>LPNX010556633.1:283567-361283 GCA_001517045.1 Pseudotsuga menziesii
TGGCGATCATGTAATACAAACTTCCCATTAAGTAAAAATTAGTTTATCCATATCCCATATGTGATAAAACAAACATGCACTATATCACATATGTGATATTTGTTATATAAAAAAATTTGGGTTGCATGTTGTGGGCCAGGTTTACTATAGAGAAAGACATGATTTTTCTAAACCTGCGCAAAGAGAACTATTCAACCTGCAATTTAATGATTACTTACACAAATTCATAGGTTTTATATATGTTTGGGTGGACTTCAATGGGGAATGTACGTAATAGAGGTCGAAATTCAGCGAGGAAGGTGCTTACACCGGATGAAGATGGAAAAAAAAAAGAAGAGGGAAGATTTAAGAAATCATCGGCATTCATTGGATCAACAAATAGTTCTCATTCCCGCTCAACAGATACCTAACATAGAGGATGAGGAAGATAATACAACATTAAAGGAAGCTGGTTATAACGAAGATGATATTATTGATCCATTATTAAACGGACCATATTGTGAAGAGTTCAATAATTATGTTACTCCTTATGCAAATGTGACTCAGAAACAATCATGCTAGGTTGTTCAATCTCCTAATCAAAGTTGTGAGCCTGCAGTGGATGTAAATGTCACTCCAACATTTCAAACATAAAGAAATATCAAATCAAAACTAAAGAGAACTCCTAAACACATACCAGTAGACAAGAGAGAATTGGCTTCCATGGATGGTAAGGTGGCTAAACACACTATCCTTCGTAGTTGTTCTCAAATAATGAAACAATATTTTGATAACAAATCCAAATATAGTAAATGCCAATTGTTTTTTGTTTTATTTAAATCTAGAAATATGGAAACTGTTAGAAGAAATTTAGGCATAAGAACATTGAAGAATATTGAATCAAGTAATCACATTGTGAAATCTCTTGCTCTTGCATTCACATCGATTGGTAAAAAACACATTCATAGGACTGTAATGTGGCTCGTTGCGTATTGGCTGAATCAATTGTATGTAGATCCACAAGACAACGTCGTTTACTTAAATGCACATCATAAATTGTTCCTTGACATCAAAAGACACTTAAAAAATATTTAGTAAGAATAGACAACCTTGATGTAGAGGGACAAATGAAAACATTATGGGCATTTAGCGATAGGTTTCCCCGCAAAGACATGAAGCTATTCAAAGCAATGAAGGGACTAGTGAAAAGATTTTGGCATGATAACACTAGGCCTTCTTCTAACACAAAGGACATGTTAAAACAGTGTAGGAGTTCTATGAACAATGAACCTCCTGTTAAATATTATCTTGACATGACACAAACTCAATTGTTCGATATTTTTAAAGTTTCCCATCACCGAAGGTCGGATCGAAGAACCATCGACTCTGTTTGTATCTTGGCATGCGATTACCTCTAGGTGGCCCTCTGCCTCATGTTTTCAAATCCCACTCACTTCATTGTGCTTTGATTTCAGAAACTAGGGTTTTGCTCAGTTTCTTTCAATGCAACTCTATCATTGGTGGGTCAAATATACAAAACCCTCGATCAGGGTTTTGTTGGTAGGGTTCACACGCTATATTTTTCTCATACTAAAGTATAAGCCAACAATCTGCATAATAAAACTAGGGTTCACAAATTGAGACATGTAAATTGGTTTTATGAGAAGTTATGAGATGGAACTAGGGTTACAAGTTATGAGATGGAAGTAGAAACATATGTACATGTACAAATTGAAAACCAACTAGGGTTTCATGAACTACAAAGTGCATGCTATAAAAAGGGTTGAGAAGTTATGAGATGGAACTAGGGTTTTGTGACCTCTTTACAAGTTATGAGATGGAACTAAAAACACATGTACATGTACTAATTGAAAACCAACTAGGATTTCATGAACTACAATCGCATGTTAGATCTAGGGTTGAGAAATTATGAGATGGAACTAGGGTTTTGTGACCTCTTTACAAGTTATGAGATGGAAGTAGAAACATATGTACATGTACAAATTGAAAACCAACTAGGGTATCATGAACTACAATTGCATGCTAGAACTACGGTTGAGAAGTTATGAGATTGAACTAGGGTTTTGTGACCTCCATTAGAGGAAATTTCAACTTAAAATGGACCTTCTAATGAAAATAATAAAATAATAAAATAATATTTATTAATTTTGGAGGAAGAAAAGAAACAACTACTTTTTTTGTTCGTAATTTCGACATATCTCCGTGTGTGATTACGAAAATTTTTATAAGAAGAGTTCGTTCGATGTGGAATTAAATTTCACATCCAATTAGCTCTCTCGATTGAAATTTGATTAAAAAAACAAGGAGATACGTCAAAAATACGAAAAAAAAAGTAGTTTTTTTATGATACCTATCCCCAAATTTATATTAAAAAGTGTTTAAGACATATATGGTATTTCAAATTTAAAGTAGTTTCATTGGCTGAAACATGATGACATGGAACTTGAATGAGGGTTAGAAGTCCCATTTTGAGTTGAAATTTCCTCTAATGATCATTTCTTCCATAACTCATGTCAATTGGCTCCTCATGTAATTACAATATATAAATGAAAATAAAATGAATCATAAGCATCTACATTGTTTATGGACTTGTTCAATATAGAAAAATGTTGACTTTTGGAAATCCTTTTTCAACCTCCATAACTATGGTTTCTATGCAGATAGTATAATAAAAGGGGAATTTAACACAACAATTTATATTAAGGAATATAGGGGAGAGAGTACAGTTTGTTACCCATTTAAGGAAAAATTGAAGGATTTTGCAGCAAAATGAGATCTCCTTGATGTTGGACCTATGAAGGGAATATTCATGTGCTCTAATATAAGGGTTAGGTGTAGGAATACTGCTATGAGGCCATGTCATTTCTTGGTAAGTAGTTACTTTCTTCAAAAAGGAGTTCTTCAACAGCTTAAAAACCCTTCTTTAGCAACATCAATCATAATACCATATTTATATTCTTCACGTCTCTGACATATCGAGGACCAATCCCATTCCATTTTAGCATTGTCTGGTTACAAGATGAGGTGGTTATTCATTTTATTTACCATTCATGGTGGATTTTCATTCCTAGATCCCCTGGTTTCATATGGGAAGCTAAACTTTCAATAATTAAAATGACACTTAAAGAATGAAAAAACATAAGTATAAAGAACCTCAGAAAGAAATAAAATCAATTCAATAATCCTTGGATTCTCTCCAAAAGAAAATGGAAAGCATCACAATCACGAAGGAAATATTGTGAAATTAACATAAGATAGAAAAACAATTACAAATTTCATTTCAACATGAAGAGGAAGTTTGGAGGTTAAAGTTGAGAAATTAGTTTGTCTAAAATAAAATTACAAAACTACTTCATATTTCAAGGTTCAATCCAAAATGTAACTATAAAACAGTATCATAAGATAGTTGAGATATGAAAGAAGAAATATTATTAGTGGTCAATATTCAATCAAGGAGGAAGGATTTACATATTATAAAAATATTTATACTAATCTTGGATACATAAATCCAAACATTTATTTAGGAATGTGCCAAGATATACCTGCTTCAATTTTAGAAGAAGAAAACTACCCCCTTGATAGTCCATTTTTTTAAGAAGAAATTTATAAAGCCATTTAGAAACTTGATGTAGACAAATCCCGAAAGATTGATGGCTTTCCCATCAAATTCTATCATGAATCATGGGCTAATATAAAAGGTGATCTCTACAAAATGCTCAACTGGACAGTGGAAATGAAGAAATGGTGGGGGACATTAAATCCTCCTTCATTTCCCTTATTCCAAAGGAATTCTTCCATCATTGAATTAGAATATTCAATATCATTTATTTATGCAAATCCTCTTATAAGATCCTTAAAAAAATTCTTGTTAATAGGATAAAAAAACTTCTCTAAAATATTATCTTAGAACATTATGGAGGATTCATGGTAGGTAGGTATATTATTGAAAACATGATCATTGTTCACTATGACCTCTAATCCAACTCAGCCAGAATAGAACAAGGTATGGCCATCAACCTGAATCATGTGAATGCCTTTGTTAGGATAAGGCATAATTTTTTTTTTCTAGAATAGAACAATGTATGGCCATCAAGATAAATCATGCCAATGCCTTTGGTAGGGTAAGGCATAACTTTTTTTTTTGTGAGTCTTCAAGAATTTTTTTTTGTGTCCTCAAAATTTTTGTTTCTATATTTTCTTCATTAGATGGATGAAGGACTGCATATGCATTGTTTTTCCATAGGTTTTCACCCTTGTGAATGGATGACCCTACCCATTTTTTCAATTCTTTCGGTTCAAGGAAAGTTTTTCCTTCTCCCCCCTTTTTTGTATCTCTTGGTTTTAGTGACATTGAGAAAAAAAATAACTAAGGAGAAGGAGACCATCCTATTATCATAGAAATAGGGGGTAAATCAACTAATAATGCTCAATTTTTTTATGAAATATTATTTCTAATCATCGCCTTTGTGATAAATGATAGAAATTTTAAATCAGTTTTGGACTCCTTCACAGATGAAATTCAAGAAAGAGAAATATTTATAGTTGGAATATCCCTCCATGGATCTTTATTCAAATATCTTGGATACTTTATTTTAATACCTAGCATAATTAGACCTCCTTTCAATATCTCGGGGTGTTAATTACCCTAGGCAATAAAAAAAATTGTACGTTGGAAAGGAAGTCTTCAAAAGATCAAAAAAAATCAAGGTGGGGGAGTAAGATGGCTAAATACGGTAGGGAAAATCACTCATTAAATATGTTCTTTCATCTCTCCTTATATTTTTATGGCCATTCATGTTGTCTCCAACTAGCATGCTTGGTGGTATAAGTAAGGAGATTCATCGTTTCTTACAGAAAGGTGGGAAATCCATCCAGAACAAACATCATCTAATAAAATGGGAAACTGTTAATTATCCTACACAACATGGAGGCACATGGATTAATGAGTACATATTAATGAACATGAACATAAATATGGGGTAAAAAATTATATGTAAATTGGTCATTAAATGCATTGAATGCTAGAAGGAAATCCTACAAAGGAAACACATAAATAATCCACATAAGTGATCACTTGATGGGACGTTCCTACAAGGAGACCTAAGTCGTATTTGGAATTTGTGCAAATTTGTTGGGAACCTAGTAGGAACGCCCCATCTATTGAATCCTAGAAATGGTAAAATATTCATGTGTGGAAAGAAAATTCTTTTGGGAGAGCCCTTTTACATGAGAAGCTAAGATCAAAGATTGGATAACATCAAATGGGTATAGATCTCTATATGACCCTTTTATTTCAATGGATTCATGGGAATGACAATGTTGGAAACATATTAATGTTCCAAAAATGCTATCCTAGATGATTCATAGTTTTTCCTCTCCTTCCTCCAATGCCTTGTCTCTTCTCACACTATAGATAAGGACTTCCAAGGATTGGAAAATATATAAAGATATAATGTTATTAAGGTTTATGGAAATTTATTTAGGGATATCCCATCACCTTCCTTTGCTTGCATGTGGGAAAAAATATTGCAGGACGATGCTCTTTCAAAGGTCAATGATTTATGTTGATTATTTATTCCTAATGCATGTTATTTACAAAATATGAAGAAACTGCTAAACATGTATTCCTAGAGTGTGAGTTTAATAAAAAAAAAACTTGGGACTCAACTCTTCAAGTCATCTTAAGAAACATGATTTATCTCACTTGTTGGAGCTATCTCTTTTGTAAATTTTATCCAAGTAGGAACCTTGTCTTCCCTCAAATATGGAATGCCCTCCCTAAGAATGTTTGCTTCGAAATTTTGTTATCCCGCAACAATCTCATTCTCAAGAACAAGGAGACATATGCAAATATTGGTTTTATTCGAGATAAAGTACTCCTAACCAACTATATAAAAGAAAAATGACACTTCATTTTGAAGTTTGAACTTCTATCTATGCATGAATCGAGTAGGATTGGACATTCTCTTGTAAAAGTCCCCATTAGTCCATGTCCCCTCAACCAACTTCCTCACCAGGAAGGGTCTTCAATTTAACTCTTCCAAAGTTTAAAGATAGGAAAATACAACATATATTGTCTAATATTTTCTTTGAGGGTCCCTTAGAAGGAAATCTTAATGAGGCAAGTGCGAGGGTGTCTTGTTAGAGTCAGTGGCTTCCGTAGGACATGGGACATGGATAATATTTCTAAGAGCTTAGGGGAAATAAACTTAGAGACAATTCACAAGACCCTAAATAATAGTAAGATGAAGGTGGCCATGATCAAGGTAAAAAAATACACATGGCTAGAGGAAGTACCTCTCACCTTTTATTCTTTATTTCTATCTCATGCAGACCTATCACCTTTTATTCTTTATTTCTATCTCATGCAAATAGTATGGTATTCTTAGACTTAACCCCTGATTCAATTGAAATGGAAGCCATCTTTTCTAAAAGATAAATTACAAGATGCCTTAAACCATCATATTCTTGACATGGAGCAGTCTTCTTAGGGTCGAGTTTGAAGGAAATTTAAAGGAGAGAACAACATGGTGCTAATATCACAGTTGAGGTCCAAGGATATGATTGAGTCCAATGAAGAGTTAATGTAGTCTCTTTGTATTTTATCCAACAACCCTTCCTTTGATAAATATTTAATGTTTCCTAGTGACTTTGGTAAGTCTAAGGTGCTTCTAAAAGTAGGTTCTCAATACTTCAAGTTGTCTCACCTAATTTTTTGTTGTAATTTTTTACTATACTCAAAATTTTGGCAATGGGTACTTTGGTGCACAAGCTTTCCACCTTTTGAGCACCAAGGCTTTAGCAATATTCTCATGGAGAGACATTTTTAGTGGGATTAAAAATGAGATTCGATGCACATAGTGCATGATTGCATGATGGAATGGGAGGGTTGTTGGAAGCCATGAGTTATTTTTCATATTAGATTTGAATGATGGATAGACATTGTAAAAATGCACAGAGAATAGAGGACAATTGATGATATGAGGGCCTACTTATAAAATCTTTTGAACATGAATCAATGTAGTCATTGTGAATTTTTAGAGTATCTTGAGGAAAAGGGTTGTGAAGAGCTACTATTAAAATTTTATATCACTTTGGACAAGAAAATAAAAAAAGTATTACCCATTTCTACTTATTTTTATATGTATAAAATTTGATGTATTTTAAATAGGATTGTAACAAAAACATTAGGAATGATTTCTTCCATGGTACATGTTATATTTTAATATGAATTCTATTATTGAAGAGGAGGAGGATGATGATATTTTCGACCATATTTTGTCTATATTTTATTTATATAGGGCCTTAAGAAATAAAAATGTAATATCCCAAATTTTGGACCTAACACTTATAGGCATGTGCCTAAGGATTATGATGATTATCTTGATTTTTTATTTTTATATTTGGTCAAGGAAGCCACTGCATATGAACATGATTATTTGTTTTATATATTGGGAGTAAGTCAATTATTGATGATATATATATATATATATATATATATATATATATATATATATATGCTTATTTGTGTTGGGCATGGACCCTGAAGCACATGATTGATGAGATGCTTGGTGTTGAGCGGGAAGCTCTGGAGCACATGAGTGATTGATGATTTGTGTTGAGTGAGGATATCTGGGGAAAATGAGTGACTGATGATTTTTTGTTGAGAAAGAAGCTCTCGAACACATGAAAAGATAATTGGAAGTGTTGGGCATAAGACCTAGAGACTTCCATGTTGATGTTGAGCATAATCTCTATAGGATCAGATCCTTGGACATTGTATCCCTAGGTGTATCATAGAATTACGTCCTAGCATTAGTGTTGAGCAAAGAGCTCTAGAATTGCACTGAATTGTAACTTCCTGTTAAAAGCATTGATCATGGGCTTTGGTGAGGGCTAGGGGTTACTGAAAATAATTTAATAACCTATGAGTGAAAATGAGCCGAGGAAACTATTGATATCGTCATACTTATTTATAAGTGATTAAATGAAATTTCAAATTTCTGTATTCTCATCAAGTACTGAAGAACTCCCACATTATACCAGGGAAACCAAACATGCAAGGATGTTTAGACTTGACTATACTAGTAGACCTAGACCATGTACCTACTTGACCTTAATGAAGAAGTGTCATTAAGTCTAGGGATAATGGTGTATGATTCCCAAAGACAAATGTTAACAAGTGCTATATTATTATGTGCTTTACACATGGTATGCATAAATAGTTGAATATAATTATAATATTAATGAAGAAAGAGAAAGAAAAAGCTCCATCAATTATTATTTATTATGTAAAGGTAATAAATAGTAAAAAACCTAAAAAGTCTAATTAGGAACTAGTAGAAAGTTCCTAAGTTAAAATATTAATAATTACCCAAAGTAATTGAAAAGGGTTAAATCAAGAAACCAAGGTTTCTTGATTTAATTGTCCCTTTGACTGAAAAGTATATCTATAAAGACTCAATCCAAGGAAAGGATTGGGGTTCTGATCTATCATTAGAGGAGTCACCTTTTACCTAGTTTACTCTCAAGTAATTCTTGGAGAACATTTTCCTGGAAAGAAAAACAAGAACTGATCCAGATATGATATACCAGATATGAGACCCTACCTTAGGATATCTAATCTACTTGCATATTGGAGTCCAACTCGAGGGGATCCTGATTTAAACCAAGAACGATTGAGGGTCATGTTTGGGTGGAACGTGGTATTTCCCAAGCGATTTGGTCATAAAAAATATAAGTCATATCTATCTTGAATTGTTAATGCTGGTGATTTAAAGTGTGTAGGATCAACCACTAAAGGAGCTTCAGAAAATTACAGGTATGAAATCCTAGTATGTCTAATTCATTTCTAACAGAGATGTTGGCTACTTTAGGTAAAGGTTCATATTATAATTCTAACTCTAGAAATGGTGGTTCTATTTATATCTTCTAGGGTTTACATTTCTTAAAGTATAACCCTAGGCTGCAAATTATACCTCATGCGGTATTCACCAGGTTTTGTTCAATTAAGTTTGTTTCTGCATTTATCTTCATTAATTAAACCGTGTTTAATGAAAACTAGGTTTTTTTTCTTCAGATTCCTATATAACTGTTCTTTTTAACCTTGCTTACTCTATTGACATATTCCATTTGTCACTAGAGACATGTTGTAGATTAAAATATATTAATCTTAGAAGTAATTTTTCAATACATATATGTATAAACTTATAACTTAGATAACCTAAGGTACTATCTACAAACTGAACTACTATGTATATATATAAATATATATAGACATCAAACATAAACAAATCTGAAGGCTATCTATAATTATTCTCCATTAAAACCTAAGATAAATAAACCATTAAAGAACTTTCAAGGTATGGACCATTACTTATGTGCTAACTACTAAATCATTCCATTAAATAACATCATCATAAATAAATGAACAAGAAGTATCGTGAACATTCTTTTGGTCGAAGATTCACATCTCTATTCCTACATTTAATTTCCACAATCCTAACAACAAAAATCCACATAACCAGAATTATGAGCTTAGATCATTTACAGGTCCCATCTAATATCGCTCATAAAAAATCACATATAAATTAACCAAGTTAAAAAAATTTAAAGAACTCTGTAATTTATAAACAAAAGTCGTGGTATCGACCCCTGTGGATTTACAAATCCAATTCGCGGGCCTCATTAAAACAACCATAACATTTATACATAACCAATAATGAATTACATAAATCTTCAAGTCTTTTCATATAAAAAATTAAACACCATATTTTCCATAGGAAATGCTTTCGTTTATAAACCATATCAAAATCTCTACACATTTCCAAATTAATTACAATGGGAACAAGAATCGAATACTGTGGGCATACAAGCACAACTCACATTTTTAATTAAAAATACAACTTATTACATCAACCACGAAGATGATTCAAACCCTGTGTGTATTGTTTACCAAGGCCACGCTATACATACAACATATGCGGGATAAATTAATAAACTCAATAATATTCAATAACAAACCATTATGCTACAGCTAAGTCATAAGACTTAAGCTCTTCCTCTACGCAGTAAGTTACGGCCTCAGTCAAATTACATAAATGCACACACTAATAAATCAATGCACTAAATCATTACATAAGAGGTCGTAAGTCCGTCATTAAGCCATGTGCACCATTGGCCTAAGCCATGGATTGTAAAATAAATTACACAGTGTATATAAACAACCAACTAACACTGTCAACAATTTCACCTACAATAATGAGAGTCAGCATGGGTTCATACTCATGGTTTCTCCACTCTCCATAATTTATCAATTAAATCAACACATTAAGGGATTGAACAAATCAATATATCACAGAAATTATGGGAGGGCTCATGCCATACATGGCATGGGATCAACCCATGCGCTGTCAATTATTACAACCAAGGTCTAATTAAAACCATTTATACACAGTCCATTAAGGAAAGAAAAATACCATAGTTAACCCACAGAGAAAACAAATAGTGGGGAAATAAATCAACATATACCTAGTAAGCATATTAACCATTGCCATTTCATAAACTCAGAGTATATATTATATATAGGAATGTAAAAATCATAAGTCAAGTAATTACATAGTGGTGCCATGGGCTTTGGCACCATTGCAAGCAATGGTGCTTCTGAGGCATAAAAGCCCCAATCCATAATGCGATTGACATAAAAAATATTTACATAGATCCTTTGAGAGCACAGGTTTTCTCCATGGCCAACAACGCCATGCTAAATGTTTAAAACCCAAGTCTGGTAATGGAGGCCCGAAGGCTCATCAAACCCCACAGAGAAGCCCCAAACCAAACGACGAAACAAAACATAGGTAGGCTGAGAGACAAGAAGCGTAAGCTTGTTTGGAAAGGCTTACCTTACACCTTGCAACCCATTCAAACCAATGACAAAGCTTGAGCTACGCTAATATTTCCCATCCCTTGGAACCTGCTAACAACCAAAGGAAACCAAGATGAGAAGTATGGCAGCAAAAGGAGCCACAAAACAAAAATGAACCGTAGACATGAAATCCAAAACGAAGCATACCTTCGAATCTTGGAGGTTGCCTCCATTTCACCTGCGTAGAGCCAAGACCAAAACCCAAACAACCAAGCGAAATGACAAGTCCATCATGAGCCAAGCCCTAAGATTAGACTACCAAGAAAACCAAGGTGCATTAATGGCACAAGCTAGTATCCAATATCAAAGCCAAAACCCACTTTTCCATAGTTTAGTTTCATTGCAAAAGCATTTGTCTCCATTCCGATGCATGTCTTAAACCCCATTAGCATAAGGTCCAACCATATGTTATAAACACGCCACCCAAAAATTACATTACAGGGTTTAATGTATATCAAGGTTTAGTGTAATGTATAATCCATACATTATATCATGTGCCAATCCAAAGTCATTACACTATGTGCCAAGTAGAACTTAGTGTATGCAACGTTTAAACCATAGGATTAAAGAATTATTACAATGTGTTTTTCATAAACTTAAAGCTTTAGTGGACATGGCATATGAAATATGCCATGTTAATAATTAACATTTATAAAAATCAAAGGTCTGGTTTTTAAGCCAAGCTATAATGTGCAAGTAGGAAACATAGGTTATGTTAATATTTGTAAATAAAATAAACATAGAACGTAATAATACTAAGATATAAAAGATGAAACATAAACCCTAGCGAAGTGTAGGTAGTACATAGGAAATTTAGTTGTGATAGCTAAATTGACGAAAATAGTATTTACGTTGGTACAAATCTAAGTCGGTAAGGAACCATAGAAACAAGCAGTAGGTCTTTTAGGATCAAGATATTCATTGCTCTTTAAATAAGACTCAGTTGCGAAGTATGATTTGCATAAGAAATAAAATAGGTGCCATAGTTTGAAGAACTAAGTAAGCCTGCAAACAAGTAAACACTTTTACCTCTCAGAATTGCATGGGACAATGACTCTCGCCACTCCGCCCACTTTGTTTTCACAAACAAAGTTAAGTTAGGACTTTTTAAATAACGACTAAAAATATGTAGAAATGATGAAACATAAAATCAAGTAATGACACATACACGACAAATGTGTAATCATAAGAACTAATATGTGTTGAGGACATATCACCTAAGAACAAATTTAACACAGCAAGTCACCCATAGATAGACATGAATCCAGAAATAGTAAACTAGATTGTTGAGGACATGGTTCGGATGTATGTCATGAAAAAAACCATGTATTGGGAGGATTACCTGCATCTAACAGAGTTTGCGTATAACAATGGTTATTAGACTTCCACCAAGATGAGACCCTTTGAGGTACTCTATGGACAAAAGTGTAGAACATTGGTTACTTGGCATAGCCAAGTGGATCATCTCATGTTAGGGCCTAATTTATTGATGGACTTGGAACAGTTGGCTACCAAGGTCCAAGTGAACCTTAAAGAAGCACAAGACTGCCTGAAAAGTTACGCGGATCAAAAAACAAAAGATAAAGACTTTCAAATAGGCGATCATGTTTACTTTAAAGTAAAATACAAATGAAGCTCGTTGAGCTTGGGTGGGTGTGGTAAGTTAGCTCCTATATTTTGTGGACCTTTTGAAATACTGGCCAAGAAAGGGCTAGTGGCATATGAAGTAGCGTTAGCTGCGCATGTAAGAGTTTAGAATGTTTTCCGTGCATATTTGTTAAAGAAATATGTTTATTATACTAAACATGTTGTTGATTGGTCCCTGTTACAGGTAGAACCTGAAGGGGAGTTTTCCTTGAGCCTACTCATATACTGGATAATAGAGAGGTACAGCTTTGGAAGTGCACTGTAGTCCAATTGAAAGTGCAATGGGATCACTTTGAGGTTGATGAGGCTACTTGGGAGAATGAAGCCACCATGAGAATGGCTTACTCTACCTTTTTTCATGATGTCATTTCGATTCCCTTGAACACCAGGGGTAGTGTTTTTCTAAGTGGGGAGGGTTGTAATATCCTGAATATTGGACCTAACACTTATATGCATGTGTGCCTACGGATTATGATGATTATATTGATGTTTTATTTTTATATTAGTTCGAAGACCCCATTGCATATGAACATGCATTAGAGGAAATTTCAACTCAAAATGGGCCTTTTAACTTTAACTCAAATTCCATGTAATCATGTGTTAGCCAATGAAATTTCTTTAAATTTGAAATACCGTATAGGTCTTAAACACTTTTTTAATATAAATTTTGGGATAGGTATCATTAAAAAACTACTTTTTTTGTTTGTATTTTCGACATATCTCCGTGTTTTTACTCAAATTTCGAATGGGAGAGCTCGTTGGATATGGAATTAAATTCCACATCCAACAAGTACGCACTCGGCATACTTTTCACGGACCCTGCTACCCCAAAAACAAGAAATACCTGAATTTAATGATCATCACATTTTTTCAGGTATTTCTTGTTTTTGGGGTAGCGGGGTCCGTCAAAAGTATGCCGAGTGGGTACTTGTTGGATGCGGAATTTAATTCCACATCGAACAATATCTCCCATTTGAAATTTGAGTAAAAACACAGGGAGATATGTTGAAAATACAAACAAAAAAGTAGTTTTTTTCTTTTCTTCCTCCAAAATTAATAAATATTATTTTATTATTTTAACTATTATTTTATTAATTTTTTTTAGGAGGCCCATTTTGACTTGAAATTTCCTCTAATGATGATTTGTTTTATATATTGGGCATAAGCCAATTATTGATGATATACATATATGCTTATTTGTGTTAGGCGTGGACCATGAAGCACATGATTGATGAGATGTTTTGTGTTGAGCGGGAAGCTGTGGAGCACATGAGTGATTGATGTTTTGTGTTGAGTGGGAAGATCTGGAGTACATGAGTGATTGATGATTTGTGTTAAGTGAGGAGCTATGGGGCACATGAGTGATTGATGAGTCATGTTGAGCAAGAATCTCTAGAACACATGAGTACTTACCTTTCTGTTGAGTAAGAAGCTCTCGAATACATGAAAAGATAATTGAAAGTGTTGGGCATAAACCCTGGAGCCTTCCATGTTGATGTTGAGCATAACCTATAGAGCATCTATTGGCTATCATGGGCAGACCTGGGTTTACTGTGTTTAACCAACAACACCCCTAGCTCACTAGCCCTTTCGGCGATAGACCGCGAAGTGATTCTAATGGGTTGGCCAAGGACTCAAGTATCTTGGACCAGGTTCTGTGGCATCCTACTTGCGACTCGCAGCTCGGCTAGCCGCGGGGTCTCTTTCTCTGCGCATCACGCGACTCCCCACTCACGTCACGTGATCTCCTCACCTCGCAGCTCTTCTAGCCGTGAGATCTCTCTCTCTTCCCATTGCGCGGCTCCCTTTCTACATCGTGCAGCTTCCACCGCCTCGCGATGACTCCAGCCTTATCGCACCTCAGCGCACCAGGAAACACATACTTATTCCCAACGCTAAGTCCTTAACCTACGGTATCGCGCACCGCAGCTCCTCTGCCGATGCGATATCACCTCCTTGCGATATCCTACTCCCGCGGCTCAGTGCACTTAGCGTTGTTTGTGTCGACTTGTAGGACTCAACATGACAGGCTGTTTAACACTGCGACTAGTGATGGTTTTAGCAAAGCATAAATGAACCCGCATACAACATGCCAAATACTTCAACTTATAGTTATCCTTCTTTATTACTACGAACTAAATAACGCATTCAGACATTAAACTATAAGCAAAGTCTTATATACTAACTGTTAGATGCAACAAGTAATCACAACACATAACTCATTCACATAACACTCGATTTTAATGTGGTTCACCTCCAGGATGGAATTTATGTCCACAGAATTGTGTTTCTATTATAGCTCAGGGGAAGGTAAACACAGTTCTGCTGCACCGCATATGCAGCTTGAGATCTTCTCTCTTAGATCTCTTTTCTATCTCTATATTGTCTCTCTTACAATATACTCTTCCCTCTCTGTCGACCCCTACGGATCGTTACAAGCATGCTGTATGAGCCAGCTACTGGTTACAGTAAGATACTACAGCTAATAACAGAACCAAAGCTCAACTCTATTACAATACAAGGTAGCTATGAGCGAACAGACTCAATGGCTAACTAGCTAGCTGGATGGCTTAAAATGCTCAAAATTCCAACCTTTTACAATACAAAATACATCCCTTTATAGGCGGCCCGAAGGTCTCGCCATTACAACACTGTGGGCCTGTCCCAACAGTAACCCAAACCCTAACTAGTGACAGTCGGCATATCTGTACTTTGAGGTAGCCGCTATCCGTCACACCACATCTATTTGAGGTCTTCCATGCTTCCCGACGCTGATCATGGGTACTATGCACCGCTTCCCTTCACCACAGCTTCCTGTAGTCTTCCATGCTTCCCAACGCTGACCATAGGTACCGGCGCTGCTTCCCTTGCTGTCCTTTGTCTTGAATGCCTCAGCGTCATTGCTCCTTTTTCTTTATGAGGGTAGCTGAGCCCTCCTGTCTTCCACTGCTTCCTTCAATGTAGTGGGTGAACTCTTTCGTCTCGGCCTCTCAAGTACCGTCATCTTCCTTGACTTCTCTATATTTAAAAGTCATGGTTTTTGGCTCTTCTCTGCAGCTGGAAACCTGCTACGGTGTCGTAGCTCTATCTTGTCTATCTGCCAAAACTATCTATCCGCTTAAACTGGTAGATTATTCTGTGGCTGAGGGACCCTGATCCAACAGTCCCCTAACACTTACTTGTGGCTTGTCCCCGAGCCACTACCAGCGGGCTTCTCCTGCTGTAGCTTCTCCTTGGCTTCTTGTGAAGTCTGTTGCAACCTGTCGCAAAGTCCTACGACTTCCTTCTGCATCACTTCGACACACTCTTGTGTCGATTCAAGCAAAGCTTGACTAATACTAGTGTCTTCTATTAACTTAGTGTATAGGTCTCTCTTACCTTTCCTGCCCTCGGTCATGGTCTCACTCTCGTCGCTCCTGAAACTTTTTAAGAGCTTTCTAGTGTTGAGAAGTCTTCCACAGATATCCTTTCCTCTTTATCTGGGTTAGAACTTTTATCACGAGGAAAATCTGTATCTTCCATCCTTCTCAAACATGCCGCTCGGCCTGGAGACCTCTATATGAAAGAGATACAAACCATGAATTCCGCTTCGAGAACAAGCCTTTGTCTCCATGTTGGAATTCTACAATTTGTTGGGTTTGCTGTCCTATTCCACTTTCCTTCTTAGCAAGTCGCTCCAGGTATTCATGCTCCCTCTGATCTCCAGAGTTTCACTTCTTTGCCTCAGCAATCTCTTGTTATTCTCTTAGCTGATCAGATAGGTTGGCTTCCTTCTCCCGTTGCTGTCTTTTCCTCATTTTTACTTTCTTCCTCGTGGGAGATTTCTTCTCGTCATTCTTCTGCTCTACTTTCTTATCTTCAGTGATCGGCTCGTCTTTATTTTTCTCATTAGCAGAGATTTTGATGACATCTTCTACATCCTACGCTTGATTCCTCATCCTTGGAAATTGTCTTACCTGTGATATTCCTAATTTCACAACCCTGGGCAGCGTCGTCATAGCGGACATACGACCACTAGGGTTGAAGTGTCTCAGCATGTCTTCTAAAGGTTCCTCCTTGGGCAGAACCCACTTAGTGGAATATCCTGGGCGTGCAATGGTTTCGAACTCTAGGAATCACAGCACTCTGTAACTAGGTGAACTCTGCACAGGGAACTCTTAGCAGCTTTCGCTATAGCTCTCAGGTTTTCTGCAATTGTAACCCTCCCGAATGAACAATTTATGCCTTTATGCCGAAGGCAACAATCCTGGACTCAACGGTCATCTAAAATGAATCCGTCGGTCGTAATAATTACCTGGACGAGACCACACCCATCATCCGATCCTCAATAAATGGTGAAATCTGATCACACTTCCCTTGAAGCGTGTGTATGTAGGTAGCGGTCTTTTCGAAGATTTGCCAAAACTGGAAACTTAATTATGCTGCAGCCAAATCTACGGTAAGGGATACCGGTCATTTCCTCATTAACGACCTGTCAGAGGGCGACGTGACGGGCCCTCTGTCGGTTTCAAAACTGGATACGTGGCATGGGGAAACATCGCACTGCTGCACTGAAACACCGCATCACCTGCGCAAACAAACAAGCAGCTTTTTTTTTTTCCCAAGCCACTTATGACTTGCGCAAAATGAACCAGCCTTATGCGATTCCTCATACTTATGATACCTGCCGGTGTAGACTAGTTCCCGGTGCGATGCCTCCTTTCAACTACACTGGACATCTACACCGCAATAAACTGGCTAAGCTAGGGCTGAGAGGTGGGGTGGCTATCACTATAGAGCTTAAGCCTACTGCCATTAATCAATGTGGGAAGAAGGTCCCCATTCAGCTGGCTGAGTTGAACGACACCTCCCTCTATAACTTGTTGTATCTGATATGGCCCTTGCCAATGCGTCTTGAAATTCCCTAGAAACTTAATGAATTTACTATCATAGAGGAGTACTAGGTCTCTGATTTGGAAAGTCTTACTCTTAATGTGTCAGTCATGCCAAGCTTTTTCTCATGTCTTCTACACTTTCTGATGGAATCTGGCAATGAATCTGTCTTCCTCTAAGGCAAGTAGCTGTGCTAGCCTTTCCTCCACTGTGTCTGTATCAGTCATCCCAGTGATCTGAGTGATTCGTAAGCTAGGAAGAGTATACTCCATAGGAATAACAGCCTCTTGTCCATACACCATGCTGAAAGGTGTGTGCCCTGTAATTTTCTTGCATGTGGTCCTATACGCCCATAATATAGCATTAACTCTGAGGTCCCAATCATTCCTTTGGCTGTTGTAGATCTTAGTAAGAGCATTTTCTAAAATCTTGTTAAAGGCCTCCACTGTACCGTTAGCCTGTGGGTGGTAGGGAGTGCTCTTATGGTGCTGAATCTGGAATTCCTCTGTTAAGGCCTCAATGGTGTGGTTTAAGAAATGTGTGCCTTGATTGCTCATCAAAATTACTGGGCATCCAAATCTACTTATGATGTTCTCAAAAAGGAACTGTGCGGCTGTAGCAACATCACAATTTCTTACTGCTTTGGCTTTTGCCCATCTGGTGAGGTACTCTGTTCCGGTGATAATATATCTCACGCCAGTGCGCTTTCCTGGTGGGTTGATAGGACCCACAAAGTCTATAGCCCACTTGTCAAATGCGCGCAGCGTAACCTGCGGTCGCAGTGGCATTTCATTGCATCGCGAGGGTTTTCCTACCCTCTGACAGATATCACAGCATCTGCAGAAGTCCTTGGTATCCTTATACAACGTAGGCCACCATAATCCTGCTGCTAGGATTTTCTACGCAGTTGGATTTCCTGTGAAATGACCTCCTACGGTTCCTGAATGTGCCTCTTTGATAATAGATTCTTTTTCATGCGGCATCACACATATGCGCAAAAATTCATCCGGCCCTAACTTGTATAGGTGTCCTACGATCAGGGTGAATTCTACTGCTTTAACAACCAACTGCTTCTTTTGCTGCTTAGTGAACTCATCAGGTGCTAATCCTGTAGTGAGAAAGTGAATAATATCAGCATAGTAGTCGTCTGGGATCTGGATAGAAAACAACTGTGCATCTGGCAAATTTTCCTCTAGGTTACTTGGCTCTTCTCCTGAGTCTATCCGCGACAGATGATCAGGTCCAGCATTCAATCTTCCTGTTTTAACAATGATTTCAAAATCATACTCCTGAAAGAGTAGTAACCATCTGCAGATTCTCCCCCCTAACACTGGCTTATTGACCAGATATTTCAATGCAGAATGGTCAGTAAGCATATTGAACGAGGCACCCAATAGGTAGTGCTTGAACTTCTGCAGTGCATACACCATAGCTATTCCTTCTCTTTCCATTGTGGTGTAGTTCTTTTCTACCGTCGACAGCTTTCTACTGGAATATGCGATATATGATCAATATCCCCTTCTCCTGGTTGCGTTAAAACAACCCCTAGTGCGATGCCAAATGTATCCACATGTAAATGAAATGGCTTAGTCCAATCTAGAAATACTAGGATGGGCGTTGTAACCATCTTCTCTTTAAGTGTGTCTAGGCTCTACTGACATTGCTCATTCCATAGGAATTTTACATCTTTCTTTAACAATTTCTCCATTGGTGCTGTAATCTTTGCATAGCCCTTGATGAACTTTCTGTAATACCTGGTATGATCAAGTACTGTCCTCAGTTGCTTGACCGAGTTGGGTGCTGGAAGATTTACAATGATGGAAATCTTTGCGGGATCTACCATCAAGCCTGTCTGCAAACAATGTGACCCAACAAAATACCAAATGGTGGACAAAATATACATTTCTTCAAGTTTAGAGAAATCTGGTACTGCCTACATTTCTCTAACATCATTCTTAAATCTCCTATATGTTTGTCAATTAGTCCGAATACAGTCCAATCGTCAAAATATACTTCTAGGAATTTATGGATGTATTCTTTAAATATAGCAACTACTACTCTAGAAAATATAGCTGGTGCATTCTTAAGACCAAAGGGCATTACCGTATACTGGAAGGATCCCCATTCTGTTGCAAAGGTGGTCTTGGATCGATATTCTGGATGTATTTTGATCTGATGGTAGCCTGAGAAGCCATCAGTGAAGGAGTAGACCTCCTGTCCTCCCACGTTGTCTAATACCTCATCAGTGATCGGTGTCGAAAATGGATCATAAAGTGATGCATCATTGAGTTTGCGCAGATCGACACAGATCCTGATGTCTCCTTTGGTTTTCTTCTCTTGCATGACCATGGGGCTAACCCATTCGCTTTCTTCTACCGGCTCAATGATGCCTGCTGCTAGCATCTTATCGATCTCATCCTTTACTTTTTCTTTGTAGCACGGATTTAATCTATATGGATGCTGCTTGACTGGTCTAACATCCTCCTTCAATGGTATCCTCATGACTCCCAGGTCTCCAACTATTCCCTTCATCTCTATGAACTTGGTGGGAAATAGGTCCTGATAGTCATGTAACAAGTCTGCAATCTATCCGACTGTTTCATCGTTCCAATAGTCTCCAATAGAGGCAATCTTAGGTTCTGTGTCTGTGCCAATATTGATTTTTTTAATCTTGATAGGCTCTATAATTGCTGGAATTTCTATGTGTGGTCCCTCAACATCGCGAGTCCCTTCTGACTCCGGAATGTTGGTGTTGCGAGGATCCTCATCCTCCTCCTCTGGTTCAAATGCAAAATTATAACACTCTAACGCCTTTTTTAGCTGGATATCCCACTCAGGTTGAGCTGACTCTGATATGGTACAATCCTCAAATATCTTACTCTTTATTACTTGTAGGGCCTGATCAACACTTGGATACTCATATTCAAAAGCGAAGGTAAGTAGGAAGCTGTCTATCATTAGTGGCCATGTAGTCATTCCTTTGCGTAGTTCAGTCTCTGTATACCAGTTCCTTGGAACTGTATCCAAAGTATGAATGAATCGGTGAACCCATTCATTCTCAGGAATGTCTGACCAGCTCTGTTCGCATGTCTGAATATGTGCTCTGGGGTCACTCTCTCTTGTGTATTTCTGCTGGACATACTCCCTGTCGACAGAAAATATGATTGCCATCAAACTTTTAATATCATCCCAAGATGCGATGTTCTCTTTATGTGCATACCACCATCTTGCAGGTGTGGCTCATACTGCAAGGTCCATAGCTGCGATCCTCTGCTCGTGAGGAATCTATTGTTCGAACTGCTCAAGGAAGTCCTGGATATCTGTTAGACCATGAAATGATGGAATCTCATTGATCTCTGCGCCAATCCATTGCAATGACTTAGTCAAGTACGCGCATCTATGCGCTGAGACTTCGTGAAGTCTGTTCTGCCAGTTCTCTAGACCAACGTCTGAATCCGATGCGCATGAGTTGTCGCATCGCCAACTAATGTTCCCTTATTCAGTTGGATTGACGTAGTCGCTCTGGTTTGTGGTCATCTGATAGAGGCTTTCCATGTTACATGCCTCCTCCTCTGTTCGGATAGGTTCGATATATATAGGACCCTAAAAGGGGTCCAATGGCATGATGACCCAGATCTACGTGTCCTCAAAGGTCATTTTTCTTCTCTTTAGGTCGATAACAGCCATGTTACTGATCGCCCAATCAATGCCTAGTAGTTTTAGATACGATCTACTATTGCCAATGATTTCTATAACTTCAAAGTCTGCGAAGCTGCGAACTCCATCAATGTCAACTGGTACCTGCGGTAACCAACCCAGAGGTGATACTCGCTGCTGATTAGATAATCTTAGATGGATAGGTGATCTGATTAACTTAGGGCTACCCATCTGTTCCCATGTCTGCTTAGTCAAAACATTCACGTCCAATCCTAGATCTAGGATCACTTCATCCATTTCAAACTCTCCAACCTGCGCTATGAGTCGCATCTCTCTTCCCGTTCTTGTATGTCTTGTAATATTATGAATAGCACATGGTGTACTACTCACGGAAGGAGATGGCTGACACTAATCTATGATGCATTGAAGTTCTGTGATAGCTTGCTCATTTCTTACAAGTTTTAAACAACTCCGTAGGAAGGAATGTACACTTCCTCTCATCTCGTCCTCATCACATCTTTCTGATGTGGTAGCCTGCGATATCTATACAAGGATATCACTAAAAGGTACTTGCTACGGTATGCCCCTAGATGGCGGTACCTGCGGTTCCAATTGCGTAGGTTCATCAAAGAAAGACTTAGCTTCCTGAAATGTCTGGTTTTTTTTCTGCAGGTCGAGTGGTGTTGCTTTACTAGGAGCTCTGCGCACCCATTCTTTCCCTGTGTTCTTTTTCGTCTCCTGTGATGTCCCATTGGTAGAAACACCACTACGAGTCACAATATTGACTCTTTGTTCTGCCTCTTTCTGCTCAGCAGCAATAAGCTAGATGTTTTGGTGTACTGCTGGCTTAGGTTCTCTGAGCTTAGCTATCAAGGTAGGACACTCCTCTATAGTATGATCATAATATTTGCAGTAGTTACAAGTGGTAGTGGGGCTCTGACAGTCCCTAGCATAGTGTCCTACAACTCCACAGTTGTAAGAAGTAACTGGTCCACGACCATGGCCAAAACCTTCTCCTCGTGCAAAGCCTCCTCCATGACCACCATAAGCCGGATCAGGTTGTGGTCCTGCTGCTAGACCCTGTGTCTTTGACTGGACTCTGTACAAGTCTTGCTTTGCTCCAACCATAAGATCATACGCTCTGCAATCATGTTCATCATGGCCTACAGACTTACAGAAGACGTAGTATAAGTTCTTAGGTGTCTTCATGTACTTCTGAAGTAGAGGGCATTGGTGAGGTAGATGTCCTCATGTTTTGCATATTTCACACCACAGTCCATGGGTCTGTGGTAAGGGGTTAGGAGCCCCTGTTGCTATATATTCTACAAAGACGGGGAAATTGTCTTTACTATGGCCTTTTGCTTTACATTTTATGCACCATATATCTTGCGCAACCTCTTTCCCTTTCTTAAGTTCATGCAACTGTAATGTGAGATTAGCCAACTGGTTTTGTAAGGTTGCCATGCCTGTACTACTCTCAGCTAGAGGTGAAGCCTCTAGTTTCATCGCCATCTCCAACGCGTCATCCTATGTCTGGAGTTTCTACTGCATTAATGGCAGTCTAATGTGAGGGAGCAGCGCTGCAATAAACCATTCCTTATGCTGCTCCGGTGCAAACTCAAAACTAACTTGGTTGATAAGGGCTTTGAATTTCTTATCAAATTCTCACACCGACTCTGTAGGTAGCTGCTTGATGTCTTTGAGTTCTGTAATACACTGTGACTCAGACTTGGGTTTCTTAAACTCTTTAATCATGGTGGTCTTGACCTGGGCAAGTGTCCTGGGTAATGTGGTATACTTTATGTACCATGTTAATGCTCGATCTCTTAGTGTGGTGACCAACTGTACAAGTTTAAGGTTATCGTCATTGATTGTTTTAATGGTCCACATGGCTTCACATAGAAACCAATGCTACTCTAGGTCTTCTGCCCCTGTTCCCTTAAATATAGGTATCTTCATATCATCCCCCATTCTATTTCTATGTGGTGGATGTTGGTTCACTGTGTTACTACCACTCGGCGGTGTAGGTGGAGGTGATGTAGCGGTGGTAGGTACTTCTTGTGAGCTACTGGATGGAGTTACTACGGGATTTTTCTGAGTCCTGGTTTGTTTCTGTGGGGTGTAAGGGTGGTAAGGGATAACCCCCTCTGTTCCTTCTATGGTACTATGACTCTGCTGTCTAGCACCATCTGAACTGTCTTCAAATATTGGAGATCTGAAATCTACTTTATACTTCTTTCCACTTCGTGTTCTTCCAATGTCATCAAAATCACTTTCAAACTCTTGTGACATTACTATTTCTACTTATTCATCTGAGACTAGATCCATTGTTCCTTTTTCATGTAATAACATCTTAATCGACAAGTTTAAAGATCTTAGGTACTTACCATGATATCCTTTGAAGAAGTAGTGCTCAGCCTCGCTGAAGCTTTTCATCTGGTCGACTGCAAACTCTGTGACGAAGCCTCCTAGCACACTCGCAAGCTAGAAGTCTACTGCTCTCATGAGGGGATTATCAAGGTTCTCCACAGTTTGAATCAGCTCTGGTGTCCAGACAATGTCTCTTTTCTTTTTGAATATGCCTGTATCGGTCAACTTTGATAACCAGTCGTAAAGCTCGTTTCCAAAAGTCATAAAAAATATCGCATGGATGTCTGTAAGGACATGTTTATGTAACCAGGCATCTGTGTTTAGTTTAGGACTCTTGTTCTCTCGTTCGACAAACTCTTTCAGGTTAGACCAAACCCACTCATTGAGTTCGTCTCTGGTAGGGCGCCACCAGAACATCAGTGCTCAGTTTGTTCAAAACCGGCAATGGAACCATTTGTTGGCTATCATGGGCAGACCCAAGTTTACTGTGTTTAACCAACAACACCCCTAGCTCACTGGCCCTTTCGGCGATAGACCACAAAATGGCCTGAAGTCTCACCCAAAGTGATTCTAATGGGTTGGCCAAGGACTCAAGCGTCTTGGACCAGGTTCTGTGGCATCCTACTTGCGACTCGCAGCTCTTCTAGCCGCGAGATCTCTCTCTCTTCCCATTGCGTGGCTCCCTTTCTACGTCGCGCAACTTCCACCGCCTCGCAATGACTCCATCCTTATCGCACCTCCGTGCACTAGGAAAGATGTACTTCTTCCCAATGCTAAGTCCTTAACCTACAGTATCGCGCACCGCAGCTCCTCTGCCGATGCGGTATCGCCTCCTTGCGATATCCTACTCTCGTGGCTCAGCGCACTTAGTGTTGTTCATGTCGACTTGCAGGACTCAACATGATAGGATGTTTAACACTGCGACTAGTGACGATTTCAGCAAAGCATAAATGAACCCGCATACAACATGCCAAAGACTTCAACTTATAGTTATCCTTCTTTATTACTACGAACTGAATAACGCAATTATACATTAAACTGTAAGCAAATTCTTATATACTAACTGTTAGATGCAACAAGTAATCACAACACATAAATCATTCACATAACACTCGATTTTAACATGGTTCACCTCCAAGATGGAAGTTACGTCCACAGAACTGTGTTTCTATTATAGCTCGGGGGAAGGTAAACACAGTTCTGCCCCACCAAATATGCAGCTTGAGATCTTCTCTCTTAGATCTCTTTTCTATCTCTATATTGTCTCTCTTACAATATACTCTTCCCTCTTTGTCGACCCCTGCGGATCGTTACAAGCATGCTCTATGAGCCAGCTACCGGTTACAGTAAGATACTACAGCTAATAACAGAACCAGAGCTCAACTCTATTACAATACAAGGTAGCTATGAGTGAATAGACTCAATGGCTAACTAGCTAGCTGGATGGCTTAAAATGCTCAAAATGCCAACGTTTTACAATACAAAATCCATCACTTTATAGGCGGCCTGAAGGTCTCGCCATTACAACACTGTGGGCCTGTCCCAACAGTAACCCAAACCCTAACTAGTGACAGTCGGCGTATCTGTACTTTGAGGTAGCCACTATCTGTCACACCACAGCTCTCTGTGGTCTTCCATGCTTCTCGGCACTGATCATGGGTACTATGCACCACTTCCCTTCACCACAGCTTCCTGCAGTCTTCCATGCTTCCCAGCGCTGACCATGGGTACCAGCGTTGCTTCCCTTGTTGTCGTTTGTATTCAATGCCTCAGCCTTGTTGCTCCTTTTTCTTTATGAGGGTAGCTGAGCCCTCCTGTCTTTCACCGCTGCCTTTAATGCAGTGGGTGAACTCTCTCGTCTCAGCCGCTGAAGTACCGTCGTCTTCCTTGACTTCTCTATCTTTAAAAGTCACGGTTTTCGGCTCTGCTCTGCAGCTGAAAACCTGCTACGACGTCGTAGCTCTATCTTGTCTATCCACCAAAACTGTCTGTCTGCTTAAACTGGCAGCTTCTTATGTAGCTGCGGGACCCTGCTCCAACAACATCAAATCCTTGGCCATTGTATCCCTAGGTGTATTGTACAAGTACATCCTAGCATTAATGTTGAGCAAAGAGCTCTTGAATTGCATTGAATTGTAACTTTCTATTAAAAGCGTTGAGTATGGGCTCTGGTAAGCGCTAGGGGTTACTGAAAATAATTTAATAACCTACGAGTGAAAATTACTTAAGGAAAATATTTATCCCGTCATACTTATCTATAAGTGATTAAATGAAATTTTGAATTGTTGTATTCTCATCAAGTACTAGAGAACTACCATGTTATACGAGGGAAATCCAACATGCAAGGATGTTTAGAGTTTCTTAGCCTAGTATACCTAAACCATCTACCTACTTGACCTTAATGAAGAAGTGTCATTAAGTATAGGAATCATGGTATATGATACCCAAAGACAAATGTTAAGAAGTGCTATATTATTATGTACTTTATACATGGTATGTATAAAGAGTTGAATATAATTATAATATTAATGAAGAAAGAGAAAGAAAAAGATCCATCAATTATTATTTATTATGTAAAGATAATAAATAGTCTAAAACCTAAAAAGTCTAATTAGGAACTAGTAGAAAGTGCCTAAGTTAAAATATAAATAATTACCCAAAGTAATTGAAAAGGGTTAAATAAAAAAACCAAGTTTTCTTGATTTAAGTGTCCCTTTGACTAAGAAGTCCGTCTGTAAAGACTCAAGCCAAGGAAATGCTTGTTGTTCTGATATATCATTAGAGGAGTTATTTTCTTTGTGTTTTTCTCTCAATTAATTCTTGGAGAACATTTTCCTCGAAGGAAAAAGTAGAACTCATCCATATCTAATATACTAGATAGGAAACCATACCTTACGAGCTCTAAGCTTCTTGCATGTTGGATTCCAACTTGAGGGTATACGGATTTAAACCAAGAACGGTTTTGAGTCATGGTTGGGTGGAACATGGTAGTTCCCAAGAGATCTAGTCATCAAAAAAAGAGGTCAGATCTGTCTTGAATTGTTAATGTTGGTTATTTAAAGTGTGTAGGTTCGGCCATTAAAGGAACTTCAGAAAATTACAGGTATGAAATCCTAGTATGTCTAATTCATTTCTAGCATAGATGTTGGCTTCTCTAGGTAAAATTTCATATTGTAATTCTAACCCTAGAAATGATGGTTTTGTCTATATCTTCTAGGGTTTACATTTATTAAAGTATAACTCTAGGCTGCAAATTATACCTCATGCGGTATTCACCAGGTTTTGTTCAATTAAGTTTGTTTCTGTATTTATCTTCATTAATTAAATTGTGTTTAATGAAAACTAGATTTTGTTTCAGATTCCTATATAGTTGTTCTTTTTAACCTTGCTTACTCTAGTGACCTATTCCATTTGTTAGTAGAGACATGTTGTAGATTAAAATAGATTAATCTTAGAAGTAAGTTTCAAATACATATATGTATAAACTTACAACCTAGATGACCTAAGGTACTATCTACAAACTCGACTACTATGTATATATAGACATATATACACATCAAACATAAAAAAATTTGAAGGCTATCTATAATTATCCTACATTAAAATCTAAGATAAATAAACCATTAAAGACCTTTTAAGGTGTGCACCATTAATTATCTCATGAATACTAAATCATTCCATTAAATAACATCATCATAATAAATGAACAAAAAGTATAGTGATCATTATTTTGGTCCAAGATTCACATCTCTGTTCCTACATTTAATTTCCACAATCCTAACAACAAAAATCCACATAACCAGAATTATGAGCTTAGACCATTTAAAGGTCCCATCTAATATCGCTCATCAACAATCACATATAAATTAACCAAGTAAAACAAATTAAAGAACTCTGCAATTTATAAACTAAGGTCATGGTATCGAACCCTTTGGGTTTACAAATCCAATTCGTAGGCCTCATTAAAACAACCATAACATTTATACACAAACAGTAACGAATTACATAAATCCACAAGTCTTTCCATATAATGAATTAAACACCATATCACACACATGAAACACTTTCATTTATAAACCATATCAAAATCTCTACATAGTTCCAAATTAATTACAATGGGAACATGAATCGAATCCTGTGGGAATACAAGCCCAACTCACATTTATAATTAAAAATACAACTCATTACATCAACCATGAATAGAATTCAAACCCTGTGTGTATTCTTTACCAAGGCCACATTATACATACATCGTATGCGGGCTACATTAATAAACTCAATAATATTCAATAACAAACCATTACGCTACAGCTAAGTCGTAAGACTTAAGCTCTTCCTCTGCGCAGTAAGTTATAGCCTTGGCCAAATTACATAAACACACACGCTAATAAATTAATGCAATAAATAATTACACAAGAGTTCGTAAGACCTTGATTTATCCATGTGCACCATTGGCCTAAGCAACAACTTGTAAAATAAATTACACAGTGTATATAAACAACCAACCAACACTGTCAATGATTTTACCTACAATAACGAGAGGCGTCATGGGTTTATACTCATGGTTTCTTCACTCTCCATAATCCATCAATTAAATCAACACAGTAAGGGATTGAAAAAATAAGGTTATTGTAGAAATTGTGGGAGGGCTCATGCCATACATTGCATAGCCTCAAACCATGCACTATCAATTATTAGAACTGAGATATAATTAAAACCATTTATACACACTCCATTAACGAAGGCGAAATTCCATAATTAGTTTACAGAGAAAACAAATAGTGCAGCAATAAATCAACACATACCCAGCAAGCATAATAACCATTACCATTTCATAAAGGCAGAGTATATATTATGCATAGGAATGCCAAAATCATATGTCAAGTAAATACACAGTGGCGCTATGGGCTTTGACACCTTTGCAAGCAATGGTGTTTCCCAGGCATAAAATCCCCAATCCATAATATGATTAACATAACAAATATTTACACAGAGCCTCTGAGAGAACAAGTTTGCTACACTACCAACAACTCCATGCTAAACATTTAAAACCCAAGTCTACTAACGCAAACCCAAAGGCTCATCAAAACCCTACAGAGAAGCCCCAAACCAAAAAAAGAAACAAAAAATAGGAAGGACAAGAGATGACAAGCATAGGATTTTTTGGAAAGGCTTACCTTACACCTTGGCACCACATTCAAACCAATGATAGGTCTTGAGACACGCTGCTCTTTGCCATCCCTTGGCACCAGCAAACAACCAAGCGAAACCAGGATGAGAAGTATGGCAGCGAAAGAAGCCACAAAACAAAAACGAACCATGGACATGAAATCCAAAACGAAGCATACCTTTGAAGCATGGAGGTATCCTCCATTTCCCCTGCGAAGAGCCAAGGCCAAACCCCAAAAAACCAATCAAAATGACAAGTCCATCATGAGCCAAGCCCTAAGCTTGGCCTGCAACGAAAATCAAGGTGCATTAATGGCACCAGCTGGTATCCAATATCAAAGCGAAAACTTACTTTGCCATAGTTTAGTTTCATTGCAATAGCATTGGTCTCCATTCACATGTAAGTCTTAAACCCAATTAGCATAAGGTCCAACCATATGTTATAAACGCACCACCCCAAAATCACATTATAGGGTTTAATGTATATCAAGGTTTAGTGTAATGTATAATCTATACATTATATCATGCATGGACCCAAAGTCATTACACTATGTGCCAAGTATAACTTAGAGTATGCAATGTTTAAACCATAGGCTTAAATCCTTATTACAATGCATTTTCCCTAAGCTTAAAGCTTAGTGAACATGGAATATGAAATATGCCATGTTAATAATTAACATTTATAAAAATCAAAGGTTTCATTTTTAAGCCAAGTTATAACCTGCAAGCATGAAACATATGTTATCTTAATATTTGTAAATAAAATAAACATAGAATGTAAATATACCAATATAAAAGATGAAACGTAAACCCTAGCGAAGTGTAGGTAGTACATAGGAGATTTAGCTATGATAGCTAAATTGACGAAAATAGTATTTACCTTGTTATAAATATGAGTCGGTAAGGAACCGTAGCAACAAGTAGTAGGTCTTTTAGGATCAAGATATTCTGTGCTCTTTAAATAAGACTCCGTCGCAAAGTATGATCTGCATAAGAAATAAAAGAGGTGCCTTAGTTCGAAGAACTAAGTAAGCCTACAAACAACTAAACACTTTTACCTATGAGACCATCATTGATCCGGATTTATGTGTGAACGAAATGAAAGAACATATACAGAGTCATAATAATAGACATTTTGCAAAGATAACAAAGATACATTAAACACATA
Organism: Pseudotsuga menziesii; assembly: GCA_001517045.1. Classification (NCBI taxonomy): domain Eukaryota; kingdom Viridiplantae; phylum Streptophyta; class Pinopsida; order Pinales; family Pinaceae; genus Pseudotsuga; species Pseudotsuga menziesii. The sequence goes on from LPNX010556633.1 coordinate 313,375, forward strand.
TTCTATTAAATGGCGGAAATAGAACAAACTATAATACAATTGCTAGAATGGTGGTAGCTATCTCTGAGAAGAGATGTGGCTGCTACGCTCATTCGTGCCAAGCTTAATACAAAATGAGGCCAAAGGGGCCTATTTATAATAATAATTAGGGTGAGAACCCCAAAAGTCCCAAAACGTAACCCTAGAAGATGAACCGTCATAAAGTTTGTGGCCCCACGGTGGTAAGTTGAACAGTCAACTTCCTGGGGTCATAACGTTTGCATACGATCTCCGATTTGGGCGTTAGATAGCTCGTTGGAAAGGTCTATCTAAGATTTACAACTTTTGGTCGGCCAAATGCATGCCGATGGCAACCATTTGGCCCCAAATCTCCAAAACACGTCGTTTAAGGCCTCAAAACCGCCCCTGAAGTTTAGGACTCGAAAAACTGCCGAAAAATAACTAGGAAACTGCCACAATGGACAATTGTTTTGAGCCAGTGGAATAGGTGGATGGCCACCGATCTCCATCTGGATCAATCATGGGAGAACGAGTCCCGCCACTCCAACCACTTTTTTTCAACAAACAAATGTAAGTTAGGACTTTTTAAATAATGAGTAGGACTATGTAGAATGTTAGTTTTTGAACATTCAAGCTAGCATTATGTTAGGATCTTCACTAAGAGAATAACAAGTATAAGAATCAAACACAAGAAACAATGAACACAGTGTTTTTCATCGGGGAAACCATAAATGGAGAAAACCCCACAACTTCCTCAAAGATAGAATCAACACAAGATGTAAAACCCCAAAATAGTAAGATGCACTCCTGACAGCAGCAATCTTCTTCTTGTCTAGCCCTAGTGTCTTCTCCTTCCTCAACTATGCGCTACACTTGAGTGTGTGCATGATGTGTACTAAATAGAGACCCCATCTCTCTATTTATACTAATCCTGACATGACTAAAACCCTACTAGGGCCTACCTCTACTAGGAGAGTCTAATAACCCTAGTGCCCCGGAACTATGGGGACTTTAACCCTTAGACAATCGAAGGGTTACCCACTATGAATTGACATGACTTGTTTACATTATTGATTCTCCTGTTCAAAACATTGAGGAATGACAACATGACTCAATTACATAATAGATACATCTCGGAATAAACATCGGGTTACAATACATCAGATACATAGATGAATACATTCCGAAGTTACAAATACATCAACACTCCCTCTTAACTAGGAAGGTATTGTTTCGACACAATTTTCAGCACTGGTCTTCTTCTTTGTATCAACTGGATAATCTCGTCATCTGCATCTCAAGTATTCTGAGTCTTCAAATCATCTTCATTGTTCGAATCTAGATCATATCTCGATCTAGATCATCATGGGACATCATCACTGGATCTGGATCATCTCTTGATCTGGATCATCATGGGACATCATCACTCGATCTGGATCATCTCTCGATCTGGATCATCACTGGAATGGATCTGGATCATCACTTGATCTGGATCATCACTGTTGGATCTGGATCATCACTCCATCTAGATCTCTCGGATTCATCATAACTGGATCTTGATCATAGCTCTATCTGGATGTCATCTGGTCATCACCATGTGTGCTATCTCGTCGTAGGAAGTTCTACAGATCCAGCCTGCTTTCATGCTAGTTGTAGGCCTATCCATCATGTAGGTCTTAACCCAGCACGTACATTTGACCTACTCGTCAGAAAGGCATGTCCAGCACTCACATCTGATCATGTAGAAACCTACAATCACATCAGAAAGGCCCAACACTCACATTCACCGACATTATAGGACATCACATCACTATCATCTGTGAAAAGGATTCAACACTTATATCTGACCTGGAAGGAAACAAGTCATCCACCCTCGCCAGAAATGCTTGCACTCACATTTGACCTATAAGGAACTAAATCCTCCACCCTTTCCAGAAAGGCCCACAGTCCCAAACTGAGCTACATAGTAACAAACCAAGTGCCTCCATTCTCTCGAAGAGAGGCAATTTCCCTTACATTTGTTTTACTCGACAGAATGGCTAGCACTCATATCTGACATGGAAGGAACTGAATCCTCTCACCATGACAGAATGGCTCATCCCTTATATATAACCTACTCATGAGAATGGCTATGAATCTCAGCACTCATATCTGACATGGAAGGAACTGAATCCTCTCACCATGACAGAATGGCTCATCCCTTACATCTAACCTGCTCATCAGAATGGCTATGAATCTCAGCACTCATATCTGACATGGAAGGAACTGAACCCTCTCACCATGACAGAATGGCTCAGCCCTTACATCCAACCTGCTCATCAGAATGGCTTTGGGACTCATCACTTTCCCTTGGAGGAAACCTCTACTTGGAGAACACCAAGCTTCTCCCTGAAGTACTCGAACTTCACTCTAGCTAATGGCTTCGTCAACACATCAGCTATTTGTTCCTCCTTCACAACATACCAGAGATTTACTACTTCCCTCTGCACCATATCCTTGATATAGTGATATTTGATCTTGATATGCTTCAACTTGTCATGGAACACTGGATTCTCTGACAACTTCACACAACTCTGGTTGCCACAATGTATACAAGTAGCATCCATCTAGAGATCAAATAAATCATACAGTAGATTCCACAGCCATACTGCATCACAACTAGCTGAACAAGCTACGACATACTCTGCTTCAGTTGTACTTAGTGCCACACAGGATTGCTTCCTGCTAAACCAAGAGATCACACCTGATCCCATACTGAAGCAACACCCTTAAGTGCTCTTCCTATCGATGGCACTGCCTGCCCAATTTGAATCAACATAACCCTCCAGGTTAATGTTCTGATTTGCATCGTACTTGAGCTCATAATCAACTGTACCCCTTAGGTACCTCAGAATATGCTTTGCAGCAATCAAGTGAAAATTTCTCGGATCTGTCAAGAACTGACTCAAGGTGTTCACAGCAAAGCAAATGTCTGGTCTCGTGTTCATCAGGTACATCAAAGACCCAATCATCTGATGATACATCATAGCATCAACTGACTCTGATGAAGCATCACTCAATGGCTTCAGGTTCGATGCCATAGGTGTGACCATAGTCTTGCAGTCCATCATCCCAAACCTCTTCAGGATCTCTACTGCATACTTCCCTTGTCCAAGGAAGATTCCATCCGCACTCTGCCACACCTCCATACCTAGAAAATAATGCATCATACCCAAGTCCTTCATCTTGAACTCGGCAGCAATCTTTCTCTTCGTATCACTAATCAACCCATCCATACCTGTCACACATACATCATCTACATATAGTAGAAGCATCACTGGGTTTCCATCTTCAACCTTGCAGTAAAGGTTGGAATCTGCTTTCCTCTTGGTAAATCCCAAAGTGGATAGAAAGCTATCAATTCTACCGTACCATGTCCTGGGTACTTGTTTCAAACCATATAGGGATTTCTTCAATCTGCACACATGAGACTCCCTGTCATGTGTCTCAAAACTGAGTGGCTGTTCTACATCCATTTCCTCTTCCACTACACCATTCAAGAAAGAAGTCTTAACATCCATCTGGTGTATCTTCCATTTCATCATTGCAGCTAGAGCAAGCACTGATCTGATGGAAGTGTATCTAGCTACATGTGCAAAGGTTTCTTCATAATCTATTCCCTATTTTTGAGAGAAACCCCGAGCTACAAATATTGCCTTGTATTTTTCAATGCTACCGTCTGTAGCATGTTTGATCTTGTAGATACATTTAGAAGTTACAACTGACTTCCCATCTAGTCTTGGGACAACATCCCAAGCATCATTCTTCATGATTTATTGGTACTCTTTGATCACAAAATCCTTCCATTCTTTCCATTTTGTTGCTTCTTCATAACTGGAAGGTTCTTTATCAATGAAATCACATACTAAAATTACATACCTGGAATAGGATCTGGTCCTCTTTCTTTCTTTGTGATTCTCTTCTGGAGCCCCATATCTTTCTACACCTTGGATAAGTTCTCGTACCCAAGCAGGTTTCCTCTTATGAGGATTCTTCTCCAGAGGTGGATCTACATGTCTTTGTGGTTCTTCAAATTCTTGATCTTCTTCTTGAGTTTCTTCATTCATGGTTGTATCAAGAATTCTGGGTGTTTCTGCTTCTTCAGGTTCTTCAGCAGGTCTCTTTCTGGATTTGTTGTAAGTTGTGTTTTCATCAAATGCCACATCCCTACTGATGTCAATATTCTTGTATCCTGGGAAATGTATTCTGTAAGGCTTCAAGCTTTCAGAGTATCCCACAAATATACCCTTATTTCCTGAAGGATCTAATTTATTCCTCTTCTCTTTTGGAATGCGGATGTACACAGGACAGCCGAATATTCTAAGATGGATGACTTCTAGTTTCTTGCTGGAGAAGAATTGTTCAGGAGTCTTGTTCTTGAGTACTCTATGTGGAGTATGGTTCTGTACATACACCGTTGTTCTGGAAGCTTCCACCCAAAGATGCATAGGAATGTCTTGATAATGAAGCATTGCTTTTGCAACTTCCATGATAGTTCTGTTCTTCTATTCCACAATCCCATTCTATTGTGGATTGTAAGGAGTGAAAAAATCCCTCTTAATCCGTGATTCTTTGCATATCTCTTTGAATTCATTTGAAGTGAATTCTCCACCATTATCTGATCGAAAGGTCTTGATCTTCTTTTCACTATGGTTTTCGATCAAGGCTTTGAATTCCTTGAACTTACTGAATACTTCATCTTTGTTCTTCATGAAGTAAACCCATGTCTTCCTAGAAAATTCATCAATAAAAGAAACATAGTATGCATACCCACTTAGAGATTTTGATGACATAGGACTGCATACATCGAAGTGGATGATTTCCAAGATTCCTTTTTCTTTGCTTTCACCACTTGGAAATGTCTTCTTTGTATTCTTTCCTTTTGCACATCCTTTGTAGACCCCATCATGTTTTGCTTGGATTTCTGGAAGACCTTCAACATCTTTGCTTGCAATAGGTAGTGGTCTATAATGCACATGTGCAAGCCTTCTATGCCAAATTTCACTTGGCTCTACTATGTCATGGACCAAGGCTTGTTTTGGACGGCCCTTCAATTTGTACAATCCTCCTTCTTGTTATCTAATCACTACCGCATCATCGATAGTATTTCCTTTTTGCCACATGATGACTTGACCATCTATGAATGCAGCTTGCATTCCACTAGTAGAAAATGAGAAATTAATGACTAAAAAAATGACTAAAATCAGGCTATAAATGACTATTTTTTAGTTGGTGACTAATAGTTGCAAATTACCACTATCTTATAGCTAGTCGTATTTCATTAGTCATTAATAGCTTGACTTAGTAGTCATTGATTTAGTCATTGATAGACAATGATTTAGTCATTGATAGACAATGATTTAGTCATTGATAGTCAATGATTTAGTCATTGTTTTAGTCATTGATTTAGTCACAGATTTAGTCATTGATTTAGTCACTAAGTTAGTCATTGATTTAGTCACTGATTTAATCACTGATTGCAACAATTAATGACCAAATATACGACTAAATAAACTACTAGATGTTAACATATTAATGACTAAGCTAAATACGACTAAGATACGGGAAATTAGCTACTAATAGTATATGTGAATTTAGTCATTTTTGTAGTCACAAATTTATGATAGGGCACGGAGGAATTGAACCACCAACCTCTTGCTTATAATTAGGCAGGCGCTCTACCATTAAGCTATCACCCTTTAAGAAGTTGTTATTGCTTGACAATGATGATATTCAAACAAATTTATGATAGATATCAATCTACAAACTACATAATTATTACTATTACAACTTACCAGTAACTAGTATTTATGAAAGTAGTCATTTACGCAGTGGAGAATTGTAAATAAGGAGGAGTTGCATTGGATGATTTTGCAAATCTCGATGTTTCGATCCCTACCATGGGATTATCATTAGGACACAACTAAAGAATGAGGTAAAAGACCAAAATTCCCATCATTATTCATACCATTTTTCCCTCTTGAAATTCTACATCTCTGCTACTATGACGAATCAAATTTTCTCAATTTTTTTTTAATACAAACTTCATGGAAAGAACAGAGTGTATACAAATTTATTTTTTGAGATTGAGGAGCATTTTATCTTTCAATTCCCCATCTACTACAAGATCAAAGGAAAGTTCCAATTTCTATTCAGTATAGAAGGGACAACTTGTTGTGCCAAGTGAGTAGAGTACTAGAGACCTTTACAATAAAGTGAATAAGCCTAATAACAGAACTAGGATCCCATAAATGAGGTACTAGTGGTGTCCAAACGATAGCCCCTATTCAAAATTTGATGATCATATAGCCATCAATAGAACTAGACAAGTCTAGAGACATAAACCTTTGGCCCCTGATAAAAGTCTCCATTTGAATTTCCTAAAAAGCTTCTAAAATTGTTGTCGCGGGAGGGATTCTTCCCATAGCACCCATGTCTTAACATTGCTATTAACTTAGACCAAAAGCATAATAAAAGCAATATCACTTTTTCTTTATATATTCATTTCAACATCATAAAAATTCATGTAACTAACAAGACACTCACTACAGTAATATCAGTCATCTAACTATCAGCTCAAAGTCCTGTACTATGAAGCCCCTCTTATTTTCAATTTTCAAAACTTAAAATAAGTCAAAGAAGTGAAGAAATAATTAAAATCACATAACATTAACATGTCTAAGATATGGAAATGAAAACATTTCAATGACCCTGCTTGGCACTGGGAGGTCCTCAAAATAGCAAACATAAAACACAAGTCAACAACAAAAGGTAAATAATCCCAATGATAAAATCAATAACATCAAATAATTCCAAGGCCTCTGAGATCTTTAGAAAGTGAAGAATAGGCTAATTTGAGAATGAGGCAACCATCTACATTGTTATTCAGAGAATGAGGCAATTCCACACCACTGATAGCCAAGTGATAATTTACTTCATCTACTTTAATTTGCTTTTCTAGATATGCTCTCAAAACAAAATATACAGAATTCATAGAATTAAGTACAGCATCTACATGCATGAACTGAAAAACCAATGCCCTTGCAAGAAAATAATGCTTTCCCCTTGCAAGTTCTGCTATAAACTAAGGGGGCGCCACGCTACCAAAGAAAATGGGCATTTATTGATATATTCTTGAAATGCAAGCCTGGCCTTCATTCCTTCGTATACAATGTACATAAATGGCTTTCTTACAGAAAGTGTGCTAGTTGACCCAGTGCATTACAAATACAGGAGAAAATAGTAGCAAATTCAGGATTATCAGCAAGGGATGGCAGAAGACCCAGATATAATATATGCACTACCAATCCAATATCTATATCACACAAATTATTCCTATCATCAAATTCATCATTAACATTATTTGCTTATTCCTTGATGTCAAATATGTTAGTCTGCTTTACTTTATCCTCAAGTATCTTTAATGTTTCAAGACAAAGGGAATCATATGGAAATGGCAAGGAACTTTTTAACACCACAACAGGCTGTATTTTAGCTAACATTGAAATTTAATTCCATGCCTCATCGTCAGTAATCAACACTGTACTTTTGTTTGGATATGTTTCATCTAGCAAGTTCACTTCCAATTGGCACTGTTCAATGAGCTACTCAATAATTATCATCCAACAAATATGAAATGTACAAATAGAGGTAACTCTATTGGGTTCCTTACTTGTCACTGCTTTTGGCTCATGAAATGCCTCCCATCCATCATCCCATTCAGCTTCCTTTTTCCAATCATCATGAGCTTTGGTTGCCTCTTGTGTCTTTTTATTTTCGGTTCCTCAATTCTCAATCTTGAGCAATTCTTCCCGCTCTTTCAGAAGAGATTCTAATGCTGATAAGTGTGGTTTAGATACAGCATGAGCAGCTAATATAGAAAACAATGATACTGCTGAGTCAACTATCACCAAGTCCTCTCTATTTACTTCTACATATTTCCAGAGATCAGATATCAACTCTGTTGACTTGAGGGTAACCAAAGTAGTTTTAAATTTTGAACCCATGAACATTTGATTGTTCTCTTTCCTAGAATGATTATCCATATCCAAATAATGGAAGGCATCCCATCTATCCCAGGGTAATAAAGAATTGTCCTGTATACCAAAAGCTTGTATACACCCTCTTCCCATGATACACTGTAGAAGTTCCAAGGCATAAACTTAAAATTGATTAGGTAGATGCATATCTTCAGCAAATGTACTCAAACTTGACCAAACTACATGTCTTACCCTTTGCAAGATAATAAAATCTAGTTTTGTTGGCTCAAAGGCATTGACTTTTTCATCCCCATAAGAGATACAAGAAAGTGATCACAACAAATTACATAAATGTCTGGTTATGAGCTTGTTGATTTCAATTGCTGAATCTTTGAAAACCTGGGAATGTATATTCCTTAGAAAAGTATCGATGCAAGTTACATATGCCTCGTGAATATGTTGAAAGGCATCAGCATCTTTAATTCTAATAGCTCTAAGTTTTTCCTTGCATTTATCTGTTGCTTCCTGATGAACCTTATGATCATCAGATTTTACGCTGCTATCTGAGATAATGTTTTCTTTCCTGAAAGAAAATCTGAAAAACTTCTCTAAAGGAACAGCCTACAGTAATCATTGTTGTTGGGAAATTCAAGAGAATTTCTAAGCCAAGTCAATTTTTCTGTATCACCAACATTTGATACACATTCTGGCCCAAAGCTTTCTTTTAAATGCATGTGGTTGGCAAAAAAAATTTCATATAAGAAACCAAGCCATTCCTTGTTAGATGCATCAAGTGCAGTGTACACAGTTGAGAAAATGACCTTTAAAAACTCTTTTGCATGCTCCAAGAGTTCATTCCAATGTTCTGAAATTTCAGCTTCAATTTCCTCATTTGTCCACAATTGTCAGACAAGGAGAGATTTTTAAATTTTGCACAAGCACCTTCATGAAACAAAATCTACAGTTAATTGAATTTTTTACCATTATTTGCATGTTTCATGTGTGCTAAGAAATAAATAAGAATATACAAGCTTCAATAATGTATTGCAGGCAAACACTACATTAGATTTCCACCACGTAAGAATAGATGAAGTTCATACCTCTGATCTATTGACTCCATACATGCTGGCTAAATCAAATACATCTGATAAACACTCTTTTTCTTCATTTTGACAGACTCAGCCAAAAATAAAACTACCCTTTGTATGTATTCAGTATCTCCAGACAAAAATATGCTTGTTTCCACCACAGGAATTATTTGTTCCAAATTCCTGGACTGATCAGTTCGTTTTTATTGTTCTTCAATTCTAGAACTCCATTCCTTCCAAAAGGTTCTCTCTGTTTCCTCCTATTTTCCCCTGCACTCTGAATGATAAAATCTGTAAGGTAGTTGGAGAGAATATGCAAGGTGGGTGAACAAAAGAAACAAAGAGAAAACATAATAGACTAAATATCCCAGCTATTTTTTTTCCAATGAAAACCTTGCAGGATCCCCCCTCTTCCCTGGAAAAATCCAGATGGAGGGCAGCTCAACTGGTAGCCACAATAGTGGCTGGTAACCCTGAGGGACCTAACCAGATTTCAATCTATGAATATCCCAGCGATTATACCATCACAGATCAACCAATTATTTAATATATTTTGGCTGGAAAATTATTATTTTTTAGAAATCAAGATGCATGATGCACTACCATTCTAATCATATCTAATAAGTATGAGAACTAGACTAAAAATTTAGAAAATTATGGAAACAACAATATAGGCACAACGGGATACAGGAACATAATGCAATTATTTGAATGCCATGCAACTAGCAAGATCAGCCATCATGGATTACCTACAAAACTATTTATTGTCTAAGCTATTTGAATTGATCAAAGAGATGGACCAAGGGGAGAGGCACAAACAAAAGAACTTCTAATTTCTAACCACAAATGAGATGCCAAAACTTGCTCAGAGAATAATATTGTATTCTCAAATATTGATGATCTGTATGTTGTAAACATAATTAAATAATAATAATAATAATAATAATAAAATTATTATTATTATTAAAGAATAAATTTACAAATTAATGAAGTGGGTAGACCTAATGAAAGGTCATTACCAATTATCCATGGTGACCAGCCAATGTATCATATCTTTTATTCATTATACATTTTATTATATACACTTATCCTTTATGAATTTTGACCTGTTGTCATTAAAAATAGATATTCAGTAACTGAACTATGTTCGTAGTTGAGAAGTGAATTTTGTTTTTTTCATTTGGTAACAGAGCTTCGTGCTGATATGATCTTTGGCCACATTTTTTTTAGACTTTGTCTAGCCCAGACTTTAGCCACATATTTACAAACAATATCAGAGTTTTCCTGACTTTCCAAGACATTGAACATAATATGCGGCCATCTTCAGTTCAAATTCCAAAACGATTTTAAAATTTATAAAAAAAATACCAGTTCAGTGGAAGTTCCGAAGAAACCCAAAAATAAAGAAAATTTGCTGCAAGTTTTGAAGAAACACAGAAATAGAGATAATTACTACACTAACAACCCTCCGTTTTGCTGACAATGTCACTACAATTTGAGTGGGGGTAAAAACATGTTACTATCTGTTACCCTCCAGATTCTTTCCAGTGTGCCATATCAGATGTACAAAAGAGGAGGGGTCCTTTTTAATCGTAAAGGCCAAGTTTGAGCTTGTCTTAGGTAAAAGAGCTAGTCTAGTGGGGCTCAAGACCCTTGGTTTGGTCATGGCATGTCTTCTTGGTTTTCATTTCAAGGAGTTGTGAAATGGTGGCTTTTTTAACTACCCCTTGGTGGGCGGAAGTCCCCCATCATGTTGGGCATTTAAGCCTTGGGTTGGTGATCTGATGGTTCTTGGTATGACTACATTAGGACATATGGCTTAGGGGCTCCCAGCCACACTTCTGTTTATGCTATGTGGAAAGTGATTTTGCATGAAAGGGTTGCCATACCTGCATGAGCACACCTCATGGATACCCCCCTGGACCTCTTTCTTTGTACTGTCCCTTCCTCTTGATCATCCTAATCATCAAGGTCAAATCGCCCACCTTCTTTGCAAGCTTGAAGAGGCCATACCACTTAAAGAAAGAGGGTGTTGAGGGAAAAAGCACAATGTTGGGATTAGATGGGGCACATGAAATATTCCATCCAGGATCAATGTTTCAACATGTTGTAGCTCTTCATTATTTTTATCATTATTTTATGTTTTATGAGGTTCAGTCCCTCAATTGTGGGTGACAAACCTTAAAAAATTCATTTTAAGTCATTTCAATACATTTTAGGTAGGTCAGCTTAGAGGAGTGAAACACTGAAAAAGGTTTTTTTTTTGGAAAGGCATGTCTTGTCACATATAATTAAGATACTCCTCGTTTATTTGTAATTCAAAAACATGGGATCAAATAAAATCTTATTCTTATTTCTCCTTGTGTATTCTTGGCTAAGTGGTGCGTACCCATTTCTTTGAGAAAATTTGTGGTTTCTAAGGGTGGACTGTGATGTGGGGGCTTTTTTACTATCTTGTCAAGGCTTTTTAAAAGTGAAAGGATTCTTGGGAGGATTACTATTTTTTCTTTAAAGTGCTCCTTGTTATGCTCAAACTAGAGGGCCAACACAACTAGGTTGTCTAGAGTCTGATCAATAATTCTATTTCTCTATATTGCATCACATGACCTCTATGGTTTGGGTTTCACTCTCCAAGCGCACACTGCTTCATAGCATACTACCAATGGTCAATTGAAGGATTTCTCATGGAAAACGTCATCCAAGTAGGTCTAGTGGTTCCATCTTGCTCTTGGGGGATGGTGGCAACTTGCCATGCCAATATTGTGGCTCATAGTGCTTGGATCAATAATCTACAACCTAGCTTGGCATCTGGTTTCCACCCCAATCCATTGTTGGTCTCCCTGCATTGAATGGTAGCTAGAGTTTTAGTTGGTTAGTTACTTGTTTCAATATTTTTATGTAGCCCTGTGAGAGTGTGCCCCTTCACAATCTATCAACAATATATGGGCATAATCTAGATTAGGTATTTGCTTAAGCTTGCACTTGTTGATGTTTACTTTTTGCAACACGCCATTTTCATATAATGGTTTTTTAATAGGATTCAAAGGAAGCATTTTTCAAAAACAAAAGAAATTCAGCACATCAACAAAGTAGAAATGATGGATGACACACCCAAAGAACCAAAACTTGATGAGGAAGTGTGGTTGACTACAGCATGGTTTGATTCGCACCTTTGGAAACAGCGGCAGACATGCATGTAGAAAGGGGGTGCCAATTAGACCTGTAAGGCGGGAGATCAGTAAAAGAGAAGAAACCAGAGCAGTAGGAGAATATCACCTTAGGCCTAAAGCAGTTTACACTCGAATCATAGAAACAACAGATAGTCGTATCTAGCCTTCAAACACAGAAATATGGCCAACATATGGATACAGCCATATTTGGCTACATACATGGAAAATACATTCAATGTACCCCTGGCCATACTTTAGCTGTATCTTGACCACATTGATCATATTCAATTCTATTTTGGTAGTATCATATCATATTTTGGCTGTATTTATCGTATTTCAGTCGTATTTTGGCCATATTTTGGAATACTCTTGTATCTCTGTCATATTTGTTTTATTCAAGTACAGAACTTTTCCATATCATATCAGATACCATTGGTATACAATAACTATGTTTCAATAACATAAACATGAGGCCTTAAAGAAAGGAATAAAGACCATGGGTAGAAGAATAATACTAGAGCATATACCTTGTCAACTGAGACCAACTATAAACACTGGACTCAATCTTCTTGCAGCCTGAGAAACCTAATACACATGCATGCAAAGAATATCTTGGAATATAACAAGAACAAAGATTAATATCTTGGAATATAACAAGAACAAAGATTAATATATTGGAATATAGGGGTCTCGAATCTCAATTTCCCAACATAAAAAGGATTCCTTAAGATTAAGATTATCAACAAGAAACCAGAAATTTTATTTATTACAAAACATAGTTACCCAGTGACAAGATGGAAAACTTGGTTAATCAAGTCTGGAGAAGCTGCAAATGTGTGCAAAAGCTCAAACAGGAAGTGCCCAAGTTTTTCAACACTTTGGAATACAAAGACAGTAAAATCTGAAGCAGGAGCAAGAAACAGGTGGTAGATCTCAATCTGGATTCACAGTGCCTCGTCATCCTTTGAAGTGGTAACTTACATTTATGCCCTAAATTATATGACCAACAAGATAGAAATTTGGTCACTCAATGACATAAAATAAAATTTCTGTTTCAATTTCAATTTGTAATTTTTAGGTGATGGTCCAACTCAGATTGGGTTGTACAGGGACATTTTAATGCCATTACGAGACTATCTAAAAAGAAAGAAGAATGGATCAGTCTTCAAAAAAAATTGTGATTTTATCAATGACACATTGACAACTAAGAGACATTCCCTGGTGGAAGGGTATTTTAGTTGAAAGTAATGGACAAAGAGGTTCCAAATTCCAATCTGATTGCAAAGAGATTAGATAGATTCCTAGTCAGTACTTCCATGATTCATCCTTATCTAAGAATCAAGTTCTGACCATTGGCTGTCCTGTTCTCTATTGAGAAGATTTGGAAACATTCCATTCAAATTTGAGAAAATGTGGTCAACATGCTCTTAGCTATCTAAAAATTATTTATCCACAGTGGAAAGAGGGAAACTACTTCTATGGCACAAGTATGTACGTCCCTCAAAGGAAACTAATGTTTCTAAAGAAGAATCTTGAATACTGGAATAGCGAAGCATGTGGAATATCTTCCATCAAAGTTAGCTACATGAAGCACAAATGGCATACATATATCTAAACAGAATCCAAGAAGGCCTTCCAGACGAGTTATCCACCCAGGGAAGTAACCTGGTGAGTAAAATTTACACAACCCACAGGAGCTCAAAGAGATTAGAAAAAAAAATAACTTACAGTTAAATGGCCGAAGAGAGTGATAGGAACACCATTATTTTTTTTCCCCAAGGAAAATCTCACAGGATAGTCCTCCTGCTTCCCTAAAATATCCAGATGAAGGACAGCTCAGCCACCAGCCACAATAGCTCCTGGAAACCCAGCAGGACTATGTGGGACTTGAACTTCAACCAGACGAGAATCAGAGACCTCATGGTGAACTCCACCTTGAAACAGCCCATTCAGACCAATTGATCTAACCCACTGCACCGATAGAAGACCATATATGCTTAGAATGCCACAATTAAAAATTAAGAACTTCAACAGAATATCAAAACTCAAAGCAGGATGGGTTAGTAACAGAGGACAGGGGTAGTTGCATCTTCCATCAAGGACTATTTTCAGAATCTGGTCCTAGAACCAGTTCAACAGAAACAAGGCAATTCAAAAGGTTGGATATGCTTTCCCATGGTTTATTTCAAAGCAATGGGGAAATTAGCTTGTTAAAGTGAGTTATGATGTATGAAGGCTCCAGGACCCAACAGTTCTGCATATTTTTTCAAGATTGTTGGCAAATAATCAACGAGGATGTATGGAGAGCAATGGAGAAACTCAGGAGGCCCAAATATGTTTTGAAAGTTCTAAGAACCACTCATATAGCCCTCATCCCAAGAAAATAAATTTGTTTTCTCTAGACGAGTATAGGACAAACTCACTATTCAATACTTCTTATGAGATCGATAGTCATCAATAGACTTCAAAAGGTTCTTAGATGATTTAATTTCCAAAGAACAAAGTGGTTTTGTTGCAGGGAGAATGCCCATAGATGGAATTATTACTGGTCAGGAAACGATTCAATTGAAGAAATCTTCTCAAAAGCCAAGCTAATAAATTTATGTCAAAGGAATATGATCCTATCAATAGGGACTTCATTATCAAAATGCTTTGCATCTCCCAAGATTGGAGGAGTTGGGTGAGAGTTGAATTTTCTCTATCTCAGAATCATATATTGTATTTTCAAATTTCATTAACTACTCCAAATATGCTATGAATTGGCCCTTTTCTGGTTGCTCAAAATAAGGGCTTAGGGGAGGGGAAATCAGCATTTTGGGCCTGAAATCCAGCAGGAACCATTTGGATTGGTTGAATTGAAAATATCACATGTTAACATTACACAATATAGTTGCAGTATATTTGAGGGTGTTGAATCCATTTCTGCATTAAAAATGGCAATTCCATCAATCGAAAATTGCGTTTTCAGCAAAGATTGTATTGCCAGATTCTAGTGATGGATAACTGGAAAAGGTCAAAAACATAGGATATTTAGCCACCTTTTGATTAATCATTAATGGTTCTCCTTCACTCATGTTTGTCCCAAATAAAGGAACTAGAAGAACAAGGTAAGGAGCTTCTCTATCTCCCTATCTTTTCATCCTTACGGCAGAGGCCCAGAGAGATGGATCAATAAAAGTCAAAAGATGACAGCAAATAAAGGGTGTCCAGAAGAAGAAAAAATATTCACTATCTTGAATTTTTTAACTTCTAATATTGTTTTATATTTTACTGTATTGTTGGGATATCATCAGGTTATATATCTAGTAGCGGCTGCAACAGATTATGCTTTGTTTCATTGAATTTCTTCATCTTATTTTACACTTCAAATTTATCAACTGATCTGAGCTGCCTTCCTGATAAGGAAGAGCATTTTGATGTTCCCAGAATCAAATATTTCTAGGGAGATGAGGAAGCTATCTTTTAACTACAAAATATTTCTATGGCTTTGCTTCAGAATATAAAGATATTCCTCTTATACAGTTGATGGACTAAATGCCGCATCGACAAAAATAAAAGCGAAACTGGATAATGTTAAATCTTTCAAAACAACGAATGCTAGGACTTCATAAAATCAATAGAAATAACGAAGGATTTCCGACATATAGGAGAATCGATGATCAAATATAATTCTGGGTAGTTCTTTTCAATCTTACTATACAGTAAAATACATCGTAAGATTCAAACCCTAGGCAACTCGGGCAACAAAATAAAATCAAGACTCAGAAAGCAAGTAGCAACTTTAGCTCTCACTTGGAAGGAAACCTTAGCGAATTTATATGGAAGGAAACCTATAGCTCAAACCTTCTCCACAATGTCTTGAAATACATCCCTTGAATCATCCTTGGCCTTTTTCATAAATTCTCCAGTCGCACCCTCAATATTTAAACCCCCCTCATTCTCGTCACTCCTTTTCTTCCTCTTCGTCCTCCTCCATTTTCTCATCCATATTCTTATACAAAATCCAATCCTTCCTCTTATTCCCATCGTTGGTACAGTTAGCATCCTCACCCACATACGAAAAAACTGTAATCAAAAGCATAACAATGTCATCTGTCCACTTCATTTAGTGCCACAAGGAAGAACCCTTCTTTCCCATATGGGACTCTGTTCCATTTTCATTGCACTCATCCTCATCAATCAAAGAAGGTTTATCCTTAGGGTTTCCATGGTTTTCAAGGGCCACTCAATGTTGCTTCCCATTAGCCTCTTGGACAGTAGTCACATGGGGGTGGGAAATGGATATAGGAGCCACTATCAAAGGATGTTGATCAGAAATATGATGGAGTTGCAAGAAATCGAATGAAAATGGACCACTAGAAAACATTGTTTCATCCATTATATTTCCTTTCATTCAATCTATATTTCTATTTTAATTAGGTTTCAATGTATTTCTATCAGTTTTGGGACATTTTCAGTTTAGTTTTCATATGGGTAACTCTTTAGTTTCCATTCCTCAAAACCCAAATGATTTTTATCCATAACATGTTCCCTGATTTCAGAAACCTTCAAAACTTACATGAAACAATGGTGTTTTTAGCATTGAATCAGGCGTTAAAAATGATTATGCATACCTTAATAAGATTGCAGGGGCGGTGTGTAAGTAGGTGCATCCATCGTCCTTATCATATCATCTTGGATTTTTCAGAGAGGTCATGCATAAATGATTCTTGAAAGGGGTATGTGAATGGAATGGGTGTGGGTTTACCAGAATGGGGTGGATGGTGAGACTGTGGACGTGTGGGTGGATACAGGCGGTCCTTCTTGGGGTGGGCTGGGTTGGCGGAGTTAAGGTGTATATATAGGTGATTTCGATAAGAGGATGGAACGGATATTACTCCTCGATTAGAAGATCACAATTCTGACATGGCTACAATGCTTTTAACTTGTCCCCTTCTTCTGTAACTTTAAATATTGCTTGGGAGGAAGGTAGCTGAAAAAAATAAAATAAATAAAAAATATTATGTGGCATAGTTTTCTAGGAATCTAAGCCTGACAAAACTTTGGTTTTGGAATAACAATTATATGATGCTCTTGTTCACCCTTTATATCATACCCTCCATGTGACGGTTTCCCAAATGGTTCCAAGCTCCATGTGAAGGTTTGTAAAATGGTTTCTTAAATTTAAATTTAAGGTAATTACTTTTTATCTATTTTTTATATAACTATAGTGTAATGGCTAGTTTATTTTGTTTCCTTTTGATCATGATCCTAAAGGAAACCTAATCCTAGCTCCATTCTTAGGATTAGGTGAAGGAAATATTTCCATGCTTGTTTCCTAATTAAAGGAGATACGTTAAAGGTATTTGGAGACTTCACCGAATTATTTTTTAGTGGATTAGTTGCAATTACATTGAATGGTTATAATTGGGGACCAGGGTCCATAACCCTATAAAAATTTAATATTACAAAAAATAAAATATTATTACTGATTAATCTATTGTAATATAGACATCATCCCTATATGGTCTATAAGGGGGCTCTACACAGTTTTGATATGGAAAACAAAATTAAGGATCTTTTAATATGAGAGATCATATAACTCTTAACAAGACAATAGCAAAACAACGTAGCATAGACACCTCTTCTAAAACCCCTTATGATTGAAACACCATCATATAAAAAAATATAATACAAACTCATGCTAAGTCAATGCTTGGTTAGTCACTCAACCATCCATTTTCTTAAAACCATCCAATTTCTCACTAACCTCCTTTATTTTCAAAGCTTTAAAAAATGCCTTGGTGGACTTATATCCCATACAAAGCCATCGTGCATGAGGTCAAAGTTGAGTGGCATTGCCTTGATGGATTTCATAGATGAAATAGGATGAGATGAATCCAAGCTTCTCATGCTTGTTTTCCTTGTGAAATTATTTTTGAGTACTTGATTAATTGCAATTACATTGAATGGTCATAATTTGTGGTTCATAACTATATAAAAAGGTAAATTACAAGAAATAACATGTTAGCATATATGAAAAGAAATAACATATTACCACTAGATAAACTGTTGTAATAGAGACATCATCCCTATACAGTCCAACAAGGAGATCTAAAGTTTTGATATGGGAAAAAACTTAAGTATTTTAATATGAGAGTCATTATCATATATTGCATAATATATATGCACTTTAATATGAACAACCCAAATATAAAATGAACAAACCATATAGGTTGGTGATAAGATAGAGTTGTAGTGGCATCAACTTGGACCAACCATCCCCCAAAAGAATAAAAATAGAAATAATTCTATATTGATATATTATCCTACCTACCTAAGCTTCAATATTATAACCAATATTATCAAGCAAAAGATAAAAATTCACAATAAAAAGGAAACTTACCATCGATTTTAACCTAGATACCTATGCTTCAGTATTATAACCAGAAAAATTTATCAATTCATAATAAACCAAGAAACTTACTTAGGATTTTGTAAGTGAGGAAGGTGATGTTGACTCTAGAGCTGCAGAATTCATGGCCCACATCTTCAAGAGCCTCTAGGTTATCTCCAATGTTGTTTTATCCATGGCAGCGATGGCAATTAAATACCAAAATTATAAACTCTCAATAGTGGTGAATATCCATAACAATATCTTCGACATGTATCGAAGGTGGCCTAATAAATGGCCAAAAATGCCACCCAATTCACACTACTTGCCCCTCATAACCCACCAAACCCTCCTCGCCTCCAGCCAACGCAAAATATTTGCTGCCAACGGTCTGTTTGGACAGGCTATTTGCCGCCAACGAGTTGGTTGAGTAGTCATTGACGAAATTGGAGGATGAAATCTTCATGGGTTCAGGAAAATCTTCATTGTCGAATTTGCAATTTCCCATGACACAATTAAAAATGACTAACATAAGTGACTAATTCATATTCTTCTAGCTAGTCATTTTTATGTCATGACTAAATTAGTCATTTATGTTAGTCATTTTTAACTCTGTCACTTACTATCTAGTCATGTTTGTTAACTGGTGACTAAATTAGTCATTAATTTTAGTCGTTTATGGGTCAATCAAAATTGCTCATATTTAGTAGTAAATCACCTGAAAAACCTATGGTGACTAGAATTTTTAGTCACCTAGTAGCTAATTCCTCATTTTGTCCTAGTGTTCCTTTTGCATCTAATGCTGATATGGAGAGGAGGTTATTCTTCAGTCCTGGAAAAAAAAATACTTCTTTCATTGTTATAGACTTTCCAGAGTATACTTTATAGGAAGATTCCCCACTACCTTTTATTGGATATTGGTAGTCATCTCCTAGCTTTACCTTGTCAGGTGATTCATGTTCTGACACTCTCACAAAGGATTCCTTGAATCCAGTCATATGTTTGGAAGCCCCACTGTCTATAAGCCAATCATCACTTCCATGAGTAATGTTACCTGTGAGAGCGAAGATCAAAACATATTCATCCTCGCTTGAAGAATCTTCACTTTCATATCTGGATCTCTTCTTGGATGGTTCATCATCCTCTGTAGCATGAGCATGATGTCTTCTTTTGTTGCTACTCTTCATCAGTTTCTGTTTCTTAGGACAATTCCTTGCATATTGTCCTGCTTCATCACATGTATAACATATGATCCTAGATAAATATTTTCTAGTGTTATCTTTGTGAGAGTGCTTACCTCTAGAGCTATGAGATCTTCTTTTGGTTGACTTGGAGTGAGACTTGAAGTGTACTGTGAGAGCTTGATCTTCACTTCCCATCTTCTCTTATTGAGCCGCTATCCAAGATTCTTTTTGAGAGCACTCTTCCCATAGTATGTTGAACTTGAACAACTTCTTTCTAGCACAGATTCCTTGGATGAAAGAATCCCATGACCTAGGAAGGCGATTCAAGGTAGTCATCAAAATCTCTGCATTTTCCACTTCTTCATCAACTGCTTCTAGTTGTTCTTTGATATGAGAAACTCTTGTGAAGTAATACTGGATAGTTTCTACATTCTGAATCTTTACATTCTTCAGTTGGTTTCTCAGAGTCATCTTCTGCTTTATGTTCTTCCCTTCAAACAATTTGGTTAGGGCATCAAACATAGCTTTAGGTGTCTTGAGAGAGGACACCTGTGGGATAAGGTGATCCTTGATAGAATCAACAATGATCCTCTTTGCAATAACCATCTTTTTCTTATGTAATGGCTTTGCCTCATCTCCCTCTAGAACTGGAACCTCCTCATGGATGTAGGAGTCTAACTCATTTTTTTCCAGGACCAGGAAGATCCTATACTTCCGGGCTCAGAATTTATTAGCTCCCTCAAGCTTTTCATCAAGCTTGGTATGATGAGACATCTTAACGGAGAACCTCAAATGGAAATACAAAATATTTTAGATCTTACCAGGTTCAAGATGTCGGATCTAAAACTTGAGCTGAAATCCTGGAGAGCTGGTTCATGAGCAGATTAGGGTTTTGATTTTCTAAAGTTTTGTCCACCCAAATGTCTTGAAATTTGCCCCTAACTTCGATTTTGGGGAGGATATCAATCCTAGCCTAGGCTCACTGAAAAATTTCTCTTTTGTGAAAATCCCTAATTTTTGACAATAGTGATAGGTCCAAAACTGAAAAACCTTAGAATTGGATTCTTCTTTGATAGAAAGATGCACCCTAAGGACGAGAGTTATTCCACCTTACTTTTTCTGAAAATCTATGGAGGAAGATCCACAAACTAGGAAGCCCTAGTTTCCGCAGCTGCACAGTGTCTTCTTCTTAGGTTAGCTCTGATACCATGTTAGTTTTTCAACATTCAAGCTAGCATTATGTTAGGATATTTACTAAGATAATAAAAATTAAAGCAATAAAACACAAGAGACAATGAACATAGTGTTTTTCATTGGGGAAACCATAAATGGAGAAAACCCCGCAACTTCCTCAAAGATAGAATCAACACAAGATGTAAAACCCCAAAACAGTAACATGAACTCCCGATAGCAGTAATCTTCTTCTTGTGTAGCCCCAATGTCTTCTCCTTCCTCAACTATGTGGTACACTTGAGTGTGTGAGTGATGTGTAATAAATAGAGACCCCAGCTCTCTATTTGTACTAATCCGGACATGACTAAAACCCTATTAGGGCTGACCTCTAGGGACTTTAACCCTTAGACAATCGGAGGGTTACCCACTATGACTTGACATGACTTGCTTACATTATTGATTCTCCCAATCGAAACATAGGGGCATGAAAACATGACTCAATTACATAATAGATACATCCCAGAATAAACATTGGGTTACAATACATAAGATACATAGATGAATACATTCCGAAGTTACAAATACATCAACATAGAAAGGACGAAGCATAAAATCAAGTAACGACACATACGCAACAAATGTATAATCATAAGAACTAAGCAGTAAACATGAGTACGACATCGTAAGTAAAATACATCAATAATAATGACTGAAAGTAAAATGACAGAATGCAAGAACAACTTACGAGTAAACAGTGGTACATGTAGTGTATGATATATTTCCGCTAGTCAAATAATGTTCCGTATAGGTAGTTTTACTAGCTTTATAATTTTTTTTTTATTTTAGATTTTTGAGGACATTACAAAAAATGAAGAACTATCTTGTTTGCTTTAATGCTAAAGGAGAGGAGTGTTTAGTTGACCTCCTTGTAATATCTTAATTTTCTTTTTTTATGCTCTAAATTTTCTTACAAATATCACTAAATAGAGAGATTATCCTTAATAATTCAAAAATAAATAACATAATTATGTATTAGTTTTATATTGATAGGTAATTATTATTTATAATTTAGGGTGCATGAGGAAAGGTCTTCTCCCTATATTGGAAATTGCATAAAGATAAGACAAATTTACTATCAAAATTTAAAAATAAATTCAAAATAAGCAACCACCACATACTTTTAGTTCTGTAGCAGGGATTTCTCCTTGCTACACGGGTAGGAATGGCTCCCTTCCATCTATAGGATGGAAGAGTAGGTTCCTACGTGTGGAAAATGCATGAAAAAAACTGAACAGAAAAGAAAGCAAATGACAAAAAGAAAATGGCTGTGAGCCCCTCTGCAAACAAGGTTAGAGCTTCTCCTTGGCTACCTGCAAACAACTATTAAGCTATAATAAACCTGTAAAACATGTTAGAGATCAATCCTGCAAACAAATAATGGTCAGAAAAAAATAAACTAACAAAGAAAATACGTAAGCAAAACTAAGTTATACCTCTCCTTTGGTGAAATGGGCCACCATGCCCTAGCTAGAAGAATCACCTCCCTATCTCACTCAGCAATGGAGGAGCTATGGCTCAATGGGGAATATGAGTGGAAGAGAGGGGGATGTGGGTGGCTTGAGAGGCAAAGAGTCTCAAGGCATCCATGGGCAGCATAATAGTATGCAAGAGAGGATTTGTTTGAGAGTGACCCCCCACCCTCTTTTTATAGTTGTTTTTGAGGTTTTAGGGTTTTAAGCCCTTTTCTTCATCCTTAATCCTTTTTGAGGGTGTGGGGGTCTAATGGAGTGATACGAGGGTCGTGAATGGGTTTCCTTGGGTGGTGTAGACCATGTAGAGCTTAGTGGGGGATTTTTTTGGGTTAACAAATGGCCCCCTGATGTGTGAGGGAAGGATCTCATCATATGGCCAACAGACATCATAGGATTTGCTGCATAGAGGTGGTGCTTTCGGGGCTAGGGAATGGTGGCTTTTGGTTTTTGCATTAATATGGTCCCCATCAATGGGTGAGATACAAATAATGTGTGATATGTATATGGATGAGGCTGGAATCCCCATGCTCATGACAATGTCAAAAGAATAATTTGATCTATGCTCTAAAATACAAGAGTCGATCATATACAACTGATGGTACAATAATGGTTTCCTCAGTGTGAGGCTGAGTATAATACTGATCTGGTACGTTGGACCAATGGCATTCTCATGGAATGCTATATCTTCATGAATGATGGTCTGTTGGATCTAGAATGGTACATATCTATATGGACTCATTAATGGAGAGTCAGAGTCGCTTTGGTACAAGTATGCTGCATCAATCATGAATTTATATAGAAGCACTACTCGAGCTTTTGAACACTATCTCCAACACAACCCAGAAATCACAAGGGACACAACTCGTTTAGGTCCCTCAAGTAGACTCATCAATCCGGGGTCTTTGACCAAATACCGCATGAACTAAACCCTGTACGAATCTCAACGATGCGATGATGTAGTTGGAGTCAAGCAAATGAGAAACAACCATCCCGAGAGGTACTACGGACTCCTCTCAAGTGGTCCAAGGAAATCATCAATGATGTTAATGAAACCAAGGCACAGGAACCTATGGGTCTATCCTCTAGAATATGTGTGTTGTCATCGACAGAGGGAGACCTACCCCTAGTCAAGGCAATGGTGTTTTCTTGGCCGGAGGCGCGAGGGAGATAATTGAATGGTGTGAGACAATCTGCGGAATGACCCACTGAATGGGGGAGGGGGAGGGAAAGAATTGAACAGGGGCAGGGGGAGTGTGGTAGACTCAAACCTCCTTTTTTCAGAGTATGATGGCAGGGAATACCAGGCAACAAATGAAACTTGACTCATGGGAATGGGATCATAGCTATAACATCGGGAATGCCACTGTAGATGGGAAATAATTGGAGGAAGTAGACACTTTTGATATTGATGGGATCCAAGGAAGACACATTGCAGAGTACTCTTAACAAAGGCGACCCAATGTGGGGATGCTACCAAACTATTTTCTGTGGGGTGGTGTCTAGGGACGCTGTTATGGTACGATCTCGTGGATTTTTGGTGAGCTCGAGAAAGTAAATGATTTATAGTGCTTTCAATTTTAGAGAGTCTGAAAGCACGAAGAAGACTCCAGTGGGGGCTCTTTTTCGTTGGTAGTCTCATGTGCTCAAAAAAGGATAAAAGTATACATAGGAGAGCCCACCCATCTTGTAGGCGATGAGAGAATTCTGTACCATTGGTAGTCCAATCAGGATGGAAAAGGTTAAACCTATACTAACTGGACGGTCATTCAAATACTTTTACGAGCATGAACAAAACCAAGTTTTATCGGCAATATTTTCTGATGAGAAGGCTGGAAAATAGCTTAATGACAACCCATGGTGAGATTTTTCATAAAGTGTAGCCCTTCTACCTGAGAAAGCATAAGTATGCAGAGGAGAACAGTATTAGCTTGAATATGCCAAGGTGGTCCTTTTCATTTAATGGTGTACATGGTCCGCAAAAGGACGTAAACAAGATGATGTAGATAACAGTTCCTATACTTTAGCAAGCGAGAAAGGAAGTGGCTACGCTCGGCAATCTTTTCATTGTTTTTAAGAGTCAGAAAGAGCTTAAATGAAACTCCAATGTGGCCCACCAATTGCGGTGACATAGGCGTTGCCCCATGTCAGGATGGTGGACAGTGGTCCAAAGGTCATCCGCGCAATATAGACAGAGCAAGTGGCTCTGAAACATACCAATACATGCACGGGATAAATCATGGGAGAGGCACGTGAGTCGATGCAGTAGAGGCACACAAATCGAGGTGGCTCTTGGATAAAGGTCAGGAGAGTTGTGTGTGAGTTATGGTGGACAGGCTTGACTACGTGCGATGTGAGTGCAAGTCTAGGGGCACTTATATGCCAAACACATGTAAGAAAAATAAACCATTTTGTGAACAATGGTGCACAGATCTGCGTAAGGTGCGGTGGATGAAATAGACAGCTATGTGTTAAAATACAAAACAAAAAATAAAAATGGTGACCTGATAACACGCATGATTAACGGTAGGCAATGGTGATATAAGTACAGGTCTGCAGAAACTTGCATCAGCATGCTGTGGCTCGTAAATCGAGGTAGCTTCCAGGAAATGGTCTCAAAATTTATTTGTTAAACATGAGACAATGGTCTCATTAAGAGATAAAGGTTAGAATTCTTAAACCAATGGCATGAACGGCATCTCAAACGGAGTCCGTATGGTCATGTTATGTCGATCGGAAGAAATTAGGTCAAATGGGGCCTATATAAGGGTGGGGTCCACTTGGTGAGGTGTCATTGTCACTGTTCACTGTGGAGTTGGAGANTTATTTCTCTTGATCTGACCAATGGTTTCAAGTTCCGTGACTTGCAAGTAAGAGCTCTCACTGAATCTCATCTTTTTAGTGGTTTACTTTCTGCATTTGGTCACCCGGAGGTCCTCCATGAGCATTTTGGGGATTCATGGAGCCAAGTTGCACCTTTCGAAGGAAAAGAAGTGACCTGGTCGCATCTATGGGGCATTTTTGAGTGACTTGGTTGCTCATTTTTCCCAAACAGGTGTGACTTGTCCTTTAAGGGGTGTTTTTTGATGAGAGCAGTGGTTGACATCAGGGTTTTTACTTATGCAGGATGGCTGAGATCAAGTGGCAAGAGAGAGATTGCAAAGACCTCCGGGAGGCATCATTACAAGACAAGAATGAGAGAGATACATTTTCCCATTGTGGATTGCTGAAGTTCATGAGGATACCCATCATGAAGAGCTTGGTTTGCTGCTGCAAACACTGGTGGGTTTTTGGGATGTTGATGAGGAGGCATCCCTCTTTCAGGGCCAAAAAATTAAGATCATGCTAGTGGATGTATACTTTCTGACTAGGCTCCCAATATTGGGATTTGTGGGTGACTTGGCACTGGTGTTGTCTCAGGGGATTAATTGCCAGAGTTGTGTGACAAGAACTGTTACACTACGATGTATGTGCGTGGCTCCTATATCCTGATGTGTGACATCAAGGATCTGTGGACATAGGCAGTGGTGACATTACTGCTATGCATCTTGGGTTCCATGGAGAGCCACAAGATCTCTAGAGGGTAGCTTCAACTAGTAGAGCATGATATAGGGGGAACATACTATTGATGGGGCCAGATGTATGTTCAAGATGTTCGGTGGAAGTTGAACAAGTCGAAGACATCTGGGGTAGGATTTTGTTTTGGCTCTTTCCTGTGTGCTTTCTTTTTTTAGAAAGTACCTACACTGCATCCGCACCGGGCTGTGCAGGATAGTGGTCCACGGGAGCCACGGATGTACTGGTGGTGTGGGATGATGATCCGAGAGGGTGGTCATAGAGTGGGCCATTTCTTTACTAAGGAGTTGTTAGAGCAGTGGCGATAGCTTCTAGTGGTGATCGAGGAGTACCTGTATGTGGGTATGGAATATCATGCGGACCCCGATATGCCCTGACTTCATAGACAGGCATGGGGACAAGCTGGTATGTACGTGTGATGCTTTTATGTTCATCTTTATACATAGTGTAGTTTGAGCTGGTTGATAGTTGTATGTGCGGACTCATGGCGTCCTTCTTTGTATATGCAGATATTGGTCCTCACCCACCGCCCAGGCATCGGAGGCGGGTAGTTACCATAGCTCTTATGGCGGTTCCTACTGGGAACCCTCACAGGTGACGGTGGGAGATCGATGATCTGTTGCCACATCTGGAGTGGCTTGCTACTGGGATCTATGATGATGGGTGCCAGCATCTGAGCAATGATTTGATCGCTTCTATTCATCATTTTCCTCGTGAGTGGACTGCTGTGATGAGGAGGATGGCTATGGTTTGTGAGCAGGTTCATCGGGTCGAGAGGTGATCTTCCTAAAGAGGATGAATCCTCTGAGGAGGATGACGATACTGAGTGAGACGATGAGTCTGATTTAGATTAGCAGCTTAGTGGGGTTGTCCCTAGTGTGTTGGTGCACTTAGGAGTTTTTGTGTTGTTATGTATATCCTGCTGAGAAAGAGTATGTGGCTTCTCATTTTGTATTGGACATGTTCTGGACATGCGACTGATGGATATATATCTATATATATATATATATATTTTGATGCACGTGGATATGCTTTTATGGTTTTATTATGTGAGTCTTTTTATGATGATGCGAAATGCAAATGCCTATATGATGTTTTATTACACTTGTGTGTGTATTTTTAAATGTGATTATGCATGATGTTTTGGTTGTATGTTTCCTATATGTGATTGTGAATGTGCCAGTTTAGAATATCATTATCCATTTGGTCTGCAAAACTATTGAGGTTTTTGGGAACATGTGTGAATGTGATGGATTCAAATGTTCTAACCATCTGTGTAGTGCAAGGGAACTTTCTAAAGAGGGAAGTATCACGTACCCGATAGTAGTTATTCAACTGAGAAACAAGCAGCTGGGAGTCTAAGAAGACATCAAGATGGTGAACACCTAACTGGAGAGCAGCGGCCAAGAGGCCATTGACACCATCATATTCAGCCTGGTTGTTGGTCGCAATGCCCATGCATATTCCATCGATATGGATCAACTCGTGCGATGGGGAATAGATGACCCATGCAGCTAAGTTGAGGTTCGGAGAACATCTGCTTGCTCCATCAGTGAATCCCATATATTTGTTTGAGGTGTAATCCATCTGGAGCAATGAGAGGAAACGATACATAAGACTCACTTTTTAAAAATGTGTAAAAGAAAAAAAGGGGAAAGACTATAATACAAGTTGTACTGTCGTCACTCAAAGGGGTAACGTTAGAGGGAAATTCATTTGGACTTTCTAGGGATCAGCGGTCATTCCTTTGTGTGACATGATGAATCCTTGTAGACGGCCCGTGTGGA
The DNA here is from genome assembly GCA_001517045.1 of Pseudotsuga menziesii. Classification (NCBI taxonomy): domain Eukaryota; kingdom Viridiplantae; phylum Streptophyta; class Pinopsida; order Pinales; family Pinaceae; genus Pseudotsuga; species Pseudotsuga menziesii. The sequence continues at coordinate 341,273 of LPNX010556633.1, forward strand.
CATAGAAAACACACTTGAAAGGGTTCAAGCAGATTTTGTACTTGCAACATCATAAGAAGACTTGTCGCAGGTCGTCTATGTGTTGTGTTTGCTTATGCGACTATGCAATGAGGTTGTCGAGAAAAACCAAAATGATGTGAACGAGGTTGCAAAAGTAGTGTGTCATGGCCCACTGGAAGGTGGATCCAGCATTTTTCAGGCCAAAGGGCATGACTCGATAGGCGAATGTGCCCCATGGGGTTGTAAATGTCGTCTTACAACGGTCTTCGTTCCAAATATGGATTTGGTTATAGCCAGAAAATCCATCCATGAAGGAAAAGGCCTCATGTCCGGTGCATGCATTGATAATCTGATCGATGAAGGGCATTGGGAAGTTGTCTTTGGGACACACCCCATTGAGATCATGAAAATATGTTCAAATGAAAATGGTACCCTATTTTTTGTTTAGGGGAACAGGATTAGAAACCCAAGTGGCATAGGCAATGGGGTAGATGAAGCCGGCTGTGTGCAGCTTCTTTATCTCATCTTTAACCATGTCCACTTTGGATGGATGGACGGGCCATTTCTTTTGGTGTACGGGGGCCACATTGGGCCAAGTGTCGATGTGGTGCTCCACGATTGATGGATCCAACCCAGGCATTCCAATGTACGACCAGGTGAAGATATCGTAGAATTCTCAGAAGAGAGCTTTGTACGCAGCAACCTCTTCGGGGGAGCAAGATGCCCTGAGCATGATTTGTTCAACAATCTCAATATTGGTTGAGATGTTGATTTTGATGGTGGGTGAAATTTTGGCCATGTTTCCTTCTTCGAAGGTGTCAAGTGTCGAGATGGGGTTCTTGAACCAGTTGAATTTCCCATGAATGAAATCTTTGGTCTCCACAGAAAACTCGTCAGACTGCGACGCAAGTTATTCGGTGAGGAAGAACGAGCGATCATGCATGTTATCCCATGGGTATTCTAGGGTGGTTAGAGCTTCAATTATATCCTCGTTGTTGTAGAAGCAATGAAGAGACAGGTCCGATGGACCGTCATTGGAGGTGGAGATAAGCGGGTCAGTTGAACTGGACATCATGTAAATGGACATAGTGTCTGAAGAAGGTGGTGGGGGGTGAACTTCTTCGATCAGGGTGATCTTAGACTCAAGGGAATGTTGACAAAGGTCGTCTAACATGATTCGAAACTCAGGCAAGTCTTGGCAATGGTGAGAGTAGTGTCCATACAATCCATAAAGGGCGTAAGCATGGTTTGTTCTTAATGCCTTATTTCTAGCTATCAGCATGGTTGGGAGTTAAACCATGGGGATGTTTTTTTTTGTCTCCATGGCATCTAAATGCACATGGATCATTGGGATTTTAGGGCAATTCTAAGTTGGATGGCCCCATTACTCGTAGATGACACAAGGCAGTACTTGTTGTCACTCTACAATAGCTTTTGCATTCTTTCCCCTAGCCCTTTTCGGGTGGGGCGATGCCGGTGTGGGTGCAGAGGTTGGGTTTTGCAGGCCGAGTGGAGGGTGAGACTTGACCATGATGGGTTGAAATGGGGTTAAAACAACCTTGGGAATTAGTGGTTGAGCTGGTGGATCAAGATACCATACCGAAATTCCGAATGTAAAGTTGGGTAGGCTTAAGGTGGCCCTTACCGTCTTGATCATGGCACCAGGTGGGGGAAAATGAAGGGAATCGTATGGACTGGAGATGATCCCAGATAAATCCTTAATGGTTTCATGTGGGGATGTGGTTGTGGTTGTGGCTATGTGTAATGCTACTACTACGGATGATGTTATAGCTTCTGTTGGTGTTGCGGCTGTGGATGATGTTTTGGTTGTGGTTGGGGCTACGGTTGTGGTTGTTGTTTGGGTGCAGCAGTGCTGGATGATACCATGCACAAGTCCACAGTCTCATTTTGTGTCGGTGGTGGTGACACTAAGTGGAGAGGAGCTGTCATGGTGGTATCAGCAAACAACCCATGGCCGACATTCAACAATGGGGAGGCTGGTGTGTTATCAACCATGGTGTTGATTGCAGGGACAACATTGGCATGTGTGGTCATCCCTTATTGCTCAATGGTGGTGATGGTAGGGATAACATTGGCGGGTGCCATTAACCCTTGTGGATCATGATAAGTGAGTTGATCAACCATCACGATCTTCCCTTCATGGGGGAACATCATGAGACGAAATACAGTTGATGCGACTGCTCTCATGGCGTACATATAACTTCTTTCAAGGAGAAGGTTATAGTCTAGTTGAGCATTAACAACCTCTATGTCAATTAGAATTGTCTTCCTGGCTAATGTGATGGGGACATGAGGATTCCTTGGGATTTAGTGGGATGGCCATCATAATCCTACAAAGTTATGGAGGATGGTTGCAGAATTGGCGATCCAAGTTTCTACCAAACCAGAGTAGACATAACGCACGTAGATGCCTCCTCATCTACTATGCACCGGTGCACAACCATGTTCCGGATAGACATCGAGATTTGAAAGGAAATGGTCAATGGAATGCACGGTTCTCCATTCTCCATGTCAAATGTGATCAACATGGATTCGGAGGGGTCTACTGCCCCAAGGATAGCTAGTAACGCTTTCCGCTATGTTGGGCACATTTTTAGTACCTCAAGGGCAGACATGGCAGTTGGTGTTTGGTTCAAATCATCCATGATGCTGTAGCTGATCGCAGCTCTAGTCGTGGCATTATTGGCAATCCTACATATCGGGGGGTGCAGGAATGTGGGTAACTAAAGAGGAAGGTTGACTGTTTTAGATGTTGATGTCACTGATGTGTCAGCGGGTTTGGTGTTGGCTTCGTATTGATTCCATCTAGTTTTTAAGTTGACCTCTTCAGTCGTCATGGCTAGCAGGTGGTGAACACCTGTTTCCGCTGTAGGAAGTACCCGTAGAACATTGCGATTGGGTTGGGGAGGGGGTGTGGTTGCCACCAACCCTTGAACAAGTAGTGGATTTTGAGGCACCATAGGAGGAGGTCCTTGTGGCACTGGGTTGGGTTGGGTTTTATTTGCAGCGTTGAAAGCCTACTGAACCTCGTTCTGAATGGCCTGCTTGGTGTGACCCATGAGGGGACACTCGAATTTGTAGTGCTCATAGACCTCAGAGAGTGTGCATGGTTGGTTTGTGTGCAATGGGGCATTGCGTCTAGAAGCATTTGGTCATGGGGGGTTTTGGGCAGGCCAGTTTGTTGCGGCATTATTGGGAGGGTTTGGTTGTTGACTGCCTCCTTGTGGTTGGTTATTGGCTTAGTTTCGGGGTCGATTATTTTGGGCTTGACCTTATTGATTGTTGGGGGCAGGCTGGTTGGGATAGTTTTGTTGTGAAAACACTTGTCCCAATGGAGCGGGGGCAGGGGCTTGGACTGCTTGCACTTGTGGTGCATAGTAAATTTGGGTGGGCGGTGGTGCCAAAAATGTGGGAATTTTCCCTGCATACTGTTGTGTTTTCCAATCCATGGCCTGAGCCTGCTGCAGTGGCACAGGTTGTGCGTAAGACCTTGTGGCTCCAGACCGGGACATCATTATTACATAGTCCAGAGTTTTGTTTTGGTAAGAAACAGTAGCAGTGTTGCTTGGTTGTTGTCAAACTGCAGGTGGTGTCGAACGATGCTGTGGCTATTGGGAGACCGAGCTTATGATTCCATCTGCAACATGGGATTCCCCCAGTGCATTCTGTTAGTAGGTACCTGAGCAGGGAGCATCTAGAATGACGGTGTACCAATATCTAGACTAGGCGTAGATCAGGTCAAACTGTTGAACTTTCAGTATGGCCTGCTCTTCATATTCGGGACGTTCAGATGTGACGTCCTTTTCTATCAGTGGGAGCAAGGTTTTGACAAACCAATCCAAGAAGATCTTGTCATCAAGTTGTATTTTACACAAGATGCGACGTCACTGCCATTCATGGATGTGGTCGGTTATATGTGTCACAGTGCTTTGGCGACAGGATAACAGGATCTCCACCCCTTCATCATATCTGACAAGGAGTTGCAAATACTATAGGAACATGAAATCTATGGAGTTGAAATCTGGGTACTTGGCTTGTTGTAGCTCAATGTACCATTTGGTCACAGCACTCGTGAGGGTGCGTTGGAAAATCCTCAGCCTGATGGAATTGTCTATGATGTTGTTTGACAAGCACCATAGATGAAATGTCATGATGTGGTTTTGGGGACACTCCCTTGCCTTTCCTTCTAACTTGGGAATGTCTGATGGCTGCTTGGTTGGCATGGGAGGCCAAAATTCTTAATGGAAAATGGGGTCGTTTGTTAATCGAGCCAAATCAGGCAAGTTAAGATGAGCCATGAAAGACAGATTTGATCCTAGGATGATGTGAGATGGAGTAGCGATAGTGGCGGGGTTTGCAGGTGCATAATGCACTTGCATGGCTAGGTGCACTTGTGGTGGCACCATTGTAGATGGGACAATGCCCGCAAGTGTGGTGTGAGGGACAGTGTGGATGGAAGGGACACTGCTCCCATGTGTGACAAAAGGGACAATGTATGTGGATTTGGCACTGCCCCCCTATGTGACAAGAGGGCTAGTGTATGTGGAAGGTCCACTGCCCACAAGTGTTGCAGGTAGGATAGCCTGAGTGGTAACTATGGGTGGTGGCAATTGGCTGATGACAGTTTGTATGACGGTGGTGGGGCCACCTGTAGGGTTTTTGGTGACAACTTGTGGTGTGGACATGGGTCTAATAGCTATGGCTATGCTGGAAAATGGATCTGGGTTTGCACCAACCATGGGGCTTGATGGTGCAGTGTGCAGATCTGGTTTAGACTGATATGGGTCTGAATCAGAATCAGAGGTTGTGTGGCCTTCTGATGGTGTGAGAGGTCATCGAGTATAGTCTCGACGATGTCGATTCAATGTCCTGAATTGTGGTTGTTCGCCTCTTAGGCATGAGGAACAGTTTGAGGGATCAATTGTGTTAGATGTTTATCAAACTGGTGGGAATGATTTTTGGACCCTAGTTTCAATGGCTTCCTATTGGCTGGAGGTGGTCACTCAACCACCAAGACTTCCAGAAGACAGCGCTTGGATTTTTCCTCATGGGAATTTATACTCAATCGATGGCAGTCATTGCCTCTTTTGCTTGGCAATTCCTCTTAGCGGCCACCTACATTGGGGTTCCTGTGGTACTCCTCACAATGAGTTTCTAGGCTGAGCCCAAGAACTTCCCACAGTTAAGGCAATCAGGGACTTATGTCCTCGAAGACTGGAAATTTTTTGAACTTAGTGTAAATAGATAAATACATGAGAGGAGTCCTTAGTGCCTCTCGGGATGGTTGTTTCTCACCTTCTTGACTCCAACTACATCATTTCACCATTGAGATTCATACAGGATTTGGTCCATGTAATATTTGCTCGAAGACCCCAGATTGATGAGTCTACTTGAGGGACCTAAACAGGTTGTGTCCCTTGTGATTTTCAGAATGCGTTGGAGATAGTCTCCGGAAGCCCCAATAATGATTCTATATATATTCATGATTGGTGTAGGATACTTGTACCAAAGTGACTCTGACTCTCCATTAATGAGTCCATACAGCTATTTACTGTTCTAGATCTAGTAGACTGTCAGTCATGAATATATAGCATTCCATGAGAATGCCATGGGTCCATGTACCAGATCAGTATTGTATTCAGCCTGACATTGAGGCAACCATTATTGTACCATCAGTTGTATATGATCGGCTCTTATATTTTAGGGCATATATCAAATTATTCTTTTGACATTGTCATGAGCATGGGGATGCCCGCCTCGTCCATATACATGTCACACATTATTTGTATCTCACCCATTGATGGGAACCATNAAACCATGCCCCAGCCCCAGAAGCGCCACCTCTACGTAGCAAATCCTATGATGTTCGCTGGCCATACAATGAGCTCCTACCCTCACACATCAGAGGGAAATATGTTAACCCAAAAAATACTCCAAATCAAGGTAGCTTCTGGAAATGGTCCCAAGATTTATTTGTTAAAAATGAGACAATGGTCTCACAAAGAGATAGAGGGTGGAATTCTGAAACCAGTGGCACAAACGGCGTCTCAAACGGAGTTCGTATGGTCATGTTATGTCAATTGGAAGAAATTAGATCAAATGGGGACTATATAAGGGTGGGGTCCACTTGGTGTGGTGTCATTGTCATTGTTCACTATGGATTTAGAGAGGTGGGCCCTAAATTTTCATTTGCTGATTTATCTTGATCCGACTGATGGTTTCAAGTTCCGTAACTTGCTGGTAAGAGCTCTCGCTGAATCTCATCTTTTTGGTGGTTTACTTTTTGCATTTGGTCACCCTGAGGTCCTCCATGAGCATTTTTGGGTTTCATGGAGCCAAGTCACACCTTTCAAAGGAAAAGGGGCAATCTAGTCACATATGTCGAGCATTTTTGAGTGACCTGGTCACTAATTTTTCCCAAACAGGTGTGACTCGGCCTCTAAGGGGTGTTTTTTTATAAGAGCAATGGCTGACATTAGGGATTTTTCTTATGTAGGATGGTTGAGATCAAGTGGCGAGAGAGAGACTACAAAGAAATCCGGGAGGCATCATTATGAGATGAGAATGTGAGAGATACATTGGCCCATTGCGGATTGTTGAAGTTCATGAGGATACCCCTCATGAAGAGGTTGGGTTTGCTGCTACAAACACTGGTGGGTTTTTGGGATGTTGATGTGGAGGCATTCCTCTTTCAGGGCTAGAATATTGAGATCATGCTAGTTGATGTATAATTTTTGACTGGGCTCCCAATGTTGGGAGTTGTGGGTGACTTCGCACCGCTGTTGTCTCACAGGGAGACATTGGAGGAGCTATGTGACAGGCACTATTATGCTATTAAGTGGTGACATTACAGCTACGCATCTTGGGTTCCATGGGGAGCCACAAGATCTCTAGAGGGAAGCTTCAGCTAGTAGAGCATGCTATAGGGGGCACGTACTACAGATGGGGCCAGATGTATCTTTAAGGTGTTCAACAGCACCAAAACAAGTTGAAGACATATGGGCATGATTTTTGTTTTTTCTCTTTCCTGTGTTCTTTATTTTTTGATAAATTACCTACACTGCGTTCGCACCGGATTGTGGAGGACAGTGGTCCATGGGATCCATGGATGTACCGGTGGTGCCAGATGATGATCCGAGAGGGTGGCGATAGAGTGGGCCACTTCTTTACTGAGAAGTTGTTAGGGCAGTGGTGACAACTTCTGGTGGTGATCGAGGAGTACCCGTATGCAGGTATGGACTATCATGGGGACCCCGACATGCCCCGACCTCCCGGCCAGGCGTGGGGACCAGCTAGTATGTACACGCAATGTTTTTATGTTCACCTTTATAGAGAATGTAGTTTGAGCTGGTTGATAGTTGTATGTGTGGACTGATGGCGTCCTTCTTTGTATATGCAGATATTTGTCCTCACCTGCCACCCGGGCATCAGAGGCGGGTAGTTACCATAGCTCTTATGGAAGCTCTTTCCAGGAATCCTCGACGACCTCTCACACCATCCCTTGTGATTTCTAGGTTGCATTGGAGATAGTGTTCAGAAGCCCCAGCAGTGCTTCTGTATATATTTTTTATTGATGCAGCATACTTGTACCACAAAGACTCTGAATCTCAATCAACAAGTCCATACAGCTATGTACCATTCGAGATCTAGCAGACAGCCAGTCATGAAGATATAGCATTCCATGAGAATGCCATGGGTCCATTGTACTAGATCAGTATTATATTCTGCCACACATTGAGGCAACCATTATTGTATCATCAGTTGTATATGATTGGCTCTTGTATTTTAGAGCATAGATCAAGTTATTCTTTTGACATTGTCATGAGCATGGGGATGCCCGCCTCGTCCATATACATGTCACACACTATTTGTATCTCACCCATCGATGGGAACCATATTAATACAAAAAACAAAATCCACCATGCCCCAGCCCCTGAAGAACCACCTCTACGTAGCAAATGCTATGATGTCCATCGACCATACGATGAGCTCCTACCCTCACACATCAAGGGGAAATCTGTTAACCCAAAAAATCCCCCACTCAGCTCTACATGGCCTAGACCACCCAAAGACACCCAGTCACGACCCTCGTATCACTCCATTAAACCCCCACACCCTAAAAAAGGATTAGGAATGAGAAAAGGGCTTAAAACCCTAAAAAAGGAGCCTAAATAACTCTCCTAGGGGCTAAAGCCTCCCAAAAGGGGCTAAAACCCCTCAAAGGAGCCGAAAACCCTAAAATGAGCTAAAGTTAGGGTGACAGGCGCTAAAATCCCAAAAAAAAGGGGATAAATCCCAAACCAAGGGCTTAAAACCCTAACCCCCCCCCAAAAAAAAGATATTAAAGGAGAGTGGGGGGTCACTCTCAAACAACTCCTCTCTTGCATATTGTAATGCTGCCCGTGGATGCCTTGAGACTCTTTGCCTCTCAATCCACCCACATCCCCCTCTCTTCCACTCATCTTCCCCATTGAGCCATAACTCCTCCATTGCTGAGTGAGATAGGGAGGTGCTTCTTACAGCCAAGGCATGGTGGCCCATTTCACCAAAGGAGAGGTATAAATTAGTTTCACTTATGTATTTGCTTTGTTAGTTTAGTTGTTTTCTGACCATTATTTGTTTGCAGGATTGCTTCTTATCATGTTTTGCAGGCTTATTGTAGCTTAATAGTTGTTTGCGGGTAGCCAAGGAGAAGCCCTAACCTTGTTTGCCGAGGGGCTCATGGTCATTTTCTTTCTATCATTTGCTTTCCTTTTAGTTCAGTTTCTTTTCTGCATTTTCCACATGCAGGATCCTACCCTTCCGTCCTATAGACGGAAGGGAGCCATTCCTGCCCCTGTAGCAAAGAGAAATCCCTGCTACATAACTAACCACATACTTCCTTGCAACCCAAAATTGATTGCATCAAAATTTTACACCAAAGTAAAAACATACTATGAAACCTACCTTTAATATTGAATCCTACATACAAATCTTACAAAATTAAAAACTCACACATCCAAAATAATAGGCAAATGTAGAGATCAATAATTACCGCTACTTTCTAAGTCTTGAAATCCATGGGAAAATAATTTGTGCAATGTCGATAAAGATCATAGGTCATGACATATCCATATATGGATCGAAGCATGTGCCGTTCTAAAAAACATGATTATTAAGAGGGGATTTTTTCGTTTTTTTCGTTGTTGTTATCAACAATATTGGATGGACTTTTTTTTGAAACATAGCTCTGCATGTCGTCTTCCTCATCATTGTTATTGAAAACATAGCTCTGCATTTCGTAAGTGGGATTAATCATTGATAAAAGCAATTAATCCATAGAAATTGTAACTTGGATTAATCATCGGTAAAAGCAATTAATCCATAATTTGTTGATGTTTTGAGCTTCATATTTTCTTTAAACTTTATTAAAATGATAATAGTAGAGGGAAACATACATATACCTATGAAAATAGGCGCTAACATGAAAATACATAAAAGGGAAGCGTACATTTACCTGCAAAACACGCAATATCCCATAAGGGCGTGATTTTATCTTCCTTCCGAACAGGCTTGGAATTTCATTAAATTTCTACCCTTCAAATTATTATTATTTTTTTTTATGTTTTGAGCTTTATCTTTTCACTCACATAAAACAATGAGAAATTAGTCTTCATTAAATTAATTAAATTTCATCCTTTAAATTTTTGTTTTTAATATTTTGAGCTTTTATCTCTTTAGTTACATAAAGTTTCATTAACAGAGTTATCTCCTTCTTCAACATAGAGTAGAATTCTTTAAGTAATTAAAGAATTTAAGCAATGAAGAATTTTTTATTATAAAATTTAAATAATGAAGAAATTAATCTTTTTATTATAATTGACATTTAACTTTAAGCAATATACATTCACTAGAATTTAGGTTGAGGAACTGATTTCAAAGTTCAACTTTTCCAAAAATTGAAAAAATAAAAATAAAAAAGGTTTATAGAAATCAGCAAAAGTCAAAAATAAATTTTGGAAAATTGTTTGGCAATTTTATATGACGGTCTCCCAAAATGCATTCTCATAGACAAAACTTCCTCAAAATCCAACGCTGATTATGCAGCTCTAACTCATGAATTTGTGAAGAACCCTAATCTCGAAGTTAGCACTTGAGCAAAGTTATTTGGTAGTCGTCGTCGTCGTTAACTTAAACATAATTAAAAAAAAAAAACTGATAACGGGTAGCTTAAACATAAATAATAAAAAGTAAGATATAAGTTAAATAACACTGCTAGTTAATAAACTAAAAATTTAGTTCAAAAACAAATATCAAATTGATTGTATTTTTCGTTAAACCTGTCTCCTTCCATGCATTAACTAACCATTAGAAACGCTCGTCATATTTTCGGTTGCAACTAACCGTTAGAAAAGCTTCTCATATTTTTAGTCGCAACTTAACATTTGAAACGCTTGCAATAACTATTGCATTTTAGAAATACGCATCTCCACGAAGAACTATTGGGCATCTCAACTGATACCGATACTAAGGCTGCTCTGATATAATTTGATACTGTAATAGAAATTAAATAGAACAAGTATGGAATCAATGAATTCTAGTGTCACTTCAACACCATCAACGAATGAAGAGAACATTCCAGTGGCTACAATTGATCTGCACAGTTGTCCATGTCCAGGGAAGAAGACATACGTTATACGGTTGGATTCCCGTGATACATTCTTCTTCCATTTGGATGATTACTACATGGTTGATTCCATCTTAGGCGAGGGGGGGGTATGTGTGCTCTGCTCAGGACTTTTCCAAGGATCCTGCCCACCTAGTTGCAATCAAGGTATTCTACAACATATTCAAAACCCCTTTGGACACCATGAGACTATTACGAGAGGTTCAAATCCTTCGACAAATCACCCATTCTTTTATCATCAGAATCATTAATATTATGGAGCCATTGGAACATTGCAGGTTTGACTATCTTGTTGTTGTTTTGGACAAAATGAAATCGGATTTGCATAATTTTCTCTATAAGGCAAAAAAAATCATGTAACAAAAATATTGGTGACGACGACGACAAGGAAGATCAGTCAAAAAATGATAACAATGAAAATGAGGAGAAAAAAGAAAAAGAAAATGGAGATTTTGATCAATGCAAACTGATTCTGAACCAGGTATCTATATATGAGATCTAGTTTTCAATTTAAAATGTGAATTTGATGATTAAATTTTTTTTTATTTTTAAATTCAATCAAAAAGATTTACCTTAGGTTTTCTTTCAAAACTTTAAATATATAATTTGCAATCCTTTCTTTAATGTTAACAAATGTAGTATAAGTAAACACTAGTGCTAAATGAGTGTGATCAAAATAAATAGTAGAACTTGAGTAATTTTTAAGTTTTTTTGAAATCATTCTTTCTTGATTTACCCCTAGAGCCTTCCATGTTGATGTTGAGCATAAGCTCTGGAGCATCGGATCCTTGGCCATTGTATCCCTAGGTGTATCGTACAAATACATCCTAGCATTAATGTTGAGCGAAGAGCTCTCGAATTGCACTGAATTTTAACTTCCTATTAAAAGCGTTGAGTATGGGCTCTAGTAAGCGCTAGGGGTTACTGAAAATAATTTAATAACCTATGAGTGAAAATGACTCGAGGAAAATATTGATCTCATCATACTTATTTATAAGTGATTAAATGAAATTTCGAATTTCTGTATTCTCATCAAGTACTATAGAACTACCACATTATACAAGGGAAATCCAACATGCAAGGATGTTTAGAGTTGTTTACCCTAGTAGACCTAAACCATCTACCTACTTGACCTTAATGAACAAGTGTCATTAAGTATAGGAATCATGGTATATGATGCCCAAAGACAAATGTTAACAAGTGCTATATTATTATGTACTTTATACATAGTATCTATAAAGAGTTGAATATAATTATAATATTAATGAAGAAAGAGAAAGAAAAAGATCCATCAATTATTATTTATTATGTAAAGATAATAAATAGTCTAAAACCTAAAAAGTCTAATTAGGAACTAGTAGAAAGTGCCTAAGTTAAAATATTAATAATTACCCAAAGTAATTGAAAATGGTTAAATCAAGAAACCAAGTTTTCTTGATTTAACTGTCCCTTTGATTTAAAAGTATGCCTATAAAGACTCAAGCCAAGGAAATGATTGTGGTTCTAATATATCATTAGAGGAATCATTTTTTTCCTGTTTTTCTCTCAAGTAATTCTTGGAGAACATTTTCCTCGAAGGAAAAAGGAGAACTGATCCATATGTGATACACGAGATAGGAAACCATACCTTAGGAGCTCTAAGCTTCTTGCATGTTGGATTCCAACTCGGGGGGATCCAGATTTAAACCAAGAATGGTTCTGTGTCATGGTTGGGTGGAACATGGTAGTTCCCCATTGATCTCATCAACAAAAAAAGAGGTGAGATGTGTCTTGAATTGTTAATGTTGGTTATTTAAAGTGTGTAGGTTTAGCCATTAAAGGAGCTTCAGAAAATTACAGGTATGAAATCCTAGTATGTCTAATTAATTTCTAGCATAGATGTTGGCTGGTTTAGGTAAGGTTGGTTCTGCCTGTATCTTCTAGGTTTACATTTCATAAAGTATAACCCTAGGATGCAAATTATACCTCATGCAGTATTCACCAGTTTTTGTTTCAAATTACTATATAGCTCTTCTTTTTAACCTTGCTTACTCTAGTGACATATTCCATTTGTCACTAGAGACATGTTGTAGAATAAAATAGATTAATTTTAGAAGTAAGTTTCAAATACATATATGTATAAACTTACAACCTAGATAACCTAAGGTACTATCTACAAAGTCGACTACTATGTATATATATAAACATATACAGACATCAAACATAAACAAATCGGAAGGCTATCTATAATTATTCTACATTAAAATCTAAGATAAATAAACCATTAAATACCTTTCAAGGTGTGCACCATTAACTATCTGTTGACTACTAAATCATTCCATTAAATAACATCATCATAAATAAATGAACAAAAAGTATAGTGACCATTATTTTAGTCGTGTTACCACCTAACTTGTACTTAGTGGTTTTTTATCAAGTGAGTCTAGTGAACCGGACAAGGATAACTTGTTCGAACTTTAGAAGACCTTTAGTCTTACTTCTAGGAAGCTTTGTTGTACTATATCACATCTTCATACCCCATGGGGGAATTCTAATAAATGTTCTAGCATGATAGTGTCTGTAAAAGACTCAGTTTCTTAGACTTTATTTGTCAATCCGATCAGCCCATGGTATTTTTTCCCTTGGTTATTATTGGTTGTTGAATAAACGACTAATAATTTCTGAGTTTTTCACTCCATATCTCCAAAGTTGGGGTGGTTGGCTTGCCATTTAGGCATATTGAGGTTATTAGAGTCTATGTGTCAATGTAGAAACATGCTAGGCATCATGGTTGAGTCATATGAACATGTCTAAGTCCACCTAGGTTTTTTTAGTTTTTCATTTTTTTTAATTTTTTTAGTGTTTTTTATTAAAATTTAATTTTTCCAAAACTTAGGCTATTTTTCAATAGTTTAACTAGAGAAATTGATTTTGTAATAAAAGTGGGCCAAATAATAAGTTTCAGTCATGTAGGTGCTCATTTTCAAGCTAAGAGCACCATGTAAACCCATGGTCCCACTATTTCCTAGTTTTTAATGATTTTCCATCACTCAGGTCAGAAATCCCCCCCAAAAAGTTGATGAATAATGGAGCAAATCCAGAATCCTAGATCAGGGGGTTCTCGGCTGATTTGATTGAAACCAGTTAGATCTGAACCAGATTGACTAGATCTGACAAATCCTTGACTGAAGGAGGTGATCAAATCAAATCCAGAGTTGATCTTCAACAGCCTTTATGGGGAATTGCACCCTCTCTCTCTCCCCCACATGTGTGGACTTTCTTGGAAGCTCTGTGGACTGATGTGTCGGTTTATGGGTTGATGTGTCAGCTCAATAATCCCCCGAGTTGACAAGTGGGCTCAGTTTCAGCTTCAGATTTGCATTGATTGACTCTCCATCAGCGGATTTGGTTTTTTCCTTGGTATTTGCGTACCCCCTGGGCTAGATCTCCTAGTTTTTGTATAAATCAAAGCACAAGTAGCCTCTTCCAAGCTAGTTAGAACTAGGATTGAGGTGTTGTTTCTCCTGTATTGTATTTTTTATTATTCTGGAATAAAGAAGATTTGGAGGAAAGATCTATGGTGTAATTCTCTTCATATGTGGATGGTGATTGTCAAATGCTTATGAGCTATAATTTGTGTTATTTATCACTGCTTTTGCTGGTTAATTGTTGGCCTTGAAGGAGAGAGCTCCCTCTTGTTAGGGTAAGAGTTTATTCTAGTTTGATGTATGCTCTTACTTCTGCTTGTTTCAGATCTATTGGAGTTGTATGTAGTTTAAGTTTAATTGCATGCTTTCCAATTATCTCTTCTAGTAGCACCTATGTTTTAACCATCTTTTTGTGAAAGGATTTCTAAGTTGCAGGTGATATCGCTTGTAGAAGAGGTTGAGCTGGTTTGCATCTTCCTCATATTCAAGATCTTCTAAATGACATTGTCCCTTGGTGTTTGACCAAAGCAGACTCCAAAGCCCAACATTCCCAGGCTTTCAACACTCTTTCTCTCGCTTCCTCCTTCAAAATCTTAATTTCTCTTCAAATTGGTTACTTTTAAAAAATCTTATTGCTTAGATATGTCTCACAAAAAAAATTACATATAGATCTAGTTAGTAATATCCTTTCTTAATTTTATATCTCAGTTTTGTTTTGCATATAAAGTCATATTTTAAGAGATCTAGCTGAAATTATCCTTTTTTTTGCAAGCATTTTAAAGAAAATTGTAGCTTGATTTTAAGGTAGTTTCCTTTTCTATACATTAAAGTTTCATATTCTACAATAATAGTGCACATATCATTGGCTACCCAAACATCAAGCCAAGATCCCAAGGAAATCTTGCTTTCCTTGGTTCTTTTTTTTGCAAAACTAGATTACCCCAACTTAACAAATTTTTACTTAGTTTTTTTTCGTAACTAGTGTGGTGACCCAAAACACTTTTAAAGTGTGTTTGGGCACATTTGATTTTAATTGCTCGTTTTTTTTTAGCAGGTCTAACAAAAAAGAAAAGCAGACTCTGCCCAATTTCCGACTCTTGGATGAACCAAAGCTTCCCGGAAGCTTCCCCTAACGCTATGTTTTAATTCTAGCTTGTTACAAGCTTGTTGTAAGCCTTTGGATACCAAATAACAAATACCAAAGCGAATCAATTTCAATTTGCTGATATTTTAAATCGCTACTAATAAAAAGAAAAGGTCCTTTCTAATAGGTTCTTTCAAGCCTATTCACTATCCCCCCTCAGGGGATTTGCGTCTGTGTCAATTTTTTACTTTTTGTTCATCTCTGTTCAATATAGCATAGTTATAATCTATAGGGTAGTATACTTTGATTTATTATCAATTCCATATTCCATATCTGAGGTTTCAAAGTAATTTAATACTTACCCCACGACTTCCTGATTAACCCGAAAGGGGAAAGAGATGCGTGGTCGGACTAATTAGAGAACCAGCATTGTGTATCTTTGTTTTCTTTTTCATCAACTATTTCTTCACCTTTAGTAAAATTAACCCCTCCTTGATTCTTCTATTGAGATCCACTTGGAAGGAAATAGGTTCCTGTAGGGTTTTCTTTTTAAAAAGAACACCCATCTCAAAATTTACTAAAATTGACAAGACTCCGGTGTGTATGCTCTGCACTTGGCTACGGTTGATCTAATCAATCAAGCTGCATCAAAATCACTTGAGTGACTAGAATAATTAGGATCCACTCTCCCAAATTGACAAACCATCAAGTGAAAATCCAACACCTAGATCATACCATTACTATGGAAAAATACCCAAAGGAAGCGGGAACTTCTAAAAAGTGACCTCAGGGCACCAATCTTTGTTACACCTGTGGGTGCATTATGAACAATAGCCTTAGAGAATCCATTCAGCCCACATATTCCTTGTAGGTAGCCGTGACGGTTTAGTTTTGGACATACTCCAATTACTCTCAGGTATATCTGGATCTCCCCCACCACCCCTTCGCCTAATTTTAATCAACTCATATTTCACATTAACTTAAAATGTACCAAGATGAAATCAAAAACATTCACTTCTAGCACATGCAATTACATTGATTATCTTTTGACTCCATTTTAAGGGACTGGCTATTTTCTTTATATATACATGTATTGTGTCTCAGCATTGTGCTTTCATGCACTCATTTTGTATCTTGTCATCTATGGTTGTTTATGGTTAATTTTCAAACTCTTAAGTAACTCATTCAGTTTAACATCACCATACTAAATAATTTTGCCTTAGTAACTTAATAGGGTCTACCCCCCTTGGCTTCATTAGGAGTTGAGCCTAAACGGAGGAGTCAAGAACAAGGTGATAGCCTTGACTCGAGACTTTCCCCCAAGGACGCATCGAGTGGCTTGAAGATTTCTTCCACGTGACCCAGGTGTGTGAAAGGCGGCAACACTTTTTGGCATCGTTGTGCGGGGATAAATCTTTTTATTGCCGGGTATGACTTAGCTTAAATTTTTTCTAAACAATTAAAAAGATAAAAAAATAATTTGATTGATCTTGTCTTTAAAAAACATAAAAATTAAAACTCGATCAATCTCGTGACTCCACTGTCTAACATCCCTCTAGGAATTTCTACCCTAAGAAACCGCCATCAATTATTCAATCCTCTCCCTAATCCCGTGAGGTTTATTAAGGAAAGATTGAATAGGCAGACTTCTCGTAGAAACCTTGAAGATTTAGGAGACCAATCCCTCTCATATATCCATCACATATTTGTAGAGAGTCATGTTCACCAATCTCAAGAAATGATGGAATTGTTCAAACCCCTTGACTTTTCTCAAATAGCAAGTGCTCCCCATGCCATTCCAAAAGAGGCTATCAAGAAGCTCCCCATATTTCAGGGCAATAATGCCATCACTGCCAAGTCTCACCTTCGAAAGTTTGAAAAGCATTTGATTAGTTATTGCAATGATGTTTCCCATGACCATGGTGATGTCAAAATGAAGCTCTTTGCTTTATCCTTAGAAGATGATGCTGAAGAATGGTACTTTGGCCTAGATGATGATTCATATAAAACTCTTAGTGAATTCCTAGAGGGTTTTAAGAAGAAATGGGGAGAAAATAAAGAACCAAGACATCTACTTGTTGCCCTTCATAACATTAAGAAGATGGAGAATGAAACCATGGATTAATTTAACACTAAGTTTAGGCGTGTGCTTGTGGAAATCCCTAAAGAAATTAATCCAAAGGATTCCTCCATCCTCATATCTTACATCAAAGCTTTCACTAGTGATTTGAGGTACCAGTTAAGAGACAAAGAGTCAGCCAATCTAAAAACTGCTCAGGAATTGGCCGAGAAAATAGAAAAGAATATGCAGTCTTTAGATAAATCCAACATTCCAGGTTACACTAGGGGAAACAATTCATACAACAAAGAAAAGGGAAAATCCGTTGAATTAGAAGAAAAGGGAGCCTCTAAAGATCCCATGGAAAAGGTAACATAGATGATAAAAGACTTGGTTACTAGTCAAAACCAACCAATGGCTAATCATTCTGCACACTTGAATCACAGTCATAATAGATTGATCACAATGGAAAGGAATAATGGACCTAGGAACTTTCAGCCCAAGCAAAATCAAATGTATCAAAATAAATTTCCTGAGCAAGAACCAAGGATTCCAAACTAGTTAGACTCAGCTAACATGGTAGAAGAAGTAATTCCATGGTGTAGACCCTGTGAACAATTCCACCAACAAAGCACTTTCTATATAACAAACTAGGTTATAGAACATGGAATGGTTGAGGTCAATAATCAGGAAACAACATCAGGAGAGTCTGATCATGTGTACATGGTAAGCCAGGCCTACCCTTTGTCACCAGCTAAGCAGTGCAAGCCTAAGGATGAAACCATTGCAGAATCTTATAGTGAAACTTATTATGAAAAATATAATGTACATGATGGGACTCCTACATGTTCTCCATATAATGATGACAGTATGGAAGATTCACTGCCTTGTGACCTTTTCTCTGAAGATGGTGAGTATGAAAATGAGGACAAGTATAACTTGGAGCATGATACAAGTGATGAAGAATCCCTTATCTCCAACAAAGATGTTGATGAGGTGTCCTGGACATTCATGGAAAATCCAGTCTGTGACATGAATAAAGAGGAAAATAATGAACCAGAAACTTTAGATGGTTTTGATGACTTTTCTATCTACGGCATATCTGAAGGAGAGAGCATGGATCTGGAGGCCTGGGAAAATCCTAGAATGGAAGAGGAGAATTCAAAAATCTTATATGATCATTCAGAGTCATATCATGCAGAGTCGCACAAAGGTATCAATAATGAAGACATGGAGAAGCAGTGTTGTGAAAAGACAGATGTGATGCAGTTAGTAGAATATCAATCTCAACTATCATCTTCACATATAGAGTTTCCCATGATTTGGAGCCGCTTGGGGCTTATACAGTGAATTATCATCGAGTAAGCCTTGATGATCAGTATGATGGTGAGGTCAATCTGCCTCATCATTCTGATTTGTAAATCAACCCTGTCCAAGCATGGATAGAAGCAAGGTAAAGGCATGGTAATGTGTCTCACTTTGAGGCGATAAAATTTGTTCTGTTTTTATAAATTTATTTATAATATTTATTATAAAAAATAAAAAACTTGATTTAAAAAATTTAATTTTTTTTTTTTAACAATCACTTTTATATTATTTCCATATTCATATGAAAAGGTATTGATTTTGATGTTTTAAAATGATAGGTTTCTGGGTCATGCTTTTACATACACAAAAAACTTATTATTTATATTGATAATTTAATAATAATTAAAATATATCATAAAATAAAATTAAAAAATATGTACAACAATCTTAAAAGTGTCTATAAAAAACTTGTTCAAAAAAATTTGAATTAAGAAAGTAAATGAAGGTAGATATGGGGGGTCATGGTTTTGTGAGTACTTATGAGATGCATGAAATAATAGTAAAAGGCCTCTAAATAAAATGAAATAAATAAGATAAAATTAAATTTTTCTATCTAAAAAAATACCATATAAAAGATCATTCATAATGAAAACTTTTGTTTCATTACACCATTATCTAATTCTTAATGGATTTGTAGATTTCTAAACAAATACTTTGAGTTCATAAATTTCATCGCCGCAAAATGGGAAAAAGTGAGACCCATTATTCATCAATTTATTAACTTACCAGTTTGGGAGGAAGTTTGATGACATTATTCATGCCTATGATTTCCCATCTATCGTGCCCCTTTCGAATCATCACGCAGGTTTGCATTTTCTGAATAAAGCATCCTTACTTTGGCTGGTAACCAAAGACAAGGAAATATATTTTCATGTTAATAAAATTCTTAGGTGGTTACATTGGATTTCTGATTACACTTAACCCTTTTTATATCATGCTTAGAGTAGGAAAATAAGCTCCTTGAAAAAGAGCATTTACTTTCCACATTTTTTGTTTTGTACTTAGCTATAATCAAACATTTTTGTTTTCATTAGTTAGTTACATTTATTTTGTTTAAATAAATCAACTTAATGGTTCATTTGGTTTTTCATGTAAATCTTGTGCTACTGAAGTTTTCTTGTCAAGTTGAGATGTTTTTACAGAGTGTATAAACTAGAGATTCTGGTGTTCTCGTATCCTCTCCTTGCCCTATGACTAGATCGAGCACATGTCCCGCAGTTGGAGCCAGATTGTTACCACCTAACTTGTACTTAGTGGTTTTTTATCAAGTGAGCGTCGTGAACTGGACAAGGATAACTTGGTCAGACTTCAGAAGACCTTCAGTCTTACTTCTGGGAAGCTTTGTTGTACTATATCACATGTTCATACCCCATGGGGGAATTGTAATAAATGTTCTAGCATGATAG
>LPNX010556633.1:361724-482247 GCA_001517045.1 Pseudotsuga menziesii
GTTTCAAGCTAAGAGCACCATGTAAACCCATGGACCCACTATTTCCTAGTTTTTAGTGAGTTTCCATCACTTAGGTCAGAAATCCCCAAAAAATCAATTATTGATTATTCTAATTAATAAATTGATGAATAATGGAGCAAATCCAGAATCCTAGATCACGGGATTCTCGGCTGACTTGATTGAAATCAATGAGATATGAACCAGATTGACTGGATCTGACAAATCTTTGACTGAAGGAGGTGATCAAATCAAATCCAGAGTTGATCTTCAGCAGCCTTTATGGGGAATTATGCCCTCTCTCTTTCCTCCACACATGTGGACTCTCCTGGAAGCTCTGTGGACTGATTTGTCGGTTTATGGGTTGATGTGTCAGCTCAATCGTCCCCCCGGTTGACAAGTGGGCTCAGTTTAACTTCATATATACATTGATTAACTCTCCATTAGCTAATTTGGTCTGTCTCCTTGGGATTTGCGGCCCCCCTCGATTGGATCTCCTGGTTTTTGTATAAATCAAAGCATAAGTAGCCTCTTCCAAGCTAGTTAGAATTGGGATTGAGGTGCTGTTGCTCTTGTATTGTATTATTTATTATTCTGGAATAAATAATCTTTGGAGGCAAGATCTATGGTGTAATTCTCTTCATGTGTGGATGGTGATTTTCAAATGCTTATGAGGTATAATCGGTGTTATTTATCAATGCTTTTGTTGGTCAATTGTTGGTCTTGAAGGAGAAATCTCCCTCCTGTTAGGGTAAGAGTTTATTCTAATTTGATTTATGCTCTTACTGCTGCTTGTTTCAGATCTATTGGAGTTGTATGTATTTTAAGTTTAATTGCATGCTTTCCAATTATCTCTTCCAGCAACACCTATGTTTTAACCATCTATTTGTGCAAGGATTTCTAAGTTGCAGGTGATATCGCTTGTAGAAGAGGTTGAGATGGTTTGCATCTTCCTCATCTTCAATATCTTCTAAATGACATAGTCCCTCGATGTTCCATGAAAGCAGACTCCAAAGCCCAACATTCCCAGGCTTCCAACACTCTTTCTCTCTCTTCCTCCTTCAAAATCTTAATTTCTCTTCAAATTGGTTACTTTTAAAGAATCTTATTGCTTAGATCTATCTCACAAAGAAAATTATATATAGATATAGTTAGTAACATCCTTTCTAAAGTTTAGATCTTAGTTCTGTTTTGCATATAAAGTCATATTTTAAGAGATCTAGCTGAAATTATCCTCTTTTTTGCAAGCATTTTAAAGAAAATTTGTAGCTTGATTTTAAGGTAGTTTCCTTAGCTGTACATTGAGGTTTCATATTCTACAATAAAAGTGCACATCTCACTGGCTGCCCAAACAGCAAGCCAAGATCCCAAGGAATGCTTGCTTTCCTTGGTTCTTTTTTTTGGAAAACTAGATTACCCCAACTTAACAAATTTTTACTTAGTTTTTTTTCGGTAACTAGTGTGGTGACCCAAAACACTTTTAAAGTGTGTTTGGGAACATTTGATTTTAATTTATCATTGTTTTTTAGCCGGTCTAACAAAAAAGAGAAGGAGACCCTGCCCAATTTCTGACTCTTGGACGAACCAGAGCTTCCCGGAAGCTTCCCCCATTGTTGTGTTTTAATTATAGCTTGTTACAAGCTTGTTGTAATCCTTTGGAGCCCAGATAACAAGGACCAAAGCGCATCAATTTCAATTTGTTGATATTGTAAATCACTGCTAATAAAAAGAAAAGGTCCTTTCGAATAGGCTCTTTCGAGCCTATTCACTATCCCCCCTGGGGGGATTTGCGTCTATGTCAATTTTCTACTTCCTGTTCATCTCTTTTCAATCTAGCATAGTTCTAATATGCAGGGTAGTATACTTTGATTTATTATCAATTCCATATTCCATGTCTGAGGTTTCAAAGTAGTTTAATACATACCCCACAACTTCCTGATTGACCCGAAAGGGAAAAGAGATGCGTGGTAGGACTAATTAGAGAACCGACATTGTGTATCTTTGTTTTCTTTTTCATCAACTATTTCTTTAGCTTTAATAAAATTAACCCCTCCTTGATTCCCCGATTGAGATCCACTTGGATCGAAATAGGTTCCTAGAGGGTTTTCTTTTTAACAAGAACAGCCATCTCAAAATTTACTAAAATTGACAAGACTCCGGTGTGTATGCTCTGCACTTGGCTGCAGTTCGTCTGATCAGTCAAGCTGCATCAAAAGAACTTGAGTGACTAGAATAATTAGGATTCACTCTCCCAAATTGACAAACCATCAGGTGGAAATCCAACTCGTAGTTCAAACCATTACGGTGGCAAAATACCCAAAGGAAGCGGGAACTCCTGAAAAGTGACCTCGGGGCACCGATCTTTGTTACACTCACGGGTGCATTATGAACAATAGCCTCAGAGACTCCATTCATCCCACATATTCCTTGTGGGTAGCCATGATGGTTTAGTTTTTGACATAGTCCAAGTACTCTCGAGTATATTTAGAGTGCCCCCCCCCTTTGCCTAATTTTAATAAACTCATATTTCACATTAACTTAAAGCATACCAAGAGACAATTGCAAAACATTCACTCCTAGCACATGCAAGTACATTGATTATCTTTTGACTCCATTTTAAGGCACTCACTATTTTCTTTATATATACATATATTGTGTCTCAGCATTGTGCTTTCATGCACTCATTTTGTATCTTGTCATCTATGGTTGTTTATGGTTCATTTTCAAACTCCTACGTAACTCATTCAGTTTAACATCACCATACTAAATAATTTTTCCTTAGTAACTTAATAGGGTCTACTCCCCTTGGATTCGTCACGAGTTGAGCCTAAATAGAGGAGTCAAGAACAAGGTGACTTCCTTGACTCGAGACTTGCCTCCAAGGACACACTAAGTGGCTTGAAGATTTCTACCATGTGACCCAGGTGTGTGAAAGGCGGCAACAGGTCAAAGATTCGCATCTGTGTTCCTAAATTTAATTTCCACAATCCTAACAACAAAAATCCACATAACCAGAATTATGAGCTTAGATCATTTAAAGGTCCCATCTAATATCACTCATAAACAATCACATATAAATTAACCTAGTTAAACAAATTAAAGAACTCTATAATTTATAAATAGAGGTCATGGTATCGAACCGTGTGGGTTTACAAATCCAATTCATAGGTCTCATTAAAACAACCATAACATTTATACACAAATAGTAACGAATTATAGAAATTCGCAAGTCTTTCCATATAATGAATTAAACACCATATGAGACACAGGAAACACTTTCATATCAAAATCTCTACACAGTTCCAAATTAATTACAATGGGAACAGGAATTGAATCCTATCGGCATACACGCCCAACTCACATTTATAATTAAAAATACAACTCATTATGTCAACCACAAATAGGATTCAAACTCTGTGTGTATTGTTTACCAAGGCCATGCTATACATACATCATATGCAGGCTACATTAATAAACTCAATAATATTCAATAACAAACCATTATGCTACAGCTAATTCGTAAGACTTAAGATCTTCCTCTGCGCAGTAAGTTACAGCCTCGGACAAATTACATAAACACACACGCTAATAAATTAATGTAGTAAATCATTACACAAGAGTTCGTAATACCCTCATTAAGCCATGCACAGCATTGGCCTAAGCCACAACTTGTAAAATAAATTACAGAGTGTATATAAACAACCGACCAACACTGTCAACAATTTCACCTACAATAATGAGAGTCAACATGGGTTTATACTCATGGTTTCTTCACTCTCCATAGTTCATCAATTAAATCAACACGGTAAGGGATTGAACAAATAAGGCTATCACGACAATCGTGGGAGGGCTCATGCCATACATGGCATAGCCTTAACCCATGCACTGTCAATTATTACAACTGAGATATAGTTAAAACCATTTATACACACTCCATTAACGAAGGCGAAATGCCATAGTTAACCTACAGAGCAAACAAATAGCGCAACAATAAATCAACACATACCCAGCAAGCATATTAACCATTGCCATTTCATAAACGTAGAGTATATATTATGCACATGAATGCCGAAATCATAAGTCAAGTAATTACATAGTGGCACTATGGGCTTTCGCACCTTTGTAAGCAATGGTGCTCCAGAGGCATAAAATCCCCAATCCATAATACGATTAACATAACAAATATTTACACAAAACCTCTGAGGGCACAAGTTTGCTCCATGACCAACAACTCCATGCTAAACACTTAAAACCCAAGTCTGGTAACGGAGGCCCGAAGGATCATCAAAACCCTAGAGAGAAGCCCCGAACCAAACGAAGAAACAAAATGTAGGAAGGACGAGAGACAACAAGTGTAGGCTTGTTTGGAAAGCCTTACCTTATACCTTAGCACCACATTCAAACCAATGACAGGTCTTGAGCCACGCTGCTCTTCGCCATACCTTAGCACCCGCAAACAACCAAGCGAAACCAGGATGAGAAGTATGGCAGCGAAAGAAGCCACAAAACAAAAATGAACAGTGGACATGAAAAGCAAAACGAAGCATACCTTCGAAGCGTGGAGGTCTCCTCCATTTCCCATGCAAAGAGCGAAGGCCAAACCCTAAAAAACCAAGAAAAATGACAAGTCCATCATGAGCCAAGCCCTAAGCTTGGCCTGCAACAAAAATCAAGGTGCATTAATGGCACGAGCTTGTATCCAATATCAAAGTGAAAACCCACTTTGCCATAGTTTAGTTTCATTGCAAAAGCATTGGTCTCCATTCACATGCAAGTCTTAAACCCCATTAGCATAAGGTCCAACCATATGTTATAAACACGCCACCCCAAAATCACATTACATGATTTAATGTATATCAAGGTTTGGTGTAATGTATAATCCATACATTATATCATGCACGGACCCAAATTCGTTACACTATGTGCCAAGTAGAACTTAGAGCATGCAATGTTTAAACCATAGGCTTAAATCCTTATTACAATGCATTTTCCCTAAGCTTAAAGCTTAGTGAACATGGAATATGAAATATGCCATGTTAATAATTAACATTTATCAAAATCAAAGGTGTGGTTTTTACGCCAAGTTATAACATGCAAGTAGGAAACATACATTATCTTAATATTTGTAAATAAAATAAACATAGAACATAAATATACTAAGATATAAAAGATGAAACATAAACCCTAGCGAACTGTAGGTAGTGCATAGGAGATTTAGGTGTGATAACTAAATTGACGAAAATAGTATTTACCTTGTTATAAATACGAGCGGGTAAGGAACCGTAGCAACAAGTAGTAGGTCTTTTAGGATCAAGATATTCCGTGCTCTTTAAATAAGACTCCGTCGCAAAGTATGATCTGCATAAGAAATAAAAGAGGTGCCTTAGTTCGAAGAACTAAGTAAGCCTACATACAACTAAACACTTTTACCTCTGAGACCATCATGGGAGAACGAGTCCCGCCACTCCCCCCACTTTGTTTCCACAAACAAATGTAAGTTAGGACTTCTTAAATAACTAGAAAGGATGAAGCATAAAATCAAGTAACGACACATACGCGACAAATGTATAATCATAAGAACTAAGCAGCAAACATAAGTACCACATCGTAAGTAAAATACATCGATAATAATGAATGAAAGTAAAATGACAAAATGCAAGAACAACTTACGAGTAAACAGTGGTACATGTAGTGTACGATATATTTCCGCAAGTCAAATAACGTTCCGTATAGGTAGTTTTACTAGCCTTATAATTTATTTTTTTTATTTTCTATTTTTTGGGACATTACAAAAAATGAAGAACTATCTTGTTTGCTTTAATGCTCAAGGAGAGGAGTGTTTAGTTGACCTCCTTGTAATATCTTAAAATATCTTAATTTTCTTTATTTATGCTCTAAATTTTCTTACATATATTTCTAAATAGAGAGATTATCTCTAATAACTCAAAAATAAATAACATAATTATGTATTAGTTTTATATTAATAAGTATTTATTATTTATAATTTAGGGTGTATGAGGAAAGGTCTTCTCCCTATATTGGACATTGCATAAAGATGAGACAAATTTACTATCAAAATTCAAACACAAATTCAAAAAAATGCAACCACCACATACTTCCTTGCAACCCAAAATTGATTCCATCAAACTTTTACACCCAAGTAAAAACATACGATGAAACCTACCTATAATATTGAATCCCACATACAAAGCTTACAAAATTAAAAACTTACACATCCAAAATAATAGTCAAATGTAGAGATCGATAATTACCGCTACTTGCTTAGTCTTGAAATCGATGGGCAAATAATTTGTGCACTATCGATAAAGCTCATAGGTCGTGACATATCCATATATGGATCGAAGCATGTGCCGTTATAAAAAATATGATTATTAAGAGGGGCTTTTTTCGTTTTTGTCATTGCCGTTATCGAAAATATTGGATGGAGTTTTTTTTGAAACATAGCTCTGCATGTCGTCTTCCTCATCATTGTTATTGAAAACACAGCTTGCATTTGGTAAGTGGGATTAATCATTGATAAAAGCAATTAATCCACAATTTGTAAGTTGGATTAATCATAGATAAAAGCAATTAATCCATAGAAAATGTAACTTGGATTAATCATCTGTAAAAGCAATTAATCCATAATTTGCTGAAATTTTGGGCTTCATATTTTCTTTAAACTTTATGAAAATGATAATAGTAGAGGGAAACATACATATACCTGCGAAAACAGGCGCCAACATGAAAATACAGAAAGCGAAGCGTACATTTACCTGCAAAACATGCAATATCCCACAAGGGCGGGTGACTTTATCTTCCTTCCGAACAGACTTGGAATTTCATTAAATTTTTACCCTTCAAATTAATTTTTTCTTTTTTGTCTTGAGCTTTTATCTCTTCACTCACATAAAGTTTCATTAAAGAGTTATCCGTCTTGAACATAGAGTATAGTTTTTTAAGTAATTAAAGAATTTAAGCAATAAGAATTTTTTATTAAAGAATTTAAACAATGAAGAAATTAGTCTTCATTAAATTCATCAAATTTTCACCTTTTAAATTAATTTTTTTTATGTTTTGAGCTTTTATCTCCTCAATTACATAAAGTTTCATTAACAAAGTTATCTCCTTCTTCAACATAGAATTCTTTAAGAAATTAAAGAATTTAAGCAATGAAATTTTTTTTATTAAGGAATTTAAACAATGAAGAAATTAGTCTTTTTATTATAATTGATATTTAACTTTAAGAAATATACATTCACTAGAATTTAGAATTTAGGTCGAGGAACTGGTTTCAAAGTTCAACTTTTCCAAAAACTGAAAAATAAAAATAAAGAAGGTTTATAGAAATCACTAAAAGTCAAAAATAAACTTTGGAAAATTGTTTGGCAGTTTTATATGACGGTCTAACAAAATGCGCTCTCACAGAAAAAACTTCCTCAAAATCCAACACTGATTAGGCACCTCTAAGTCATGAATTTGTGAAGAACCCTAATCTCGAAGTTTGCGCTCGAGCAAAGTTATTTGTTCGTCGTCGTCGTCAACTTAAACATAATTATTAAAACATAATTATTAAAAAAATTGATAACGGGTAGCTTAAACATAAATAATAAAAAGTAAGATATAAGTTAAATAACACTGCTAGTTAATAAACTAAAAATTTAGTTCCAAAACAAACATCAAATTGATTGTATTTTTCGTTAAACATGTCTCCTTCCATGCATTAACTAACCGTTAGAAACGCTTGTCATATTTTCAGTTGCAACTAACCGTTAGAAACGCTTCTCGTATTTTCAGTTGCAGCTCAGCGTTTGAAACGCTTGCAATAACTATTGCATTTTAGAAATACGCATCTCCACGAAGAACTATTGGGCATCTCAACTGATACCGATACTGAGTCTGCTCTGATGTAATTTGATACTGTAACAGAAATTAAATAGAACAAGTATGGAATCAATGAATTCTAGTGTCGCTTCAACACAATCCACGAGTGAAGAGAACATTCCAGTGGCTACAGTTGATCTGCACAGTTGTCCGTGTCCAGGGAAGAAGACATACGTTATACGGTTGGATTCCCGCGATACATTCTTCTTCCATTTGGATGATTACTACGTGGTTGATTCCATCTTAGGCGAGGGGGGGTATGGATATGTGTGCTCTGCTCAGGACTTTTCCAAGGATCCTGCCCACCCAGTTGCAATCAAGGTATTCTACAACATATTCAAAACCCCTTTGGACACCATGAGAGTGTTGCGAGAGGTTCGAATCCTTCGACAAATCACCCATCCTTTTATCATCAGAATCATTAATATTATGGAGCCGTTGGAACATTGCAGGTTTGACTGTCTTGCTGTTGTTTTGGACAAAATGAAATCGGATTTGCATAATTTCCTCTGTAAGTCAAAAAATTCATGTAGCAAAAACAGTGGTGATGATGATGACAAGGAAGATCAGTCAAAAAATGATAACAATGAAAATGAGGAGAAAAAAGAAAAAGAAAATGGAGATTTTGATCAATGCAAACTGATTCTGAACCAGGTATCCATATATGAGATATAGTTTTCAATTTAAAACCTGAATTTGATTATTAAATTTTTTGTTTTTAAATTCAATCAAATAGATTTATCTTCGGTTTTCTTTTTAAACTTTAAATATAGAATTTGCAATCCTTTCTTTAATGTTAACAAATGTAGTATAAGTAAACACTAGTGCTAAATAAGTGTGATCTAAATAAATAGTTTAACTTGAGTAATTTTTAAGTTTTTCTTAAATCATTCTTTCTTATCTAAATAAGTGGTTGAACTTAAGCAATTTTTATGTTTTAGTTTATAAATTAGTTTTTTTACAAGAGTACTATTTACTAATTAGATTTAGCTGTTAATTTAACATTTTTTTAAATATTTAATATGTTTTTAATTATTGTAGTTTTGAATTATCAATTAAATAAGAGTGATGATACAATAGATAATTTTTTTGACTAGTTGTGAATTTTTTATTATTGAATAGATTTAGATTTATTTTAAATTTTGATTTATCTTAATTTTTAATAAAGTTTTGAATCCTAAAAATACTAGTATTTGTTTTGTGCTTATATCAACTCTAGCAATTTAGTATAAATAATGAATATAAAATTAAATATTTTAACATTTATTTAATAGCAAGTTATCTACAAAACTAAGTAATTAGTTGTGTCTATCAACATTCACTAACTACTTTACTTGTGAGTCTGCTACTTATTATTGTTATTATTGTTATCATAAAATCACTCCAAACTCTACTAAAATTTTAAATTTTAAAGGCTTATATCTTTACTTATTGATCACATTTTTTTTAATTCCTAATATAAAAGTGCTTTCTATTTTATATAAAATAATAATCAATTTTTTAATATCTAATATAGAATACTTTAAATTTTTGCACCCACAAAGCAAAGCATGTGCTATCAATTCAGTATATAGGAGATTTTGTCTAGTCACTTTATGCTAGCTAACATAAATAAAAAATATTAAAAAATAAAAGATAAAAATTATATAACTAACATAAATCTATTTTAAAAACATTATCCATTTACTCAAATCTACTAATATATAAAAATTTTGGAGACGAATCCTAACTGCAAGTTAAGTGTCCTCGAAACTGAATGTCCGTATACAAAAATGAAAAAAAAAATCCAAAAATTCAAAATAAAAGTTTATGAATATCATGAATTCAGTTTACAGTGATTATAAAACAAAAATAATAAGATTACAATGTTTCCGTTGTTTTTGGCAGCTGCTACGAGGGCTCCATTACTTGCACTCTGCAAACATCCTCCACCGAGATCTGAAGCCCCAAAATGTTCTCATCGGACCCAACGGAATAGTAAAAATCTGCGACTTCGGTCTGTCTCGGACCGAAACCAGCAGGATGACCCGGTTCGTCGTGAGTGCCAAATACAGGCCCCCGGAGCTCCACTTCCCCGACCCCGATTCCAATGACAACAACTGTACTCGTTACAGTTCGGCCATTGACATCTGGTCTCTCGGTTGCATTTTTGCAGAGCTGCTCGGCCACGACAACGGCGACGGTGAACTTTTTCAGAACGTGAACGAGTACCTGGACCTCCCTGTATTCCTTCGAGAGATCTTCAGCGTGGTTCCCAAACCCTGCGACAACGATCCCCTCGACTTCTTCGAGTACGAGGGCGTCCGTCGCTATGTGCGGTCTTTGTTGCCCGAGATGCCCTCGTCTTGTGTGAGAAGCGTGGTTTCTCGTGCGCCCCCCGATGCAGTGGATTTACTTGAAAGAATGCTTGTTTTCGACCCCCGAAAGAGGATCACCGCTGCCGAGGCTCTCGAGCATCCATACATGGCCGACGTTACTGTGGACTTTCTTGCCCAGTCTCTGCAATTGCAGCCATCGGAGGTCGAGATACTGAAGATTGGCAGTGCTCCCTCCATGGTTAATATCCGCGATGATGAAATAGAAAATGCAGACAAGGACAAGCTTAAAAAACTCATATATGAAGAATGCGGCAGTTTCCGAGCAGAACGTAGAAACTCATGGCGATGGCCATGGTTGCGTGAATTTTTCTTGCCACGCATAACCACTTATTGTTTCAAAATATACACATTTTTTATAAGCATTGTGAGCTTCGCCTTCAATGCATAGAATTTTATACATAAGATTTCTAATATTTTTATGCCTCTGTTTTCCCCATGGATGCAAATTCAATTTTATATTTGTAGTATGCAATGAATTTATTACAATTTTTAATGTAAACTATGTTCCCACATTTGTTAACTCTGAATTTATTAAGATTATCCAGAGTTTCTAAATTTAATAAGATTTTTAGTGAATAAAAAACATGATTTTATTGATTTGTATTGTAATTTAAGAATATTAGTAAAATAAATTGTTAACAAAATTAATATTATTATGTCACACATTTCAAAAATCCATATATATATAGACACATCATTAATGTATCTATATTGTGCTAAATACATCTTTTTGTTTTGTTAGTAATACAAACTTACTGGTTGTGCAATGTCTCTACACTAATGTTTTGCATTAAATTATTTTATTTTTGCTATATAAGCATGCTGATCTCTAAGGCTAACTTTTTCTCTTATTGTAAAGATACTCTAAGTGCACATGACAAAATAGGGAGACCATGTGTATGGTCTTAATCCCTTTGATGTAATTATGGAACTCAAGGTACAACCTTGGTCCGAAGTAATATGTTTATGTAATATGTTTATGTAACGTACCCATATTTTCTAAAGTAGAAATTGCAGAAAAATGGGGTAGATTTTTTTCTAGATTTTTTTCTTTTCTCATAAACGTGGAGAGTTAATCATAAACAAGACATTCATCTATGTAATAAGATTGCAATCCATACATGAGTTGGTTTATAACTATGGTAACTATGGAGCTAATTAGAGGATCTCCTCTCTAGACTCAAGGTTTACATGGCATTATGATTAAGTGCATCCCACACAAATCTTAATGTCCTAAAGAAGAAAGAAAATGTATACTTCCATTTTTCTACTAATATTGACTTGATGTAAAGTCGCAAGGAACTTTTAATTCTAATATCCCTCCTCATGTACATGGTTCTTCTAAGTATAAAGTAGAAATTGTAGAAAAATGGGGTAGATTTTTTTTCTTTTCTCATAAAGGTAGAGAGTTAATCATAAACAAGACATTCATCTATTTAATAAGATTGCAATCCATACATGAGTTGGTTTATAACTATGGTAACTATGAAGCTAATGAGAGGATCTCCTCTCTAGA
This sequence comes from Pseudotsuga menziesii, assembly GCA_001517045.1. NCBI lineage: Eukaryota > Viridiplantae > Streptophyta > Pinopsida > Pinales > Pinaceae > Pseudotsuga > Pseudotsuga menziesii. Next base: position 373,500 of record LPNX010556633.1, read on the forward strand.
CTCAAGGTTTACATGGCATTATGATTAAGTGCGTCCCACACAAATCTTAATGTCCTACATAAGAAAGAAAATGTATACTTTTATTTTTCTACTAATATTGACTTGATGTAAACTCGCAAGGAACTTTTAATTCTAATATCCCTCCTCATGATTCATGCGTACCATCTTTCTAAACAATATTACTTAAAGCGTCTCCAGTATAATTCACAATATCATAAGCAAAGATAAAATACATAAGATGCAAGCATAGGGGTTACAAAACACACCGATGTACGTGGTTCACCCCAAACTTGGGGTTACATCCACCAAAATTTGTCACCTTTTTATTAACACAAAAATGACATATGATTGTATACAACACACATCATACTTGATGTGTTATCTTTTCCACCTTCTAATACTGACACATAACCTTTACTTTATCGATGTACTCATACATTCACGTCAATGGTTGTGGTTAAATAGTTGATGTTACCCAAAAGCTCAAACAATAACACCTATCAATATAATTATCTATATTCACACCTTTACCAATGGTCGAGGTTAAACAGTTGATGTTGCCCAAAAGCTCAATGATAACACCTATCAATATAATTAACTTTTATTCACATCTTTTACAAGTAGTTGATGTTAATTAGATGATATTACCCAAAAGCTCAATGATAACACCTATCAATATATTTATCTTTATTCACATCTTTTACCCGTAGTTGATGTTAATTAGATGATGTTACCGAAAAGCTAAATGATAACACCTATCAATATAATTATCTTTTACGAGTAGTTAATGTTAATTAGAGAATGTTACCCAAAGCTCTTATAACACCTAACAATATAATTATCTTTATTCACATCTTTCACCAATAGTTGATGTTAATTAGATTATGTTACCCACAACTCTTATAGCACCTATCAATATAATTATATACATATGTATGCACATCTTTACCAATAGTTGAGATTTAGGCTTCGGAGTAGTTATGTGAGAGCTTCCCTCAACGAGTTCAGGGTCCGACTTCAATGCATCTAAAACCTTCTTGGCTCTGTTGGAGAATGTTCAATCCCAAATCCATAGAGATCGACTTAGACCAAAATATCTAGAGTAGTTTCTTTCAAATATATTGTAATCTTTATTCACATCTTTCACCAATAGTTGATGTTAATTAGATTATGTTACCCATAACTCTTATAAAACCTATCAATATAATTATATACATATGTATGCACATCTTTACCAATAGTTTTTTTTAACAGAAACAGAAAGAGGGGTTATATTAACAGGCTGTGCACAGCCATTCATTACATCTGAGGAAGAAAATATAAGGCCGGCATGGCAAAAATGCGACACTCCAGACATGTTCTGTTTCCCAAAAGAGAGAGCATATGATTGTTTCAGAACTACATACTATGCGGGTAGTATATACCCTCACGAACTGACTACAAAGCAGAATGCAGAGATACATAACCCTTACTAAACTGTAACATAATGACCCATATTAAACAGAGACATAAGAGCAAAGGATAGAAATCAGGCGCCTTTCTGATCTGCAGGCTGTAAAACAGATTCTTCTTCCATAGGCTGGTCTGCAGCTTCATTGACGCCATTAACCCTGCTTTCCTCATTCATAGAAACAAGCTTTTTCAGGTCTTCTTCTATGCATTCTACTCTTCCCAATCAGCTCGAGCAGGTTTCTTTTAAGGTCGTCTGTGCGGGCACCATTATTGCTTACCTCCTGAGATGTTCTACTCACAGTCTCACTCATACTCTTAATTTCCTTAGCCATTTCCTTATTATCCATAACCCCTATGGCTGTCATCTCGTACAGCCTGCGTAAATTCTTCATAATGTCCTGCAGCCCAGTATTGTTGCCAGTGTGTGCCATTCTGCCAAAGTCAGACAAGATTACTATTCGGGAGAACTGAATATGCAAGGAAGAAACTGTAGTGTCTGCAATTTCTTGCTGCAGAGCTATTTCACTCCCAAGATTGATTATTTCTTTCTGCAGATCTAAGCCCCAAGTTTTATCTAAGCAAGACAAAGTCCCCAGGGCGTCCTTCCTCCATCGAGAGCATGGGCATCCCAGAACCCTTTCCTGCCTGTCGAGACAGAGAGAAGAAGTATCTGCCTGATTATCGTCCCAGAATGCAGAAGGGTAACAACATTGACAGGAGGAGATAACGGAAAGAGCGAGGTGTTCTTTTATAAAGGCTCGGATGAGGGGGAGCCCATGCCAAGGTATCCCCTGCAATCTCCCACCTCCAACACCGTCAACTACATGCAGTAAGAAAATTGCAGAGCTGGGAGAGCCAAAACCTAAATCCGGAGAGATACTAAGAGACGAGCCAAGACAAGGCTTCGACATGAAGACGAAGAAAGGAGACCCCTGACCGTGCGAGAAGGAATGTCCATAAATTTGAAGCCTGAGGGAAATTAATACCACTGCAGCCGAGGAGGGACGAGGGATCCACGCGGCCACCACAGGAGAGAAGATAGGACATATCCATAAATGCCAAGAGTCACCGAGGAGAAGGGGGAGGAGAGGGCCAGCTATGTGAGAGCTTCCCTCAACGAGTTCAGGGTCCGACTTCAATGCATCTAAAACCTTCTTGGCTCTGTTGGAGAATGTTCAATCCCAAATCCATAGAGATCGACTTAGACCAAAATATCTAGAGTAGTTTCTTTCAAATATATTGTAAGTAATAAATATTTTACTAAAAACCTCAAACTAGGATTGCTCTCTTATCAAGTGCAATCAAGCGTGATCTGTTTGATCTATACTCCAGCATTAACAGTAGTTGTGATCATAATGAAATGATCAAATATGCCTACAAGGAGCCCAACACCCAATGCTCCTCACATTTCAACAACTACTTGTAGCTAGGGTTTCCTCTTTTACAATATACCTCATATGTTTTAGCGACCAATGGAAAAAGCATTGGATCATACGTTAACACTTCATGAAGTGGAAAAACGAGTATCAGAGGTTGTAAATACCTCAAGTCTAGTTATCGCAAGCATCCCGAGTTAATGCCTTTCTCTTTCAAATTCATTTATTCAAAAAAACTCAAACACACGAAATGGAGGCCATAATCCACATCATAACAATGCAAGTGCATCTTCTACAATTTAGTTCATAATAATGCAATCGTAGACTTGAAATCCCTAACTCTCAGATCTAGTCAGCAAGACATATGATCTACATAACAGCTCACATACAAACTCAGTGATAGAGTTTAAACCCAATGAATCCACAACAAATGGAAACACAACCTTGAAAACAATACCATGGGGTTCGAATCCAAATGAAGCCATAACAACATACGGTAGCAGGATCGAAATAGATCGATGGAAAATAAATCCAACGATCCACACAACAGAAAGGTAATGGAGAGAATTTAGATCAAACGTAAATTGCAGCTAGGGTGTACATGAAAGAGGCAACGTTGTTTAAGGAAAACATTAGGGTCCATACCAAAAACATTTCACAACAAAACCGTACAAGCAGGATTGGGAATCAAATGACGGGTTCATATCCAAGCATATTCCTTAGAAAATAAGAACCGAGGAATTATAAAAAAAAACATAGGTGTAAAGGCACACAAATCCAATAATGCATACTAGAACAAATTCGTTAAAAATAGTAGGTATAGTTTTAGACCCCTTACTTCAAATGGATGCAAGCCAAATGCACGTGGCATCAGGCTGTAGAGGATGCAAGAAGTTTTGGATCCACACTATGGATCACCACTCCAAATGCATGTATCCGAAATGTCCATCAAATCGCCGATTCCCAGATCATGTTTCCTGAGTAGATGCCACGGGAGATTGATCAACGATTTGATGAGACAAAATCTACTGCATGTCTCTCAACAGCATAATTGTCACATCGCCCCTTCTCCCATGGATGGAGATATGAAATCAAAATATTTACCATCCATCCAGATGATCTACTCCAAAAATATGAATATTTCCCCTTCACAAAAAACTTCTCTGCATACCATATTCTGCATCACATTTTTCCTCCCTCCCTCATTGTGTCGAAATATCTCCTTAAGAAGCGATGCCCCTCCTGAAAATTGCGCCATGGGATTTAATGCCCTCTACAATCCCACTAACGGTTTTTACTAACCAGGGTATGTATCTTACACAAAATCCCATGAAATCAGAGGCGTGCTAATTTTGAAAGGGTCGTCCTAGGTAAAAGCTATTAAATTTCTTTAATGATACACAAATTCAATGGTGATTCCTCTCTTTCCAAAACCTAGCACATCACTTCTATATAATTTAAGCATGCCATATGGAAAGGAGGAAACCAAGATAAGCATGAATCCTACATGTTTTCCCAGAATAATCAAAGCAATAGTTGTTATTTTAAAGGTATAAGAAATATCCCTTAACTACCTCTCCAATACGAGTCTTATAATGATTTTAAACTTAGTATCGAGTGTTGTTTCCTTTTTGTTAAAAGTAATTTGGAGGACCCCCCCCCCCTTCTCTCATAAAATTGCACACTTTTCTCAAACTTGCTTTTGTAAACGCTAGTAATTGCCTTGACAATGTACCCCTATGCTAGTCAACAGGAAGTATTGTTTCCCATTTTGTCATTACAAGAGTATTATTAGCCAAAGGTAGTATTTCATTACTTCTTATAAAGGATACTCTATATATATTCGTACATGTATTTATGTATATAGACTATAGTTGGTGTATATGCTTATAAAGGTAAATCACTCCCCTTAAGGTACTACCAATACCCTTTTGAGAATTACTCTTGTAGATGTGTTGTTCAGGATTAAGCATCCTTGTAACCTAGGGTCTCGGGTTACCAACTTACCACTAACCTTGCAAACAATCAACTTTAACAGAGAACAAAAAGGAAATAGGAAGAAATTCTTGACTTACTTGATTACCGACGGTTGATCCAAGCTTGATATTCTTCCATTCCTCTTCTCTCCAAATATTCCAGGGATGCACCTTTTTCACCTGTAAAGAGCAAATTCTCCAAGTACTATCTCATGCATGTATATATAAAATGTTAGATAAACAATATGTCCAATACATAATCAAATATATTCATTAACCACGATACATGAAAGAGACTCAACACAATGTTGGAAGAAGAATTCTCTTTATTAACAATAAGTGAATGAGATAAGAGTACATCCCAACTTCTGAGACAAGGAATCCTCTGCAACCAAAGGAATCTGAGTTCTACTGCTCCAAGAATTCTGAGGATATACCACCATCATAACTTTGCTCTCCAATCTTAATTGATTAATGCCCTCCCCAAGGGCTCTATTTATACTTTTGGAAATAGAGTGGTTTCGAAGGTTAGGGTGGTTGAAACAGTTGGAATAGTTAATGATTGAGACCCAAATAATCACCATTAATCATGTTTTATATTTTTTAAGGTCGAATCAAGATGTATGTGACTATTGATATAGGAAACCCGCGTATGACACACAAGTTTCTTAAAGGAAACTCACTTACGCTGATGTACGCGGGTTGCAATGTAGATAGTCGTGTACATTACGCAAGTTGCAATGAAGATAGTCGTGTATGTACACGAGTTGCAATGGCGATAGTCGCGTACAAAATTCAACACTTAGAAAAATTATATGGCAAGCTAGTTCAAGGGTAAATACATCCCAAGTCATGCCCATCTATAGTGTTTTGGAAAATTTCAATCCTAAAATGTCCTTTTGTGTACCAACATAAGGAATGTTGGCACTCGGATGGAGAAGTGCCGTTTGGGTTGATAACAGATGCCCCCTAATATGTGAGGTTAGAGGGAAACGATGGCTGAAATACATTATAATCATTATCTTGGAGAACTCAGAAGTCCAATGGAGCAGAGGAAGTACCTGAAACAAATACATAATAATGTCATATACAAAGTCATATCTAAGGATACTATGTTCAATATATTGGAACACTAGCTCATTTACAATATTTGAGTACATCATATGATACGAGTACAAGATCACGTATATTACAAAGGTGGATTGCAGCCATAATATACAATAATGATGAGTCTTCAAAGATATGGAAGTTCTGTAAGTGATCACAGTGTAATCTTGCGCAACTTAGTCCATAGATATGAGCCTAAGGTCTTCGTAAAAAATCCCAAAGAACTAGTGCAATCCAAGCCATGTGAATAGATGTTATTGAAGTCGAACATGGATAGGATTCAACAAATTGTCAACCAATAGGTGATAATTGGCAACTGAAGCAAAGGACTTCACCAATAATGAAAGAGAATCCTAAGGTACGATCATCAAAACTCCAGGTCTTTGTCATGAGGAAGTGCTGATGAGAAACCATACTGTGATGAGGAAGGCAATAGATCCTCCAACGGATCACAAGAGTGACTAGGAACTGGGTAAAGGAGGGGAAACACAAGTAATAACAGATAGGAGAATGATGGAATCATGATATAGATCAGATATAGGGTTAAATCCTTGAACATTGAGCACGACACAAAGATGAACCAATGCAGCCTTTAACTTTGCAGATAGTACAACTAGACTTATCTTTCATGTAGGAGACATGATCAGATTCCCCAAGTATAACTGACAAGAGGAGGAGTAAGAAACTCAAAGTAATAGCTGAACTGAAAGTGAACATTGAGACATGAGTATCAGAAAAGACAGAGATTTCTATGTTCAAGGAAGACATGATGCCACCGACTGAGAACCAAAAGAAAACTTGTTCCTTATCTTTCCTATTAAATTTTAACGAGTCCAGGAAAGTCAGCTCAATTCTCTCTTCATTTTTTGACAAGCTTGAAGAGAAGAGGGAATAATGCTTGATAGTGTCATGGATTCGTGGATTTTATGAGCACAGACTAGTACATGCTCACTTGGTGTTTTCATGTTTAGAGAGTGTGAAAAATTCAAAGAAGACTCCAGGGGGGTCCTTTTTCATCCAATTTAGTCTCTCGAGGCCGAAACGGTATACAACATACCCTAGAAGAACTATCTTAACTCCCATAGAAGAAAAGGTGAACCTTTTTTGTACTTACTCAGGGAGGTCCGAAAAAGGTTAAATTACCACCTACCCAATGCTCCTTCGAGATCAGCATATAGCTTGAGTTTTACAAGTGTGAAGGAAAGCAAGATCACTCAGAAATATCCATTTGAGTATGAGAAATGGGGCTTACAACAATAAACTTGATGTTTTGTTCTTGGTGTTTAATGAGCATGACAAAGACATGAAGTACACTCGAAATATTTTTCATGTTTAGCTCCAGAGCACGAAAAAGAGAAAACTGAGCTCATACTGGGTGTTCATTTTCCTCAAATTTAGTCCCTCAGGTCCAAAAAAGTGATAAACCTATACCTGAGAATACTCTTCTCAATTCTGCAGAAAAGAGAGTGATCCCTTCTCATATTATTCCACATGGTCTGAGAAAGAGATAACCTACAACCAATGTAGATGCCCATTCACATATTCTTAACGAGCTTGAATGGACAAGTTTACTCAGCAGTCAAGTCTATTTTGAGGAGTTAAACCTAGGCCTAAAGAAACTCCATAAGGGCGGGGACTCTTATAAAGGGATATCTTGTAAAAAGAGACCAAAATGAGGCTCAATTTGGCATGAAAAATAGCTAAGAAGACTCCCCTAAACCTATGACAGCTGTAGCATGAGTATCGATAGACAATAAGTGGGTTCTAAACAAGGATAGTCATGTGAGGAAAGTCCTATCCACAGAAGAACAGTGGCATAAATGAGGTACTAATGTTTAAAAATACCATAGTCCGTGGTCAAAGTGTTAATGCTAGCATTAAGATGGATTAGGTATAAATGAAAAATGCATGTGAAATGACCAAAAATCATCCTATATGAGCAAAAAAATATGACTTTAAACGACCATAGACCTGTCACATTGAAGAAAAAGATATTGCATTGGTTTGATTTTATATAAAAAATATGAAGTATAGGGAAAAAACCCACTTTGAAAATAATATTTCTATGAATAGTTCAAAATATAAATCAAAACTCACCATTTGATTTTTTTACCCAAAATAGACAAGTTTTACCTCTACCTTTGATTTCTCGGTGTGGACGACTCGGTGGACAATTTTTGAAACCGCAAGTGCCAGGTAAAACTAAACTCCATGCTCTTTGACTTGATCGAAGAAAATTTCAATTTTTGGGCCAATTTTCATGTTTTTCAATGTCCTCAAAGCATGAATGTTGTATACAATGGTATGGTATATCAATAGTTACATACACATGTTCTATATGCTATTTTCCCGAAGGAAAGTCGCGTACAGTACGTGACTTGTCCAAAGGATAGTCGCATACACTGTGCGAGGTAGAAAAAGGTTTTGTAGGGCCAAAAAAACAAATTTTTATATAAATTTAATGGTTTATAAATGGCTTGTTTATCAGATTGAAATATGGTGCTTGAGTGGAGGGAAAGGGAACATGAAGACATGGACCAAGAAGCTCTACAGGATACGCCCACGGTAAATGCTTTGCAGCAAAGTGGGTTATTGAAATTATTTTGTACCTCACCTATGTGATCAAATGTCTGCCTACTAGAGCTTTTGATAAACTATTGGGATCATGATCTCAGTATGTTTGACCTTCAAGGTGAGTTTCTAGAGGTTAATTCAGAATATGCCTATTTTATCTCTCATTTATCATGACGGGGAGCTCCGGTGAACTTGGAAGGTACCGGCAGAGGTGGTGAGCTTCTAAGCATACAAAACTACATAGATATATACTATGAGCCTGGCACTCAAAAGAGGGGTATTTACATCCCTATTGTGCATATTCGTAGCTTTCCCTTATAGGTATTGGCGAGTACTATAGTGAGGGTTGTGGGATCATCATCACTTCACCTTGCAACTTGGAACCAAATGAGACTTGCAGTGGAGTATCTACAGAGAGCTCTATATGACTGGTGTTCGGGAGTAGTCCCGATCATGAGGAAGAAGCTCTCTGACTACAAAAGAGGAAGGAGGAAAATTTTTGGTTATTCCAACATATTGGTAGCCTTTTTCTTTGAGAGGGTGCCTGTTTTGAGTCTTGCAGTACCATTACCAGTTCGTTCTCCCCGTCAGCCTAGACTGAGTAGGTGGGGAGAGATCTTCCTTCGCTAGGGAGGTGGTGTATTGGTTCAGAGCGTATACGATGACGACTTCTACTTTTGGTGGGAGAACCAATTACCAGCCTTGGAGTAGTTTCCATATGCTAGACTAGATTTCCAAGGTGACACCAACCTTGTCCTCCCTCTTGGAGGAGTATGGGGAGAGTCAGGTATTTTTGTTTTCAAATTTTAAATTTTTTATGAATTTTAATTATAAAGGTATATACATATGTATAAGAATTTTTGATATTTTTTTTTAAATGTAAAAATGCAGATATTGGACCAGTCCACCATGCTGGGCATCCACGCATGTATGTGTATCCTGTGGTGGGCGAGGACCAAGGTTTGATTAGGGTTCTTGAGGGAAAGATGGACAAGCTTACCTAGAGAGTACCTACATTACGCATTGAGCATATCCTTGCCATCATGCAGAAGCTAGTGGTTGGTATATCACTTGTCTGGATACACCTTATGAGGTGGGTAGTGAGAGAAGTACTTGTGTATATTGATGCCATTGAGGCTGTTGCAGCCGAGGAGGCTGAAGAAGCTCGAGAGCAGGGTGATTAGGGTGATCAAGGGGACCAGGGTGGTCCAAGTGACCGAGGTGGTCAAGCTTAGAGTTAGGATCATTTTAGGACTTTGATCCATGTTTTGTATATTTTTTGTATATTATACAATTATGACTAGATCTGAGGATCAAAAACTCGACCTATCTATATGGACAGATATTCACACACACACACACACACACACACACACACATATATATATTGTCGATTTATTTACATGTGTTTTTGCAATGTATCTGTTGTGTATTTTTATGAAAAATGTGTTAAGTACCAATCCAAGATATAATTTGCATATGCATCAGTATATGAATTTTGATTTCTTGGAATATGATTGAATGTAATAAACTCAAAATTTCTTTCCAATAACCTAACTTGCATAAACTGACATAGTAAAATAGTGTTATGTACTTGATAAGCTCGATTGAGCTAGGTAATCACCAATTGAGAGCCAAGTCGTACTTCTCGCTGAGTGATACCACGTGAAAAAGCATCCCATAAAACCTCAATGAAAGCCCTATATTCGGCCATATTATTTGTAGCAGGGCCTAATAAAGTGCCTCCAGAGACTAGCTGTCTTGAGGGTGAGTAAATGACCCATGAGGTTGAAGCTAGATTACAAGTGTGGCGACTGGTGCCATCAGCAAAACCTATGAACCACTCGAAATACATTTGTAACAACCAGTAGATGGTATAAAAACACAAACTGGTGAACTATTGTACATAAAAATACATACAATAAAAATACAGGAAAAAGCACTAAGCCTAAGCATAGTACTTTTTCAAGTAGAGCCCATTTCTAGGCTCAGGCAGCTTATTCCCTTCGAAATATATCAACTCATATGCACCCTTCTTCAACACCTTTGACACGACATAGGGTCCTAACCACATACACGTGAACTTTCTTGCCCCTGGGGGTTCTTTGTCCTGATCCCAGAGCAAGACAGGATCCCCTTCAGAAAAAATCTGAGGCTTGACCGATTTATCATATTGGCTTTTTACCCTATTTTTATGAGCTTCGTTTGTTGTCAGCGCATCTCTACACTGCTCATTTAGAGACCTAAATGTAATAAATGTTCTTCCAGCTCAGTCGTATCAGGTAACACATGAATAGCAATCTTTAAGGATAGGATTTTGCATTTGACCGGGGTTATTGCTTCTACTCCATGAACGAGTTGGAAAGGAGAAAACCCTATAGCAGTTTTCACATTGGTTCGATATGCCCAACGTGCAGGATATAGAATGATGTGCCAATTGGAACGAGCTACATTAATAGTATGTTTGAGAATAGTCTTGAAACTTTTATTTACAACGTTGACTTGACTGTTTGCTTGAGGATAGAAGGAATATGGATGCTCTTGTCTAAACCCTAGCATAGTGGTCAATTCAGTCATCATATTGTTTTGGAAGTGACTTCCATAGTCATTGACAATCTCTTTAGGGATACCAAATCATGTGATAATTTGGTTGAAAATGAAAAAAGTTGCAGTTTCCCTGTCAACTTTAAAGGTGCCATTTTCCCACTTCGTGAAATAATCTACAGAGACAATGATATGTTTGTGCCCCCTAGCTGACACTGGGTTGCACGTCACATAAGCTATCCCCCACTTCATGAAGGGGCCCACTGATATGATGCGAAATAACGGAGTAGGATGTGACTGCATCTTTCAGGTGTAAAGCTGATAAGGATGACATCGCTTCACGACTTCCATGCAATCTTTAAAGATCGTGGGCCAAAAATAACCGGTACGTAAGATCTTTTGGGCTGTTGCTAACCCAGATAAATGACCCCCACATGCTCCACTATGGGAATCATTTAGGAAAGTCTCTGCTTCTTCATGGGTAAGACATCGATGCAAAATAGAATCGACCCCCCTGCGATATAAAGTATCTCCAATAATGAGGTAGTTTTTGGCATGTACGCATATTTTACGTCGTTCTTCCCACGAGAAGGATACAAGGTAATTCAAAGCTTGGAGATAGATATGTATATCTCCATACTATGGGTCAAAGGTGGAAATAAAAAAGATATGCTCATCTAGGAATGGGTCATCTTCAATGGATACATCTTACTCTACTCGAAATTCTGCAATGAGCTCAACAAACACTAAGGATTTCTTGGATTTGGTGAATTGGAAATCTAAGTCAAACTCTTCAAGAATGACTATCCATTTGTTGAATTTTCCTCCAACTGTCCATTGGGTAAAAATATATTGGAAAGGATTAACATCTGCCACTACCGTCGTGATCCTCAGTAAGATGTAGTGACACAACCTCTAAACAACATATACAACTGCTAAGGCCAACTTCTTGACTAGGGAATACCTAATTTCAGGGCCGGTAAAGCACGACTGAGATAGTAGATGACATGCTCTTGGAGATTATCGTCCTCCTGTACTAGTACTACGCCTATGGTTGACTCAGATGTGGCCAGATACAATATTAAATCCCAAGAGTAATCTAGAAGACATAATAATGGTGCCAACAACAAAGATTTTTTTAATGCCTCGAATGCAAGTTGTACAATTTCATCCCATACAAATGGGGTGTCCTGTTTCAATAGGTCCATGAAACCATTAGTAATCTTGGAATAATTTACAATAAAACGTCGAAAGAAGTTACACTTCCCATGCAGGATTTGAATCTTCCTGATAGAACAAGGAGGAGGCAGATTTACGATGGCATCAACTTTCAAAGGATCCACGTAAATGCCTTTTTTGGAAACAATGAATCCAAGCAGTCTCCCTAAATTGACACAGAAAACACACTTGTGGGGATTCAAGCGAATTTTCTAGTATCTGCATTGTTCAAAAATCAAACGCAAGTGATATAGGTGATCAATCCTCTTACGAGAATGTGCTGGTAGATCATCCAAGTAGGGTTCAACAATGGCTTTAATGTCATGAAAGGAAAAATTCATTGCTCGCTGAAAGGTTGCCCTTGCAGTTTTCAATCCAAAGGGCATTTTCTTGTACACAAAGGTACCCCAAGGAGAAATAAAAGTTGTTTTATGTTGGTCTTTTGGTTTAATTTGGATTTGATTATACCCGGAGAAGCCATCCATAAATGAAAAGACTTCACTTCCTAGACATGCATCAATAATTTGATCTATAAATGGCGTGGGGTAGTTGTCCTTGGGACATGCTTTGTTTAGATCTCGAAAGTCAGTACAAACGTGTATAGTCCCTTTATTTTCATCTACAGGAACAGGGTTGGATACACATTCTATCAAAGCTATGGGGTAAATGAAACTGACTTTCAGCAATTTCTCAACTTCAGCCTTAACTGCTGTCATTTTATGTGACTTGATAGGTCTCAAATTTTGTTGAATGAGTCTATAATCAGGGTAAGTTCAGATTTCGTGATCGACTATTGTTGGATCAATTGCTGACATCTCCTCATATGAATAGGAAAATACGTCACGAAATTCCTTAAATAAGGCTGTATAGATCACAATCTTCTCTGGTGAGCAGTTCACGCCTTTGTTTACATTTTCCACAATGTTTTGCTTTACAGAGATGTTGATAGGAATCGTAGCAGAAATGTTTCCTATATTCCCCTCAACAAATATTCCTTTCCCTTGGTAAGGGATTAATAGGTGTATCAACATCACCTGTCAGTCTCAAATAGAACTCCTGGTTCTTCATCCTTTTAACTCTGGAAGAAAATAGGATCGATGTTGAAGATCTTCACATATCTTATCTCATCCGCACACGGCTTCCAGAATGGCTTCATCTGAAGGTAAAACCATATCTAAGCAATCTCTAGAATGCAAAGAGTTCACTGCCCAAGCAGGCAGATAGGATTCTTCTAGCTTCTTTAAGACTATGAGAGGGACCAAAATGGGATCAACATCGGTATGAACGACAACTTGATAAGCTACTTTCGCTGTCGATAAGGGCACTTCAGGTTCATGGTGGGAAGGAAGAACTCAAGGATCCGTTCTATCAACGACTGTTGCTATAGAATTCCCTACACTAGTAGAACCTAGATAATTAATCAGAGATGGAATATCAAATGTGCCCGTCAATGATGCATACATTTCATCGCTAATCTCTCTGAAGCACATCTAACCTGATCAACAAATGGTACGGTGGACTGGTTAGTTTCCATGTGGCCTTTTTTGAGTAAAACTGAGATGGTGTACAGTAACCAAATTCCCTTCGTGTGGAAAAACTACTACCTAAAATATAGTCGGTGTAATAGCTGACATGGTGTAAGTCCAACTTCTCCCCAAGAGCAAGTTTTAATACAAAGGTGCATCAATCACCTCTACCTCAATAGACACTCCTTTCCCTGCCAATTTAATTTCGAAAGCCGGTAGGATACCATCTAGACAAAATGACCTTCCATTGAAAGCAGCAAGTAGGGTGTTCGATGGAACCAGCTCTAGAGATCCAAGAGCTTTCCAACAAGATATAGAAATGACACATGTAGAATCACCCTCGTCGACAACTACCCTTCCAATGGTATTTCCACCATAGATGACATCTATCAATAAGGCTACATGATATGGCAGGCGAATTTTGACATCAGACAAATTAAATTTTTCCATGAGGCTCGATGAGTCCATACTACCTAAGGCTTCTAAAAGTGCATCTCATTGGGTGGGACAACTCTTTAACACCTCTAAAGTCAACATCGGACAAGGAGTCTGGGCTAAGTCTTCAACTATGGAGTAGTTTTCTGTAGCCCTAGCATTAGGATTGTGCAAGGTTTTATTGAAGACACCTTTCAGTATCTTGGGCCTAGGTTCGATAAGCTTCTCAATCATGAGAGGGCTGGAAGTTTCACATATTGACTTACCCTTCTCTAAAGCCTCTTTTTCATACTTATTTTTCCTCGTCTGTAGTAAAGTCTCGGATCAAACCATGTTGATATAATTGGGGCTAGGAGAATTTGGGGTGCCCCTTGCAGCATTTGAAGCTAAATTAGAATTATGTTCTTGGGGAAAAGGATCCTTTAGGACAACCGATTGTTTGCCTTTTAACAGCTTCTGACCTTGTTCCATAAGAGGACATAGATGGTTCAGGTGATCTTCTCGGCACAATTTACATGGGAATTTCACCTTCTTCTTTTCTTTTTTGCCCCCATCAACATTGTTTGTGGGTTTTTGCTTGTTTTGGTTTCCCTCACCCTTTTTTCCTTTCTTGTTTTTCCCACTAGGATGCTAATTTCCCTTCTGAGAGGATTGTGCAAAAACATTTGCATTTTGGGGTGAGGGGGTAGCCTTTGCTTCCTCCACTATAGAATGTTTGATAGATAGCTGATGGATTTGTTTAGCCAAAGATTCTACAATGGGAGAATTCATAGAGCAAACTACACCATCGGCATGGGGTCTAGGCTTAGGTTTCTCTAGATTGTGCGTTGGCCTCAGTGCTTCAGTTATAATTTCATATAAAATCCTACACTGAGAATATATCAAATATAGTTCCTGGGCCCTGAGGATAGCTTCTTCCTCATTGGTCACTCCCAAAGTAGATACATCCTTAGATATATATGGCAATAAGGATTTAAGGAATCATTCTAATAAGAACTCGAGAGGAATAGTGGCTTTGATAAGGCTCTTCTGTCTTCCCCACTCTTGGATGTGATCTGAAATATGAGTGGACTTGTTTTGCCGAAAGGTAGACAACAAGTCTATCCCAAAATCATATCAAAAAACAAGTTGGAAGTGACTAAGGAATACATTAGCCAAGTCCCAAAAACTATTAAACGCAGTAGAAGGCAATTCAATATACCATTTTGCTATAGTACTGGTTAAAGTTATTTGGAACAACCTCAACCAAATTGAATCCTCGTTTAGTGAGCTGGAAGAGCACCACAACTGGAAAGTGCTGACATGAGCTACTGGATCATCACCAACATTGCCTTTGAATTTTGGGATATCCAAGGGTAGCTTGGTAGGAACGAGTGGCTAGGAGGAGTTATGTCTCACCGGGTCATTCATTAGTTTCGACAAGTCTGGGAAATTTAACGTTCCCAAGAAAGGGAGCTTGGGTTTAACCGGAGCACTAAAAGTACCAGTTTGGGTATTAGAGGGACTTGCCCCTATATTCCCATATGTGAAGGTCGGGTTGCCCCCTGCTTCTAGTTGTGAAGTGGTTGGGATGCTTTGGAAAGGATTCCATCTATAAGCCATCGGATTGTTTATGTGCAGTGCAGTATATGAGGTTCTCGCTACCCCAGTCGAAGCTGGGGTTTGGAATACAGGAGCAGGTATCCCTCCGCATAAAAGAAAAAAGGGAGAGCTCGTGAAAGGAGCTGAAACTGGATTTTGAAATCCTTGACCATAAGGATTATGGTTTCCAAACTGCACCCCTACATATGTGGGTGTTGGGCCTACGTATGGAGTGGATGGGGGAATGTACCCCCCATTCCAAGGAAAACCCTGGACAAAAGCCGAGGATCCTAT
This sequence comes from Pseudotsuga menziesii, assembly GCA_001517045.1. Lineage (NCBI taxonomy): Eukaryota > Viridiplantae > Streptophyta > Pinopsida > Pinales > Pinaceae > Pseudotsuga > Pseudotsuga menziesii. The sequence continues at coordinate 389,583 of LPNX010556633.1, forward strand.
AGGACTACTATGAGCAGTGTATGCGAAGGAAGTAGGAACTATAGGCACATGAGGAATCCCAATGACCATACCACCAGAACCACCTGCTAAACTTGTGTGAGCCAATGGTTGAACCACCTAGCTAGCTGGAGTTAACGGTGTAGTAGGTATACTTGTTCTAGGGGCACCTACCGGGGCAGGTGGCACCCGTTCAGTCGGACCGAATAAGGTGGAAGTAGAAGAACTTTCTCTTGTAGTAGACATTATTCTGCCCAAAGGGACACCAATCATGGGTGGATTGAAAAGACGAACCCGAACGATCACCGGATCATTTAAGTCAGTTAGAGGTGAATTAAAATTCCTTGCAAACTTGTCAGCGTGCAAGTCTTCTATCTCAACTGTGTTTAAATTAAAATAGTTTTCCCTAAGTTATCATTCACCCGAAACTTCACTAACTCCTATTGGTTCGAAAGAAGCATTCGTATCCAATCTTCTCCTTTGAGGGGGAGGTGGAGGTTCCAATGTGATAAGCGAAGGAAGGTTTTGCAACCTTTGTGACCTTCTGACAGATTGGTCCTCCATGATTGTAAATTTTACTCTTCACACCCTAAGTTCGGCTAAAAACACAGACAAACCATAGAGAAATCACTACAAAATTTCCTAAAGTCTCAACAATCACAAGGGGTAAAAGATATGCTTTCTTGAAGAAAGCTCAGAGACAGTTTCTTGGCATCCTTGAAGAGGTTCTTAGGCACAAGCAAAGGAATCACCCACCTCCCTCCTACACTTTCAAAAAGGGTTACCTTCCAAGCCCATCCAAGGTGAACCAAGAATAGCGTTCCGGTTTACGTGTGTATAAACCCTATATGTCCAAGAGACTAGAGGCTACTTTAACTATAACAATAGTTTTGGGGGACAGTCGCAAGCCTGATTCATACCAATGTCTAGGGTAGAAAATCCCAAAACTTTGTCTAGGACAGAATCTCCAGATGTGTAAAAACCTTGGTCTACGTTTTGACAAGGAATCAGAGGGTTATCTCCTCAGTCCAAGCCTCCGTGCGACCTCATGCTTAACTCCTGTTTGAGAGGAGCTTCCTAGATACTATCAACACAGAGAAGGATTTACCTGTAGATTTCCCAACTACTTCTGAATTTTAGTACTTATGGGGAGTTTACACTTCCTATCCCACAAGTCTAGCCTAAGCTAGTAGGTGTATGATCCTATAAAACAAAACTTACTAATAAATTTTAAATTATAGCATTCATTTTAAGGGTTGTTCTTAGTCAAAGGGTAAGTGGTGTGAATGACTATGATATTATAGATTTGATAAGAAAAGTAAAAGGGTGTATAAAATGAATTCCAAAGAAAATTATCACTACTTAAACCAAGCTTCTTTTTCTTTCTTTTTTTAAATATGAACTAATGAAATTACAACTAGGTAAGAGAAAGCTAAGAATTATTTTTTGTAATTTTTGAGATTTTATTCAAAAACTGAAAATAAAACTACAATATGCAATTGAAATCCAAATGTTTCCAATGCTTTCTTTTCACTTTTCAAACTCTTCAAAAATTACTATGCACCTAAATGCAACAATTCTTGAGTATGCTTGAATAACCAGACAATCAAGCAAGCAAAATGAAGGATAGCAAACCTATAAGAACCAAAAATCAACCACCTAAGGAAGAGACTTGGCAAACACCCAGCTTGGGAAGAAACAATGAATGAAATCCACTGAAATCATTAAAATGCAAGTGACAAACCGAAACTACTTGGAAATAGTACGGGGTGGAAGGTATCTAAAACCCTGATCACTAATTCAGATACATCGCACTAAACCTATCACCCAAACAGGATAATCCACCTCAAATTGCTAAAAGAAAGAATATTCAGACAACAAAAACTCAAGGGCTTACTGAAAATCACAAAGTATGGTGCATAGGGATTTCAAACCTATAGTGAAGTTCCAGTACTAGAAGACCCCAAAGCAACGCAAAATCCAAATAATACAGGGACAAGCAACCCTACCCAAATTTTTTCTTCTAAGGTATGTACGTGACTGTCTAATAGAACAACCCGCATACTATACATGACTCTTCAGTATAGCAACCCACTTATACAAGCTTCTGTATGCGACTATGTAGCACAACAACCCATGTACAAGACAAAACAAATTCAAAAAAGAAAAGATTATGAAGGTCTCTAAAACACCAGTGCAAGTCCAAACCAAGATATAAAACCACACACTAAATCAGAGCAAAGACTAGGAAAGGATCTACAGGACTAACTCACAGCAAGCTGGAGTCGCGAGTGTAGTCGCCAATTCTGTTGTTCAGGATTAAGCACCCTTGTAACCTAGGGTTTGGGTTTAACAACTTACTACTAACCTTGTAGACGATCAACTTTAATAGAGAACATAAAGGAAATAGGGATAAATTCTTGACTTACCCGATTACCGACAGTTGACCCAAGCTTGATCTTCTTCCATTCCTCTTCTCTCCAAAGCTTCTAGGGATGCACCTCTTTCACCTATAAAGAGAAAATTATCCAAGTAATATCGCATGCATGTATATATAATAGGTTATATAAACAATATGTCCAATACATAATCAAATATATTCATTAACCATGATACATGAAAGAGACTCAACACAATGTTAGAAGAATAATTCTCTTTTTTAACAATCAGTGAATGAGATAAGAGTACAACGCAGCTTCTGAGACAAGGACTCCTCTGCAACCAAGGGAATTTGAGTTTTGTTGCTCCAAGACTTGTAAAGATATACCACCAGCATAACTTTGCTCTCCAATCTTGAATGATTAATGGCCTCCCCAAGGCCTCTATTTATACTTTGGGAAATAGAGTGGTTTCGAAGGTTGGGGTGGTTGAAATAGTTGGAATAGTTAATGATTAAGACCGAACTAATCTCAATTAATTGTGTTTTATATTTTTTAAGCTTGAATCAAGATGTATGCGACTATTGATACACGCAACCCACGTATGACACACGAGTTTCTTAAAGGAAACCCATGTACGTTGATGTACACGGGTTTCAATGTAGATAGTCGCGTACAGCACGCGAGTTGCAATAGATATAGTCACGTATAGTACACAAGTTGTAATGGAGATATTCACGTATGCAGCTCAACACTTAGAAAATTATATGGCAAGCTGGTTCAAGGGTAAATGCATCCCAAGTCATGCCCATGTATAGTGTTTTGGCAAACTTCAATCCTAAAATTTCCTTTCGTGTACGAACATAAGGAATGTCGGCACTCGGACAGAGAAGTGCCATTTGGGTTGCTAACAAGATGAACCTTTAGAAGTGTATCATCTTTAATAATTTTTTTAAGATTCATATAATATTTTCTTAATACAAAAGCTTGAGCTTCTTAATATAGGTTCTAGGGGAACTCTTTGGCACTTGATGCCTTAAGACGTATCAGGTAGAATTATCCTTAAAGGCCCAATAGGTGATTTAGTCTACTTAGGAATTACCTCAACCTAGGATGGCAACTTAGGTCATTGAAACATTTATCCTTATTTCAATTCCAAAGGATCCACTCATCGTTTTATGTTTTCCCCCCTAGTGGATTCAGTTGTCCGTCAATTAATAGATTTACAGGTCTTATTTCTCATGGGGCCTTGGCCTTGATATCCTCACCAAAACAATTACAATAATCATTCATATTTATAAGATATTTAGGGGTATGCAGGAGGGATATTACATCCTCCCCCCCTTAAGAATAATGTCATCCTCGGTGTTCCTGTTTTTAGCCAGTCTCCTTCTCCTCATGAGTCATATTTTATTACTTCTTCTTTTCTGTTCTAATCTCCTTCGACCTTTCATGACTTTTCACAAGTCCCCATTTTGTCAAAACCTGTAGTTTCCTGTATCAAGATTGGGTCTACCCAACTTCACATGTCAAAATTTAATAATTCAATTTAAAACATAAACAATGGATCCTTTTGCAATACCACAATTGCTATTCATGGAACATCTTCTAGTATTTTTTTTGCATCAATAATGTAATTGATTCATAAGTAATTCATATTTTCTCCTCATTTTCAATTAGAACATCAAAATTCCCCACTCCTCTGCTCCTTTGAGGGATTTTCTTCCTAATCGGGTCTTACATTAATTACTTATAACATTAACTCATTTTTCGTTCGTTATAACATGGAGATGAAAAATTCCCCAACACCTTTGTTGATCATGAAAATTTTCTTGGAGTTGTTTTACAATTTCCCATGTGGACTTCTAGGCTATATCTAAGGTTACTCTCCCTTTTGAATGCTAGTCAAAAAATTTCTCTTCAATGACATCAAATAGCATATTGTCTTCCAGATTTCGAGTTTTTGCTAGGTCTTGTTATTGATATCATAACTCTTTCACGATTCCCCTCAAGCCTCCTCACTTGAGTCCAGGAAAACAAAGTAGTGTTAGGTAATCAATTTGCTTGCCACTTAACATGCCTAACACCAATGTGCTTACACAAAAATCCTTTGCCTAACAACATTGTGCTCCCACATCATATATTCCTAACACCAATGTGCTCACAGGCCAATCATTTTCCTAACAACATTGTTCTCCCACAACATAAATTTTCCTAATTGGGTTTTAATGTTCATTTCTACCTTTGACTATTTGTGACACACAGAACTTTGGTGCTTAACATGAGTTCACTGTCATTTTCTCGATTCATCAATCGGTTTCATGGATAATTAAACATAATTAACATCTATCTATAAACACTAATTTCATCAATTTAATCAACATTACATAGGTTCTAATGACTTGTACCTCTATCATCATTCACGATTCATACAATCTTCCAAAATAATTCATTACTCACTTTTGGGAAATTGAGTGCAACTCGTTTTCCCAAGCGAATTTATATTCCATAATGTACGTTTTATCATGACACTGGTCATAACCCTCGTAAAACCATGCAATGTTAGTAGATAAATAACATAATCCATGGTTAATACTTGGTTCATACAACCTCGAAATCTGACAGCTTATAATAAGTCAAAGTAAAACAACACTTATTCCTAGCTTCATTATTAAGCCAATGAATATAGTGTTCTTGGAAAAATCCTACAATGTTAGTGCATAACATTATTTGAAATTCATTCCTTTATCATTTTCAAATACTAATAGCAAAAAAATCTTCACTCATGTGTCCTTGGATAGGGACATTCCAATTCTACACAACAATACTGAGTGGTAAGTTGGAGATGTGGGAATCTCGAGTGTTATTTGGTTCTATCTGCCTATTAGTACCCTTGGAGGAAACATTATACTCTTTGTTGGGACCATCTTGTACTTTGACTAACCCTCTGCAAGCCATGAATACACATATGTTAAAACTTTCAGAAAACAATAATTGATAATGTTCATCACACGAAACAGTAGGTTTAGAACACAATTTCTCCTAAATCAACCCATGCTTTTCGCAAGAAGTTCAACGTTGATGTAACACAGTTGTAATCGCACATCTTTCAAAATAGGAAAAAATGTTTTAGCATGATAGGATTATGATGAAATATATTAGATCACGTTTCTTAAATATGAGTATATAATTTTTGTCTACCTCACTTTTTAACATGAGAACATAATTATAAAAGAGTGTGCATTGATACTTTACTTCAATTATCTCATATTACATGGAATTACACCAATCCCCTAAGGGGTATTGTTTTTCTAGGTTACCCTCTCTATTTCTGCGACTAACAATTTAGCATCAGTCTTTAAATTGCATTCTTCGTGTGAGAATTGTTCTGAACATTACATTGAACAATTACTAATTAGTTCTAACCATAGATTAAGATAAGCCTAACATTTATCATGCCTACAATTTCCTTATATATGAAGGGTGTCTTCAAATTTTCCTCAAGCAGTGATGATTTCTACGTTACCCAATACTTAGGGTTTTGGGATTCTTTGCAAATATTTGACAATATCAAATTATTTTCCCAAATTAATAAACACATGATTTTCATTATTTCCTAGAATTTGTTATTACCATTTATGTCGTTATATAATTGTTTAACATTTATTGCTAGGAACATGTGCATTTTCCTTTCCTTAGGAACCCACAGCTTGTTACCCATTCTAGTTGGTGCCTTATGTTTAACAAGTGTTTGTTAGTATGAGGGTATGCATTTATTGCTAGACACAATTCTAAGAAAGGGATATCTTTCTTAATGAACCAGAAGTAAGGTTTATAGTCCAACCTTCCATGGTAAGTGTGTAATATAAACATAACCTTTACGAAAATATGAAAGAATTACTTGTACATTTTTGTTTTAATCTGCCAATAATGAAATAGCATACCTTTTCCATGCTATTTCGTTACCTCCTTCCATATTTGCCGGCCTGCTCAGATGACATATTTCCTCATTCATCATCACCATGCATCCAAAAACAATTCATTGGATTGGTTAGGTTTTAACATCTTCCTACTTTATAATTTCATGCTGACCCCAAATAGGCCCAAGTATTGTAACTTTGGCTCTGATACCATTTGTAATGTACCCATATTCCCTGAAGTAGAAATTGCAGAAAAATGGCATAGAATTTTTTTCTTTTCTCATAAAGGTATACCGTTAATTATAAACAAGACATTCATCTATTTAATAAGATTGCAATCCATACAGGAATTGGTTTATAACTATGGAGCTGATCAGAGGATCTCCTCTCTACATGCACATTAAACCTTAAAGAAAATATCCAGTAGAAGAAAACAAAGTATGTCAACAACCAAAACACATTATACTCAAGGTTTAAATGGAATTATGATTAAGTGCACCCCAGACATATCTTAATGTCCTACATAAGAAAGAAAATGTATACTTACTGTAGAAGATACTTCCATTTTTATACTAATATGCACTTGATGTAAACTTGCAAGGAACTTTGAATTCTAATATCCCTCCTCATGATTGATGCGTACTTAACCATATTTCCAAACAATATTACTTAAAGCGTCTACGATACTATTTAAAGAAAATATTGCATAACATAGCACTGGTATAATTCACAATATCGTAAGCAAAGATAAAATACATAAGATGCAAGCATAGGGGTTACAAAAGACACTGATGTACATGGTTCACCCCAAACTTGGGGTTACATCCACCAAAATTTGCCACCTTTTTATTAACACAAAAATGACATATGATCATATACAACACACATCATACTTGATGGTTTCTCCTTTCCACCTTCTCATGATTTCTCTATACTCACAGAGAACCATGACTTTATATATGTACTCATACATTCACATCTTTTACCAATGGTTGAGCTTAAAAAGTTGATGTTACACAAAAACTCAAACGATAACACCTATCAATATAATTATCTATATTCACATCTTTACCAATGGTTGAGGTTAAATAGTTGATGTTACCCAAAATCTCAAATGATAACACCTATCAATATAATTATCTATATTCATATCTTTACCAATGGTTGAGGTTAAATAATTGATGTTTCCCAAAAGCTCAATGATAACACCTATCAATATAATTATCTTTATTCACATCTTTCACCAGTAGGTTATGTTAATTAGATGATGTTACCCACAACTCTTATAACACCTAGAAATATAATTATATACATATGTATGCACATATTTACCAATAGTTTAGGTTTAGCCTTTGGATTAGTTAAGTGAGAGCTTCCCTGAACGCGTTTAGGGTCCAATTTCAATGCATCTCAAACCTTCTTGGCTCTTCCAGAGAATGTTAAATCCCAAAGCCATAGAGACCGACTCGGACCAAAATAGAGGAGTTTCTTTCAAACATATATTGTAAGTGATAAATATTTTACTAGAAACCCCAAACTAGGATTGCTCTCTTATAAAGCACAATCAAGGTTTATCTGTCTGATCTATACTCCAACATTAATGGTAGTTGTCATCATAATGAAATGATAAAAGATGCCTACAAGGATTCCAACACCTAACGCTCCTGAAATTTCAATGACTACTTGTATCTAGGCTTTCCTCTTTGACAATATACCTCATATATTTTAGAACACAATGGAAAAAGCATTGGATCAGAGGTTAACACTTCATGAAGTGGCAAAATGAGTATTAGAGGATGTAAGTACCTCAGGTTTGGTTATCGCAAGCATCTCGATTTAACAACCTACTCTTTCAGATTCATTTATTCAAAAAAAACCGAACACATGTAATGGAGGCCACAATCCACATCATAACAATGCAAGTGCATCTTCTACAATGTACTTCATAACAACGCAAGCATAGACTTGAAATCCCTAACTCTCAGATCCAATCAAGAAAACAAAGGAGCTACATAATAGCTCACATACAAACTCAGCGATAGAGTTTAGATCCAATGAATTGACAGCAAATGGAAATGTAGCCTGAGAAACAATACCATGGGGTTCGAATCCAACTGAATACATAAAAACATACGATAGCAGGTTGGAAATAGATCGATGGAAAATAAATCCAACGATCCACACAACAAAAAGGTATTGCAGAGAATTTCGATCAAAAGTAAATCGCGACTAGGGTAGACATGAAAGAGGCAACGCTATTTTGGGAAAACATTAGGGTCCTGACCCAAAACATTTCACAACAAAACTATACACGCAAGATTGGGAATCAAACGACGGGTTCAGATCCAAGCATATTCCTTAGCAAATAACAACCGAGGCATTGTAAAAAAAACACAGGTGTACAAGACCACAAATCAAATAATGCATACCAAAACACATTTGTTAAAAATAACAGGTATAGTTTTAGACCCCTTATTTCAAATGGATGCAAGCCAAATGCACGCAGTATCAAGCTGTAGAGGACGCAAATAGTTTTGGATCCATAATGTCGATCACCACTCCAAATGCATGTATCCGAAATTTCCATCAAATCGTCGATTCCCAGATCTCATTTCCTGAGTAGATGCCATGGGAGATTGATCAACGACTTGATGACACAAAAACTACTGCATGTTTCTTAATGATAGAACTGTGACATCACCCCTTCTCATGTGTATGGAGATGTGAAATTGAAAGACCATCCATCCACACAATCTCTTCCAAATATCAGAAGACTTCCCCTTCACGAAGACATTCTCTGCACACCGTATTCTCCATCACATTTTTCCACCCTCCCTCATTGTGTCAAACAATCTCGTTAACAAGTGATCCCTCTCCGAAAAATCACGTCGTGGGATTTAATTCCTTCTACCATCTTGCCAACATTTTTTACTAACTAGGGTATGTCTCTTACACAAAATCCTATGAAATCAGAGGCGTGCTGATTTTGAGGGGATCTTCGTGGGTAAAAGCCATTAAATTTCTTAATTACAAGGTATTTAGGGGTATGCGGGAGGGGTATTACATCCTCCTCCCCTTAAAAATAACACCATCCTCGGTGTTCCTGTTTTCAGCCAGTCTCTTTCTCTTCATGAGTCATCTTTTCTTACTTCGTATTTTCTTTTCTAATCTCCTTCAACCTGTCCTGACTTTTTTCAAGTCACCATTTTGTCAAAACCTATAGTTTCTTGTAGCAATATTGGGTCTACCCAACTTCACATGTCAAAATTTCATAATTCAATTTAAAACATAAATAATGGATCCTTTTGTAATACCACAATTACGATTCATGGAACACCTTCTAGTATTTATTTTTCCATTGACAATGTAATCGATTCATAAGTAATTCACATTTTCTCATCATTTTCAATTAGAACATCAAAATTCCCCACTCTTCTGCTCCTTTGAGGGACTTTTTTCCTACTCGACTCTTACATTAATTACTTAGAACATTAACACATTTTTCGTTTTTTATAACACGGAGATGAAAATATTCCCCAACACCTTTGTTGATCATGAAACTCTACCTGGAGTTCTTTTACAAATTCTCGTGTGGACTTCCGGGTTATATCTAAGGTTACTCTCCCTTTTGACTGCTAGTCAAAAGTTTTCTCCTCAATGACATTAAACAACATCCTATCTTCCAAATGTTGAATTTTTCCTATGTCTTGCTATTGATATCATAACTCTTTTATGATTCCCCTCAGGCCTCCTTGCTTGAGTATGTGAAAACACGTTAGAGTTAGATAATCAATTTACTTGCCACTTCATATGCCTAACACCAATGTGCTCACAAAACAATTCTTTTGCCTAACGCCATTGTGCTCCCACAACATATATCCTTAACACCAATGTGTTCACATGGCAATCATTTTCCTAAGACCATTGTGCTCCTACAACAAAAATTTTCCTTATCCGTTTTTAATGTTCATTTCCGCATTTGACTATTTGTGACACACACAACTTTGGTGCTTAATGTGACTTCACTGTCATTTTCATGATTCATGAATCGGCTTCACGAATAATTAAATGTAATTAACATCTATCTATAAACACTAATTTCATCAATTTAATCAACATTACATAGGTTGTAATGATTTGTACCTCTATCATCATTCACGATTCATACAATCCTCCAAAATAATTCCTTACTCAATTTTGGGCAATTGAGTGCAACTGGTTTTCCTAAGTGAATTTATATTCAATAATGTATGTTTTATCATGACACTTGTCATAACCCTCGTAAAACCCTGCAATGTTAATACATAAATAACATAATCCATGGTTAATTCTTGGTTTATACAACCCTTGAAATCCAACAAGTTATAATAAGTCAAAGTAAAACAACACTCATTGTTAGTTTCATTATTAAGCCAGTGAATATAGTGTTCTTGGAAAAATACTGCAATGTTAGCGCATAACATTATTTGAAATTCATTCCTTTATCATTTTCAAATACTAACAGCAAAAACATCTTCACTCATGTGTGCTTGGATAGGGACATTAAAATTCTACACAACAATACTCAGCGGTAAGCTAGAGACGAGGGAATATCGAGTGTTATTTGGTTCTATATTCCTATTAGTACCCTTGGAGGAAACATTATACTCTTTGTCGGGACGATGTTGTACTTTGAGTAACCCTCTGCAAGCCATGAATACACACATGTTACAACTTTCATAAAACAATAACTGATAATGTTCATCACATGAAACAATAGGTTTAGAACACTATTTCTCCTAAATCAACCCACGCTTTTCACAAGAAGTTCAATGTTGATGTTACACACTTGTAATCTCACATGTGTCAAAATAGCCAAAAATGTTTTAGAATGATAGGATTATGATGAAATATATTAGATCACGTTTCTTACATATGAGTATAGAATTTTTTTCTAGCTCACTTTTTAACGCAAGAACATAATCGTAAAACAGTACGCATTGTTACTTTCTTGTATTATCTCATATTACATGGACTCTACACTAATACCCTAAGGGGTATTGTTTTGCTTGGTTACCCTCGCTACTTCTACAGTTAACAATTTAGCATCAATATTTAAATTGCATTCTGCATGTGAGAATTGTTCTTAACGTTACATTGAACAATTACTAATTAGTTCTAACCATAAGTTAAGATAAGCCTAACATTTCTCATGCCTACAAGTTCCTTATATGTGAAGGGTGTCTTCAAATTTTCCCCAAGAAGTGATGATTTCTACATTACCCAATACTTAGGGTTTTGGGATTCTTTGCAAATATTTGAAAATATCAAATTCTTTTCCCAAAGTAAGTAAACACATGATTTTCATTCTTTCCTAGAAATAGATTTACGATTCATGTTGTTATATAACTATTTAACATTTATTGCTAGGAACCTATGCATTTTCCTTTTCTTAGGCACCCATAGCTTGCTACCCATTCTAGTTGGTGCCTTATGTTTAATAGGTGTCTGTTAGTATGAGGATATATATTTATTGCTAGAGGCAATTCTAAGAAAGGACTATCTTCCTTAATGAATCAGTAGTAAAATTTATAGTCCAACCTCCAATGGTAAGGGTGTAATATAAACATAACCTTTATGAAAAGATGAAAGAATTACTTGTACATTTTTTTTTAATGCACCGATATGAAATAGCATACATTTTCCATGCTATTTTGTTACCTTATCCTGTTAGTTACATCCCTCCATCTTTGTCGACCTGCTCAAATGACTTATTTCCTTGTTCATCATTGCCATGCATCCAAAAACAATTGATTGGATTGGTTAGGTTTTAACACCTTCCTACTTTCTAATTTCAGGCTGAGCCCAAATAGGCCTGAGTATTGTTAGTTCGGCTCTGATACCATTTGTAATGTACCCATATTTCTAGAAGTAGAAATTGAGAGAAATGGGGTCGAATTTTTTTCTTTTCTCATAAAGGTATATAGTTAATCATAAACAAGACATTCATCTATTTAATAAGATTGCAATCCATACAGGATTTGGTTTATAACTATGTAGCTGATGAGAGGATCTCCTATCTACATGCACATTAAAACTTAAAGAAAATATCCAGTAGAAGAAAACAAAGTATGTCAGCAACCAAAACACATTAGACTCAAGGCCCTACATGGCATTATGATTAAGTGCATCCCAGACAAATCTTAATGTCCTACATAAGAAAAAAAATGTATACGTACTGTGGAAGATACTTCCATTTTTCTACTAATATGCACTTGATGCAAACTCACAAGGAACTTTTAATTCTAATATCCCTCCTCATTAATCATGCGTACTTAACCATCTTTCTAAACAATATTACTTAAAGCATCTACGATACTATTTAAAGAAAATATTGCAAAACATAGCACCGGTATAATTCACAATATCATAAGCAAAGATAAAATACATAAGTTGCAAGCATAGGGGTTACAAAAGACACCGATGTACGTGGTTCACCCCAAAATTGGGGTTACGTCCACCAAAATTTGTCACGTTTTTATTAACACAAAAATGACATATGATCATATACAACACACATCATACTTGATTGTGTTACCCTTTCAACCTTCTCATGATTTCTCTATACTCACACATAACCTTTACTTTATTGATGTACTCATACATTCACATCTTTTACCAATGGTTGAGGTTAAATAGTGGATTTTACCCAAAAGATCAAATGATAACACCTATCAATATAATTATCTATATTCACATCTTTACCAATGGTTGAGGTTAAATAGTTGATGTTACCCAAAAGCTCAAACATAACACCTATCAATATAATTATCTATATTCACATCTTTACCAATGGTTGAGGTTAAATAGTTGATGTTGCCCAAAAGCTCAATGATAATACCTATCAATATAATTATGTTTATTCACATCGTTTACCAATAGTTCATGTTAATTAGATTATGTTACCAAAAATCTCAATGATAACACCTATCAATATAATTATCTTTATTCACATCTTTTACCAGTAACTGATGTTAATTAGATGATGTTACCCAAAAGCTCAATGATAACACCTATCAATATAATTATCTTTATTCACATATCTTACCAGTAGTTAATGTTAATTAGATGATGTTACCCAAAGCTCTTATAACACCTAACAATATAATTATCTTTATTCACATCTTTCACCAGTAGTTGATGTTAATTGGATGATGTTACCCACAACTCTTATAACACCCATCAATATAATTATATACATATGTATGTACATATTTACCAATAGTTGAGGTTTAGGCTTTGGAGTAGTTAAGTGAGAGCCTCCCTCAATGAGTTTAGCGTCCAATTTCAATGCATCTCAAACCTTCTTGGCTCTGTTGGAGAATGTTCAATCCCAAAGCCATAGAGATCGTCTCAAACCAAAATAGAGGAGTTTCTTTCAAACATATATTGTAAGTAATAAATATTTTACTAAAGCCCCCAAACCAGGATTGCTCTCTTATCAAGCGCAATGAAGGGTTATCTTTCTGATCTATACTCCAGCAGTAACGGTAGATGTGATCATACTGAAATGAGAAAATATGCCTAGAAGGATCCCAACACCAAACATTCCTCACATTTCAATGACTACTTGTAGCTAGGATTTCCTCTTTTACAATATACCTTATATGTTTTAGTTCCCAATGGAAAAAGAATTGGATCAGAGGTTAACACATCATGAAGTGGAAAAACGAGCGTCAAGTATCAGAGGTTGTAAATACCTTAGGTCTGGTTATCGCAAGAAGCCCAAGTTAGCGACCTGCTCCTTGAGATTCATTTATTCAAAAAAAATCAAACACAGGAAACAAAGGCTACAATCCACATCATAACAATGCAAGTACATATTCTACAATTTACTTCATAACATTGCAAGAATAGACTTGAAATCTCTAACTTTCAGATCCAGTCAGCAAAATAGAGGAGCTACATAACAGCTCGCATACGAACTCAGCGATAGAGTTTAGATCCAATGAATCCAAAACAAATGGCAACGCGACGTGGGAAACAATACCATGGGGTTCTAATCCAACGATCCAACAATAAAAAGGTAACACAAAGAATTTAGATCAAACGTGGATTGCGGCCAGGGTATACATGAAAGATGCAACATTGTTTAAAGAAAACATTAGGTTGCAGACTCGAAACCTTTCAAAAAAACCCCTACACACAAGATTGGGAATCAAATTATGGGTTAATATCCAAGAGTATTCCTTAGCAACTAAGAACCCAAGAATTATAAAAAAAAGCATAGGCGTACAAGCACACAAATCCAATAATGCACACAAGAACAGATTCGTTAAAAATAACAAGTATAGTTTTAGACCCCTTACTTCAAATGGATGCAAGAAAAATGCATGTGGTATCATGATGTAGAGGAGGCAAGAAGTTTTGGATCCATAATGTGGATCACCACTCCAAACGCATGTATCTGAAATGTCCATCAAAATGCCGATTCCTAGATCCCGTTTCCTAAGTAGATGCCATGGGAGATTGATCAATGGATTCATGAGACAAAAACTCTTGCATGTCTCTCAATGAAAGAACTGTCACATCGCCCCTTATCCCATGGATGGATATGTGAAATTGAAATACCATCCATTCACACGATCTATTCCGAAAATATGAAGATCTCCCCTTCACGAAAAACTTCTCTGCACACCGTATTCTCCATCACATTTTTCCTCCCTCCCTCATTGTGTTGAACTCTCTCCTTAAGAAGAAATCCCTCTCCCAACAATCACACTATGGGATTTAATACCCTCTACCATCCCACTAACAGTTGTTAGTAACCAGGGTATGTCTATTACATAAAATCCCATGAAATCAGAGGCATGTTAATTTCGAGGGGGTCATCGTGGGTAAAAGCCGTTAAATTTATTTAATGATACACTAATTCAATAGTGATTCCTCTCTTTCCAAAACCTATCGCATCACTTCTATATAATATAAATATTCCATCTTCAAAGGATACAGCGTAGATAAGCGTGAATACTGCACGTTTTTCCAGAATAATCAAACTAACAGTGGTTATTTTAAAGGTATAAGAAATCTCCCTTAACTACCTTTCCACTACGAGTCTTATAATGATTTTAAACTTAGTATCTAGTGTTGTTTCCTTTTTGTTAAAAAGCATTTTTGAGGAACCCCCCCCTTTTCTCATAAAATTGCACACTTTTCTCAAACTTGATTTTATAAACGCTAGCAATTTCCTCGGCAATGTAGCTCTATGCTAGTCAACAAGAAGTATGGCTGCCCATTTTGTCATTACAAGAGTATTATTAGCCAAAGGTAGTATTTCAATACTTCTTATCAAGTATACTCTCTATATATTTGTACATGTATTTGCGTATATAGAGTATAGTTGGTGTCTATGCTTATAAAGGTAAATCACTCCCCTTAAGGTACTACCAATACACTTTTGAGAATTACTCTTGTAAATGAACCTTTAGAAGTGTATCATATTTAATATATTTTTTAAGATTGATGTAGTATTTTCTTAAGATAAAATCTTGAGTTTCCTAATATAGGTTCTAGGGGAACTCTTTGGCACTTGATGCCTTAAGGCGTATCAGGTAGAATTATCCTTAAAGGCCCAAAGGTGAGTTAGTCTACTTAGGAATTACCTCAACCTAGCTGACACCGTAGGTCATTGAAACATTTATCCTTGTTTCAATTCCCAAGGATCCACTCACTGTTTTATGTTTTCTCCCTAGTGGATTCAGTTGTCCATCGATTAATTTGTGTCCAAGCCTTAAGTCTCCTAAGTTTACTGGTTAGGAAATTAATATATTTCCAGGTCTTGTTTCTGGTGGGGCCTTGGCCTTGAGCTCCTCACCAAAACAAGTACAATAATCATTCATAATTACAAGTTATTTATGGGTATGCAAGAGGGATATTACATCCTCCTCCCCTTAAAAATAACAATGTCCTCGTTGTTCCTATTTTCAGCTAGTCTTCTTCTCCTCATGAGTCATGTTTTCTTGTTTTGTATTTTTTGTTCTGATCTCCTTCGACAATTTCTGACTTTTCACAAGTCGCCATTTTGTCAAATCCTATAGTTTCCTATAGCAATATTGGGTCTACACAACTTCACATGTCAAAATTTCATAATTCAATATAAAACATAAATAGTGGATCCTTTTGCAATACCACAATTGCGATTCATGGAACATCTTCTAGTATTTATTTTTGCATCAATAATGTAATTGATTCATAAGTAGTTCATATTTGCTCATCATTTTCATTTAGAACATCAAAATTCCCCACTCCTCACTCCTTTGCTCCTTTGAGGGAGTTTTTTTCCTACTCGGGTGTTTTTTAACACTTCATGAAGTGGAAAAATGAGTATAAGAGGTTGTAAATACCTCAAGTTTGATTACCGCAATTAGCTCGAGTTAACGACCTACTCTTTTAGATTCATTTATTCAAAAATAATCAAACACATGCAATGGAGGCCACAATCGACATCATAACAATGCAAGTGCATCTTCTATAATTTACTTCATAACAATGCAAGCATATACTTGAAATCCCTAACTCTAAGATCCAGTTAGCAAAAGAGAGGAGCTACATAACAACTCACATATGAACTCAACGAGAGAGTTTAGATCCAATGAATATAGAAAATGGAAATGAAGCCTAAGAAACAATGCCATGGGGTTCAAATCCAACTGAAGCGATAACAACATACAATAGCAGGAACGAAATAGATCGATGGAAAATAAATCGAATGATCTACACAACAGAAAGGTAACACAAAGAATTTAGATCAAACGTAAATCACGGCTAGGGTATACATGAAAGAGGGAATGTTATTTAAGGAAAACATTAGGGTCCAGACCAAAAACATTTCACAACAAAACCGTACACGCAATATTGGGAATCAAACAATGTGTTCAAATCCAAGCGTATTCCTTAGAAACTAAGAACCGAGGCATTATAAAAAAACACAGGTGTACAGGCCCACAAATCCAATAATGCATACCATAACACAGTCGTTAAAAATAACAGGTATAGTTTTAGACCCTTACTTCAAATGGATGCAAGCCAAATCCACATGGTATCAGGCTATAGAGGATGCAAGGCATTTTTTATCCACAATATGGATCACCACTCCAAACGCATGTATCTAAAATGTCCATCAAATCGACGATTCCTAGATCCCGTTTCTTGAGTAGATGCAATGGGATATTGATCAATGACTTGATGAGACAAAAAATGTTGCATGTCTCTCAATAATAGAACTAGCACATCTCCCCTTCTCCCATGGATGGAGATCTGAAATTGAAAGACCATCCATCCACACAATCTACTCCAAAAATCTGAAGATTTCCCCTTCATGAAAAAATTCTCTGCACATCGCATTCTCCATCACATTTTTCCTCCCTCCCTCATTGTGTCGAACTCTCTCCTTAAGAAGCAATTCGTCTCCCAAAAATCATGTCATGGGATTTAATGCCCTCTACCATACTGCTAACGGTTTTTACTAACCACGGTATGTATCTTACACAAAATTCCGTGAAATCATAGGCGTGCTGATTTTGAGGGGGTCGTCCTGGGTAAAAGCCATTAAATTTCATTAATGATACACTAATTCAATGATGATTCCTCTCTTTCCAAAACCTAGCACATCACTTCTATATAATATAAATATGCCATCTTCAAAGGAGACAACCGATATAAGCATGAAACCTACACATTTTCCCAAAATAGTCAAAGCAACAGTTGTTATTTTAAAGGTATAATAAATATCCCTTAACTACCTATCCACTACAAGTATTATAATGATTTTAAACTTATTATTGAGTGTTGTTTCCTTTTTGTTAAAAATATTTTGGAGGAACCCCCTCCCTTTTCTCATAAAATTGCACACTTTTCTCAAACTTGCTGTTATAAATGCTAGTAATTGCCTTGGCAATGTAGCTCTATGCTAGCCAGCAAGAAGTATAGCTGCCCATTTTGTCATTACAGGAGAATTATTAGCCAAAGGTAGTATTTCATTACTTCCTATCAAGGATACTCTATATATATTCATACATGTATTTATGTATATAGATTATAGTTTTTTTTTTTATTTTAACTAAAACGGTTATGGGCCTTTTATATTAACATCTGGCTAAATAGCTACCAGGAGCATTACAAACAGTAATTCAGATCCAGCATATGCATTTTGTCCAGTGATACGGGCATAGTTATACTAACAGATCCCTTTACAAAACTTATGGACTTTGCTGAACAGACATAAAAATTCATAATAACGCATACATAGTAAAGAAAATTGGTTTTTCACGGGAAAATCGAGCAGAGAGGAGGGATTCTACTGAGTTTGGATATGAGCCTACCTCAGCATTCTATCTTTGGATTTTTTCCATGCTCCTTGAGCATTTCTTCTACCTTTTTCTCTAACTTTTCCATTCAATTGCCTATGCATCCTGAAACGTTGGCGAGATCCTTCATACTCGTCATATTGTCTTTGAAGATTTCCTCCCTAAGTTCTTTGAGCTCCTGATTCATGCATTCCCAGCGACTTGTTCTAGTTTTTTACAATCTGATCTGCTTGGTCTCCAGCCTGTTTACTGCGTTCTTCACTTCGTCCAGGTCGATTCGAAGTTAAGTGAGTCTTACCTCGAAATTGGTGGACGAGCATGCAGCCATCCTTGCTTGGCTTGACCAGCGATCTACTTTGACCCCTGCACGTGTTCTGATAGCTGCCCAGTGATACCTTCGTGGTTTGAAAGAGAAAATTGCAAATGGCATTGGGCATGAGCTTCCTGATATAGGCCCGATCCTTCCTTTTCCTCAAATCCTTGATCCGATTTTCTGTGATTTCCTCAGATTTTCTTTGCTGGGAACGAGACTCTCTGGAGGGAATCGATTGGAGGATGTTCTCCTTGATCGCTGAGCTGGTACTAGAAGAGCAAGAGCCATGTGAAGGCCTCTGTCCATATTTTGTCCTTCTTCTGTACATCCATCTCCTCGACTGCCTCAATCTGCACGCCTGCACTTTGGATTCTTCTCTATCCAACATCATTCTTCTCTTTTTCTTGACAAGAGAAATCCTGTTAGTCAGCTCTCCATGGTCACTAGGGAATAGGCTCGTGATTTTCAATTCCATTGATGAATATAACTCCCTCGCTCAGGGAGGCACCAGTATTGGCTTCATGATTCGCCATATGGTTAAGATTTGTAAGGACGTGGTAGTAGTTAACTTCTTCAAAGTCTTTCATCTAGGCTATGACCTTCCGGTGGTAGTGGGCTAAGCCCATGTTATTAGGGGCCTTCTTTAGCTTGAGAGCCTGAATGATGATTCTAGAATCACCTATGATAGCCAGCTTCTTAATGGACAATCTTCTGGCTTGATTCATACCTTTCCAAATGGCGAGAATTTCAGCAATATTATTTGTGTTTTGACCCAACCCCTAGGAGAAATTGAGGACTATTTTTCTTGAATAGTCTAGAAATACCCCACCGCTTCCTGCAGGTCCGAGATTCCCTTTCGAGGCCCCATCCATGTGCAGAATGTGCTCCTTAAGAGAAGATCTCCATTTTATGAACTCTTGTTCCTCTAACCTGATTTCCCACGAAGAGTAATGCTTTGAAATGTTCTTGGTTCTAGCTAGAAGGGAGGGATCTAGGCCATGAAACCACCTGTACTCATCTTTTTCTGGGGTGACCTCATTGGTGATTTTAGTATTTGAAGCTGCCAGCTCTCCTAGCAACGACTTCACTTTGATTGCAACTTGAGCCGGCGTCCCTGCCATATCCCTGAAGATTCTGTTATTACGTTCCAGCCACAATTTCCAGCAGAGGACTTTTGGAACCCACATCCAGCACTGCTTTAGCAACTTCAACCTGGAAAAGGATAAGGGAGCAATTTCGGGCCAAGAGGCAAACAAAGAGGTGATAGAAGGAGGGAGGGTCAAATTCAGCTGGTCAAGAATGATATTCCATAGATCTAAGGCAAATGGGCATTGAAGAAAAAGGTGGATTGAGGTTTCCTCATGGAAAACACAAAGAGGGCATCGTGAGGGCCCTTCCCAGCCTCTTTTCACAAGGTTTTCGTAAGACAGAATACTATCATGTAGGAGGGACCAGCAGAAGAGATCAATTTTGGGGAGGGAGGGATGAAGCTAGAGTTTTCTCCACATGGTGGGGTACGGGGCAGCCCTAGGAATGGATTGTAAGGCTGCATATCCAGCTGCTGCAGTGTAAAGACCAGAAGAAGAGCCCTAGCCTCTTTTGTCCTTCTTCTTGATAGAGATGGGGGTAAGCCCTTGAAGAGCATCCAAAAGGGAATGGGCTTCACATTCTAGTTCTTGTGGGATGTCCTCCAGGTCCCACTTAACCCAAGAGCCATCCGACTTCCAAATAGATAGGTCCCAGAGGGTGAATTTGTTGTTAGAGTGGAGCCCTCTTTTGACGTTGTCCATCCCTCCCAAGGATTTTAATAGGGGATACCCTAGAATGGAGTCATCCCAGAACTTGATTTTGGATCCATTCCCCAGAATCCAAGTGAGATTGGAGGTGATCAGATTAAGGGATTTAAGACAAAGATAGAGAATAGGGGATCCTTTCCTAGTTCGGCCGGGGGGGGGGGGGTGCAATCAAGACACCTCTCTTTGTGACCACAGAAGTATTTAGTCCTGAGGAATTTGGAGCTCCAAGTGGTTTTACCACTTATCATTTTCCAAAGGATCTTGCCACCCATGGCCAAGTTCTGAGTGGCCACATCTCTGATTTGCAGCCCTCCTTCCCATTTAGGGGCTTTCACCTTTTCCCAGTTGACTAAGTGCATTTTTCTTCGTTCATTTCTTCCCCCTTCTCAAAGGAATTTTCTCAGTAGATTATCGATATCTTTCACAATTCCTTTTGGGGCTAGAAGGACCGACGCCTGGTAGACAGGAAGGGAGGTAAGAACGGAGTTTATTAGGACTATTTTCCCTCCTTTGTTTAGCCAGGTTGGCCCCCACGTCATGATCTTAGCCTTTAGTTTGTCCACCAGAGGAATCCAAAGGCTCCTTCTAGGTGCTACTTTTATGAGCGGTATTCCTGCATATTTAATGGAGTCCCACGTGGATGTTCCTTCCATTTTCAGTGCCCTGGATATGTTGATCATTTTATGGGGGGGCAGTTCCAGCCATAAATTTTGCTTTTCCTCAAACTGATTTCGCTTCCTGAGACTTCAGTATAAGCATCCAGCTCTTTCTTGAAGGATCTTGCCATGGAGAGATTGGCTTTACCCAAGAGGAGATTATCGTCAACAAATTGAGCATGGTTTATTCTCTTCACTCCGGGGGATATTGAGAGACCGATTACAGAACGTTGCTGAAGACTCTTGTCCAGCTAGAAGCTTAGGACTGACACTTGAATGACATAGAGAAAGGGGGACAGAGGACAACCCTGCCTGAGTCCCCTAGAGGCATGAAAAAAGTTAGCCGGTCTCCCATTAACCAAGGGGGTGATCCACGGCCCCGAGATATGGGCTCTTATCCAGCGAATCAAGTGGGGGTGAAATCCCAATTTGAGCATTATAGCAAAGAGAAAATTCAAATGGACTTTATCAAAGGCGTTTGCAAGATCCAGTTTAACTATCATACCTTTCTCCTTCCTTTGGCAGCTTGAGTGAATTGCCTCTTGAAAAATAGTGATATTGTCCTAAATTTGTCTACCCTGGATGAAGCCCCCCTGATTCTATGGAATGATCCTGGGGAGGACTTTTTTGATTCTGTTTGCTATAACTTTGGTGATGATTTTGTACCTTGTATTGCAAAGCGAAATAGGGTGGAATATGGAGAAGATTTGGGCACGTTTCTCTTTGGGAATTAACACTAAAAAGGATGAGTTAGTGCTCCCTCCTATTTTACTACAGTTCTGGGATTTCCTCACCATTTTAACCAGATCTTTTTGAATGATATCCCAGCAAGCAGTGTAGAATCTGGCCATGAATCCGTTAGGCCCGGGAGCTTTATCAGGGTTCATTCCATGGATAGCTTTGCTTATCTCCTCAGTTGTTATAGGGTTTGTCTTCCTTCGACTGTCCTCCTCGTTGATTAGCATGGGAACCACCGACAGCAGATAGAGATCCGGTCTAGGGGAGGCTTCCATCTCTTCTGTAAATAGGTTTTTGTAAAAAGTGTGGGTTGCATGCTTGATCTCATCAAATTTATTGAAAGTTTGACCCTGGCATTGGATTTCTCTGATGGAGTTATGATTCTTCTGAGATTCTGCTTGCTTATGGAAGAATGAAGTATTTCTATCACCAGCTTGGAGCCAAAGGTAACACGCCTTTATTCGCCAGTAATCCTCTTCTCTTCTTAGTGCCATATGAAGATCCTTTTGCAGATCAATCTCAATGTTTAGCAGTTTAGAGGTGATCGAGGCAGTCTTCATATGCAACTGGTGGTTACCTAGAGCTTTTTGGGCTTTTTTCCTTTCAGAGATAGGGGAGGGCAGATTCTTGGCCCAATTTTTAAGGGCTTCTTTGAGCCTTCTCATCTTTTCTTCCCAAATGAAGAAAGGTGATCCTGAAACATTCTTTTGCCAGGTTTCCAAGACCAGATCGTAAAAACCATCCATGGAAACCCAAAGCGGGCTGAAACAAAAAGGGATTGGGCCCAAATTTTCTCCAGTGGTCAAGGAAAGGGAGATGGGATTATGGTCTAAGGTGCAGGCCTGGAGGATTTCAGAGGTGGCGAAAATGCCAAGAGTCAGGAAGGTGGTGTGAACAAGGAAATGATCTAGGCTTGCAGCAATGTGCCCCAGTCCCACTCTTTTATTGGTCTAGGTTTACTTGCCTTTGATGTGTTTAATATCCTCCAGATCCCAATCCATTATGATGTCTTCTACCCACTCCCTTGTCGGGTCTCTTACAGGTGAACCTCGTTTTTTTTCCAAGGGGGAAAGAGTGACATTCATGTCTCCGACGAGAACAATATTTTCATGCAGGTTAGTGGATAGGAAAGAATTCAAAGATTCCCAAAAATCTTTTTTTTTTCGAAAGAAGAACCAAGGCATAAATATTGAAAAGGATAACCTGGTATCCCATTTCTCAGTGCTGCAATTTCGTGAAGAGCCAGTGGTTGCTACTATACTCCTCTAGCAGATCAAGCGAAGTGGAGTTCCAGAAGGTGGCTAGACCTCCTGAGGCTCCCCTGGCGCTTACGGCTCTTCCATCTCCTTTTTTCCAGAACATTTTGCTGGCCTGGATGGTCTCAGGCCCCTCCATTTTCGTCTCTTGGATCAGAAGTACCTCCGGGGAAGTCATTCTAACTAGATATTTGACTGCTTCTTCTTTAGCCTTACTTCCCAGCCCTCTACAATTCCAAGAGACGAACTGCATTAGGAACCGGAGGGGGGAGGGGTGGCTCCCTTCGAAGCCTTTCCTTTTTTTGAGGATCTAGTTTCCATCATATCCAGGATGGTTTGTTGGACTCCTGCTGTAACATCCCTGTATGATTTCTCCTCTCTCTTTTTTCGTCCTGGTTTCCTTCCTCTACGGGTATCCTCAGGGGTTCCAACAGAGTTGCTGGTCTATGTGGCCCCCTCGTTAGATTCAGCTCCGGCTTCAGATCCTAAGGAGATATGCTCATCATCCAACTTCAAAGGGTCTTTTGCATAATGGGCGTTTTTTACCGGAACCGGATTTTCTAAAGGAGAGAGGGATTGAAAGACTTTATCTATGAATTCTTTCACAGGTCCTTTTGATGTTTCAATGTCTTCTTTCAAGGGCTCCTTCGGAGGGCTTGGGTTCATAGGTGGTGGTTCCTTCATCTGTCCAGGTCTTGGATCTTTGGGTTTTGGTCCTGCTTTACTTTTCTTAACCTTTTGCCATCCTTCAGCTTCTTCCTTCTCTGGGATTTGATTCTTTGGACAATTCCTCTGAAAGTGTCCATGCTCTTGGCATGTTCTGCATTTAAAGGGGAGGTGTTCATATTCCACTTTCTGATAGTGAGACCAGGTTCCCACAAAAAGCTTCACTGCCTCCGGGAGCCCTGCCTCCAGATCCACTTCTACACATATCCTAGCACAGTTATATATGGACTTGTTGTCTGCCTTATCAATGAATTTACCTATTCCATTCCCTATCATTTGCAGCGCTTCATAGTTCCAGCAGTGAACCAGTAGGTTGGGAAGCCTGACCCATACAGGTACCTTCTTGGGTAGGTCCACCGTGGGATAAAAATCCAGAGTCCAACGGTTCAAATACAGCCCCTAGGTTCCCATAAAATATGGGCCATTTCTAAAAATGAGATCCTTATCCTCCTTATTTATGGACTCGAAGAGAAAGTAGCCACTGCTTAGGGGGTAGCAGGTGACTCCTTGCTTGACATGGGGCTTCCTGTTTCTTTGGATCCAGTCGTCGGTGGTTTTTGCTGAGGGCCAAAGCCCCATGAACTGGCCAACCAGCCCTCTCTCTGACAAAGCAAGAGAAATCTTTACCGATGTTGTCTCTGTAAAGGCGATTTCAGGGATTTCTTCAAGTTTTTTGATAAATTTCAGGACCGTGAAGAAGACTTTCCGCTTGCCTCCGCTAGCAACTAGCCTCCTGAATGCATCCACCTATGTTGACGGAGGGGGAGGGGGATCCCCACCCCCAGGGGCGACCATAGTTTGCTGAAGCCTGAACCCTAGGCGCTTACCCTAACACTCCTCTTGCTCGCGCACACTCGAGATCCAATTTATGTATGTATATAGACTATAGTTGGTGTCTATGTGTATAAAGGTAAATCACCCCCTTAAGGTACTACAAATACCCTTTTTAGAATTACTCTTGTACATGAACCCTTAGAAGTGTATCATCTTGAATAATTTTTTTAAGATGGATATAATATTTTCTTAGGATAAAAGCTTGTGCTTCTTAATATAGGTTCTAGGGGAACTCTTTGGCACTTGATGCCTTAAGGTGTATCAGGTAGAATTATTCTTAAAGGCCCAAAAGGTGAGTTAGTGTACTTAGGAATTACCTCAACCTAGGATGACACCTTTGGTCATTGAAACGTTTATCCTTCTTTCAATTCCCAAGGATCCACTAACCATCTTGTGTTTCCCCCCTAGTGGATTCAGTTGTCCATCGATTAAGTTGCATCCAAGCCTTAAGTATCCTAAGTTTACTGCTTAGGAAATTAATAGATTTCCAGGTCTTGTTTCTGGTGGGGCTTTGGTATTGAGCTCCTCACCAAAAAAAGTACAATAATCATTCATAATTACAAGGTATTTACGGGTATGTAGGAGGGATATTACAGTTTAGATATGAAGAGGGATCAAAGGTCTAGCCTTGGTCGTCATGCACAAATATTAAAAAAATGTGATCTTTGATTTGCAAGTGTTTATAATATATAATGGCATGGTTGATGTTGGAACTAGCATTGGGTTTTGGTGTAAGTTAATGTTTCGTAGTTTATTGTAACAATGTTTTATATATTAAATGTTAAATGTTTATGGGGTATATACCATAGCTTTGAACTTGGCCCGATATGCAAATAATTGGAGTGTTATGATTAACACATGGTCGTGCATTCTGATGGTTAAACGAGATTGTACCCTAGTTGGACTCAGGACTTTATTGTGTTTGCCTAGCTATGAGTTGACATACAACCAAGGATTTTGATGTTGGCTTTGGGAACACATCACTATCATCCACCTATATAGCTCTCTAGGTATGGTTGCAAAAGAGTTAATGTATCATTTGTTTGGCCTGAAAAATTCACTGTTTGGTTGTTTGGTCTCTTTAACAAGAGAGCCAAGCTATGATCTGTTAATGGTGTTTGTCATGGGTTTTGGATGTGAAACTTGTATGTGGTTTTATTGGTGTTCTTAACTATTTCGTTCCAAGGTGAACTAGTGGTTTCCAAGGCTCTAATGGTCACCTGCAGCATGCTACTTGAATCTTTAACCGACCCTGCCACCATCTCCAGTTATGAACACTTCCTTTTAACACATAAGCGGCTATAAATTCTACTCTGAAACTTTGATTAGGTAGTTTAAAATTGTTTTACTACATTTATTGATACAACACTATTTTTGGATGCATGTAGAGGAATGATAAGGGAAACCCTAGAGGAGTAAACCCTGGCTCTCTCTGCAACTCATCTAAGGTAAGAAATTTGACATTTTAAACTTGCTTATAGTATTTCAACTTCAATTTCATTCTTACTGAAACTACTTGTTTTTGCAGGTTAAGAGCACTGGAAAGGAAGGGGATAGGGTCACCTCCTCCTAGGTTGTGTCTTAGAATGTCAAGGTATATATTGCAAAAAACCCTTGCTCTGTTCCTTTTTATTTAAAATAATTATTCCTAGAGTTGTTAACTGTGTTGTGGGTTATCACAGGTAGCTGAGGGGGAACTGAGCCGATGGATCATTTAATTCCAAAAGTGACCCAAAGACCTGGGCAATATTATATATACCATCAAATTAAACAAGGAGGCTCACTACCATTTTGATTTCTAAGTGAATGAACCTTGTGACTGCTGCAAACTAAAAAGTTATGCACACAAGGAATTTGATGAGGGGATAGCTATAGTTGAATTGTTGAGCTAAGTCTGCTACTGAGTGCTAAGTTGTAGCAACTTTGTTGTATGGGCTATATTAAGAGATATTCATCCTAGTGGTTCAGTGAACGGGATCGAGGGTCCTAAGCAAGTAATTTTTTGTTGTTTCAGGAGAAAGTTGGGTGCAACAGCCTCCTTTGGGTGTTTGTCCCCTTCTGCACATTATCTAGGTTCCAGTTGTTGTTAATTAATGATGCTTTAATTCTATGTCTGAACTTTGGATGTATCCCCAGTATCCTGCAACTCTCACATTGATAGTCTATTTTCTTATCTGTATGTCCTACATGAAAATTGATTATAAATAGGTTTTTAGCTACAGAGCTTGTGGACATTAGTCCTTATTACTTCTAAAGAAAAGAAATATGAAATTATTTCAAGATAGTCTCTTAAGTTAGTTTTTATCTTAAAACGATACTCAATTCTTGTTCTTGGCATTTTTATTTATAAGTACTTTTATCTTAGTTCTTCTTGAGTATACCTCGATATTCCACTCTTAGTCTAGCGTTTAAAGAACTAACAATTATTTTCCTCAGTAAATACCTTTGAAAACACCTTATGAGATATTTTACATAAGCTGTTATAATATACATCTAGTTATAGAGACATACACGTAAATTATATATATAACTGATAAATCTTAACAAGGGTAAAACCCGTATGGACTTTGTAAGATGATTTCATGGTTTCTTAGTTTGAAAACAAAAATGGTACTTATGTTAAATGTACTCAGAATTTAAGCCTGTGATAAAATACACACAATATATACTGTATATTGAGGATAAACTTATTTAAATTCAAACTGAAGTTCATTAAATAAACCATCTTGTTTAGATCCAGCCCTAGATACAATAGTTAACCAAAATTGTCAATCAAATGAATAACTGATTTAAGTTTCAGATCTCACTAAAACATAGTTTCTTGAAATACCAAATCGAGTTTATCGACAGGAAACACCACTGGTTATAGGCTATAAGCCAAATTGGTATTATTATCTATAATTTATTATTTACATATTTAAAACCTAGCAGCCTTAAGGATTATTTTCTCTTGTTTTAAAAACATCCTTATCCATTTAGAAGACATTATCAAACAATCAGAACAACCTAATAATGGTTTTCATTATTGGTAAACAAAGGATGGCCTAATAACTTGTAGCAAGGGACAAAAAGACAAGCATAGGATCATGGCCAACATATTAATCCTTTTTAAAAACTAAACTCTTTTATATTTTTACATACAAATAATGAGTTATAAAGTCAGGATTCAATGGTGAAACCCTCACGGCTCTTTCACAAGTCACCAAGACCTTTTCTAGGAATAATTAACAATGTTTATCTGTGATAGTGGCCTCACGACTCTATTTGTTTTACAAACTGGAATAGCATCAAAGGAGGCCTCACAATTTAGAAATTGTTAATCTATCATGTATATGACTTCTCCAAACTTTCTAACTATCAATATAAGTAAAACGACTATGTAACAAAATTATCAGTGTCAGTGGCCTCACAACCTTGTTTAAAAATAGACACGGTAGTATAAATTCCTCAAGGCCACATTATTATAACCCTACGCATACTATAAATAAATCAAAACAAAGAAGAAATTTGAAATAGAGATTTATCTATTGCGGCAATGATATATGGCCCTCACAGAATCGAAACCATGACAAATATTTATACAAAACTATAGATCTAAATAGAGGCCTCATGCCTGCATCTTTCTCTTTAAATGCAAAAAATGAAACTAGGAATATCAAGATAGGTTTCAAAGACTGTAAATATAAAATCCTCATGGGGATTAAAAAAAACAATAATAGTATTCATAGTGGCTCTATAGCCCAGATTTTTCGATCCAAAAATGAATGTGACAGTATAGAGGCCTCACGGACACTTCATTGATAAACTTTTTACAAAAAAAAAATATTCTAAAATCTAGTACAGAGCAAGAATTCTCTAATTAATTTAAAATGAGGTTACAACATACAAGCATGGCATTGTACAATCCAGCATGGGATCCTTCATATTTAAGGAATTATACAAAGAGGCAGTCATTGACTCTTTATCAAAATAAAAACCCCATCATAAATAAAGTTCATAACAAAAATAACACAGTCCATTGACTTCACTGTCGAATGGAATTCCTTATTTACAATGTGTAAACTAAAGTATCACAACTACCATAGGGAAAATTATCATTCTCATAGGCATAGAGATGAAACCCCAACACTTTCAACAATGCATAACAAGTCTCAAAGTTTAAACCACAAAGCCACAAAAGGGGCTAGGACAAGTCTTACCCGACTGAAAGGACTTTTGACACAGCTTCCAACTAAGAACTTGTAGCCAATTAGCATGGCCTTGAAACCCTCCTCCACATTACTATTTCAGATGTAACACATTGTAGTATATAAATAATAAATTAATGTTTTAATAATTTTGTTCATCACAGGGTTTGGGAGAAGTTTTTTACCTTGTACTGCAAGTTCTTTTCCCATAGAGAACCAACACCAGCATCGAAGTCGCGTGATTTTATACACGAGGAAGAGAAATGAGTAGCGAGCAACATTTCTCCTCTAGTCAATACCTTCAATACTATAAAGCAGAGAAAACAAAGAAACCAATAGTGGTCCACAGAGAAAAAATAGTAGAATGGGGCTTCACGGACAAGATCCAAAGTTTTTGAATAAACATCAAACCCTTAGCCTTTTTTTTAAATCTTCTGATCAATAGCTGGAGGAATAAAGGAACCCACATGGTTGCGTAAGGGAGCAATCAATATGAAGCTCATACCCTTTACCAACTGTCACCTCAACAATGTCGATTCAGACTACCTTGTAATTCGAGAGCCTCATGCACTATTATATAGTGCAATGTAATATTAAATTGATTTTCATTATGAGCATAGTATATAGTATGGCAGATAACTTTAGTTTAGATATTTGTTGAGGGTGTCCTAAAACCTTCATGTTCTACCTTGCTTTCTTAGGAACTTGTTTTTACCAAACTTAAGATGAGAACTCTTTCACCTGCACAAAACGAAACAAGGGTTCATGCGTTAGCCTTAAAGTCTAAGTAAGACATATACCCTTCCCTTTAACAGCTCATAAGAGAACAAAAAAAATGAAAGAATGGAGAACAATTTTACAACTTTGCAACCAACAGAGTTTTAGAAACAACTTTTGCCACAAAATAGTAATTATCATAAATGAATGATGTTTTATCGACAAAATGGTGTCAAAGAAAGCATTATAATGATAAAAACTAACGTAGGAACATAAATATTGCAGTTTATCAGTAAGGTCATTATCGTTACGACTGAATAATTATGAAGTATAACATCTATTGGAATTATTTCATAGCAATTTAAAAGTTGCACATGGTAAATATATTTTATTTTATTTTATGAATTTTAGGGATTTTACAAGTGGTATTAGAGTGATTCCAAACACTAGGATTGATTGGCTCACTCACATGCAAATAAGAAAACAAATATACTAATCTTGTTTGTATTTATCTATTTCTATCGAGAAATATAAAATCTGTTTTGCAGGAGAATGGAAGGTGTTGAAGCATTCAATGAAAATATGTCTCAACACAATAATCCACACAACATTTATGTAGAAATAAATAATCCAACTTCAAAATTACTACAAATAGTTGAGTTAAAACATGAACTGCGAACTGTAAAAATAGATAATGGAAGAATTTTGGAAATGAATCAAATGTTATTAGACAATATGCATAACGATGAAAAGATAAGTGAAATGTTTATGAAACTGATTCTAAAACAACGTCCTGCAAACATAAAGGAGATAAAGAAAAATATTTTGATAGTGAATCTTCTTCAAAGTTTAATGCAAGGTCACGTGAGGGATGGTATAAATACACAAGTGACAGTAGTGAAGGTGACCATAAACCTAGGAGGATGAAGCACAAACCCTATGAAGAAATTTTTGGGGAATTAAAAAAAATAAAGCCTCCCATGTTTAACAAAGAAGTAGAAAAAGGGGAAATAGTTGAGGCTTAGCTGTTAGGAATGAATAAATATTTCCATATCTATAACTATTCTGACAGACTAAAAGCTCAGATGGATATTTACAATTTAACTGGAAAAGCTAATATATGGTGGACAGACATAAAAAGAGTAAAAAATGTTAAGGAGAAATACTTAAACTGGAGAGTTTTTAAAAAGTATTTTAAAATGAAGTTTTTATCTGAAAAGTAATACGAGGAAAGAGCTAAGGAATTCTATAATAAAATTCTGTTCAATGTACCAAAATTTGGTTCTATGAATTCTAAGTAGCAAATTTTTAATTCTGTTAATGTATGTACCTTACATAATTGATGAAAAGCCTAAAATACAAATATTTTAAAGTTGTGTTCCCACTAGCTTCAAAGATAGGATTGATTTTGATAACCCGAAGAATCTTGAGGAAGCTATGAGAAAAGGTGATTTCTGTTATGAACACAGTAAGAAATGAGAAATTTTACGTAAATGGAAGAATAAGAAGACATGTCACTTTGACAAGAAAAGAAGAGGGTTTAAGTAAAATAAGAGTTGTGGGAATAGATATCAGAATTTCTATAAGAATAACTATGAGAGAGCAGATTTCAAAAATAAAGTACCACATAATACTACAACTGCAAAAGGCAGGGATATGCCTAAAAACTTTGTTGAAAATAATGAACATAAGGAACCTGTCAAGTGCTAGAAATGTCAAGGACCATGTTGTGCCAAGTACTGTCTGAACAAAGAGGGGAAATTCAACAACATGCATACCATCCAGGAAGAGGAAACAGTTGGAGATGTGGAAAATGAAATTTCTAGGATAAATGCAGCTTTGGAGAACCAATAGACAGACCATCATACTTCCATGGTGGAATTGCAAGGTATGATACAAAATCAATTTGTTTTTGTCATGATTGATCGAGGTGCTAGATTAAGTTATGTATCTCCTAGCACAGTGGAAAAGTGTGGTTTATCTTTAGAAAAGTTTGAAAAATCATGGCTGGTCCAGTTAGTTACAGAAACTAAAAGAAAAGTGGTAAACTATGTTGAAAACTATAATTTTATTATGAGTCAGTTTGAAACTCAAGTCAAATAAAATGTGTTACTGTTAGGATCTTATGATGTCCTAATAGGTATGGTTTGGATGGATTGTATGGATTTTTAGAAAAAATTTACTTGCTTAAATGATAAATGAGAAAGGATTTAAGTCAAAGGAATACCTAACAAGGTCTCTGTTAGACAAATCTCAACCTTCCAGATGAAAAAGGTTGTAAAATGTTTTCTATACACAAAATAAATAATGAACAAACTGATAAGAAATATAACTTAAATTTCGATTACATTCCAATCTTACGGGATTTCTTGGATGTTTTCCTGGAAGAAATTACAAGACTGCCTCCAAAGAGAGATATCCATTTTACAATCGAATTAGTACAAGGAGCTGCACCAAATTCAAAATCTCCTTATCAAATGATCATTTTAAAACTTAACGAATTAAAACAACAGTTGCAAGAATTAATAGAAAAAAAATATGTAAGGTCGAGTGTATCCCCTTGGGGAGCACCTGTCCTTTTCATTAACAAGAAATACGAGACATTACATCTATGTATAGACTACAATCAACTGAATAAATTGACAATTAAAAATAGGTATCCTCTACCCTGCATCGATGATCTGTTTGAGGTGATACACAGAGTGACGATATTTTAAAAAATAGACTTAAGATTTGGATATCATCAAGTCAGAATTAAATATGAAGACATCTTTAAAACTTCTTTCAGAACTAGATACATACACTATGAGTTTGTGGTTATGCCCTTTGGGCTAACTAACGCTCCAACAACTTTCATGTGCTTAATGAACACTGTCATATGTAAATACTTAGACAAATTTGTAGTTTTCTTTATAGATGAGATATTAATTTATTCTAAATGAAAACAAGAACATAATGAACACTTGCAGATAATAATGCAAGCGTTAAGAGAACAACAACTATATGGTAAGTTCAGTAAATGTGAATTTTATCAAGAGAAGATACAATATTTAGGGCATGTAATATCCGAAGAAGGAATATAGATAGACTTAAATAAGATAAAATAAATAATTGATTGGAATGTTCCCAAGGATGTAACTAATGTATGATCCTTTATTGGAATAACAGGTTATTACAAAAAATTTATAGATGGATTTTAGAGAACTGCAAATCCTATAACATCATTACAAAAAAAGGGCAAGAAATTTGTATAAGATAAAAAATGCAAAGAAAATTTTAATAAATTAAAAGGATGATTAACCACTCGACCCATTCTAAAAATAACAGATCCACACAAAGATTTCGTCACATGCATTGATGCATGCAACAAAGGTTTGGGTGGAGTATTGACACAAGAGGGTCATGTAATTGCATATGAATCAACAAAATTAAAAACACACGAAAATAATTACACAACTTATGACCTAGAGTTGGCTTGCATAATCCATGCTCTAAAAATGTGGTGCCATCATCTAATAGGTAAAATATTCTTGCTAATGTCTAATAACATAAGCCTAAAATATCTTTTTGATCAACAAAATCTAAATGCAAGGAAAGCTAGATGGTTAGCTTTCCTTAGCGAGTATGATTTTGAAATCAAACATATTAAAGGGAAACAAAATAAAGTGGTTTATTCCTTAAGAAAAAATGCAGTAACAAGTTTTGTAGCATCCATTAGTAGCTACAAAACTGAGTTAGAGGATAAGTTGGAAGAAGGAATAAAACTAGACACAGAATACAATAGTTTTAAAAAAAGTAACTCGGAATGTATCTTAAAATATAAATATAGATTACATTTTTAATGAAAAAGGTCTAACGTTGTATAGAAATAGACTTTATGTGCCAAATATACCAGAAGTTAAACTACTGATTTTGAATGAAGAACACAAACTTCCTTATTCCTGAAATTTGGGGTATCGAAAGATGATAACAAGGTTGAGAAAAGAGTATTTTTGGACAAAAATGAAAAAAAAATTGCTGAATTTTTAGCTAGGTGTATAGAATGTTAGCAAGTTAAAGCTGAACATCAACACCCAACAGGTCTTTTACAACCATTACGAATTCCAAATTGGAAATGGGAAGTCATTAGTCTTAATTTTATGACTAGTTTACCTAAAAACCAGAAAGAAAATGATTCAATAATGGTAGTTGTGGATAAACTAAGTAAGGAAACACATTTTATACCTGTTAAAACAACTCGTAAAGCTGCTAAAATTGTTGACATATTTATGAAATAAATCTTTCGTTTGCATGGAATTCCAAATGTAATAATTTCTGACAGATATCCTAAGTTTACTGGTAATTTTTCGTAATCTTTATTTAAAGGACTAGATACTAAATGAAATTTAAATACTGCTTATCATCTGCAAACAGATGTACAAACAAAAATAGTCAATCAAGTATTAGAAGCAATATTACAAATGTATGTTAGAGATTATCTCAATAAGTGGGAATATTATTTGCACTTAGTGTATTTACATATAGCAAACATTATCAAACTTCAACAAAGATTAGTCCTTTTGAAATATTATATGGTAGAAAATGTAACGATCCTATTACATGGAGTAATCCAATTGACAAATTGATGTTAGGACCTGACTTGTTAAAAGAACTAGAACTAACAGTGAAACAGGTACAAAAAAATTTGAAAACTGCTTAGGACAGATAAAAGAGTCCAACAGACCTTAAAATATCTCCGAAAGAATTCCAAGTGGGTGAGCATGTTTCTGTTAAGGTAAAACCCAGAAAGAGATTTTTAAGGAGATGTGATAAATTACCACCCAGGTATTAAGGACCATTCAACATATTGGTAAGAGCGGGGCCAGTGGCATATTAGTTAGCTTTTCCACCTAATCTTAAAATACATAATGTCTTTCACATTTCTATTTTGAAAAATTATTTACATGATGCTACTCATGTGACTGACTGTAATGTGATTTAGGTAGAAACCAGACTGTATTCTTGACAAGGGGGACAAGAATCACACCATTGGACATGTAAATGTTCAATGGAAACACCTCATTCCAGATGCAGCAACCTGGGAATTGGAGAGCGATACGTAGGTGGCATATCCGGCTTTGTTCCAAGAAGCATTAGAGGAAATTTCAACTCAAAATGGGCCTCCTAAAAAAAATTAATAAAATAATAGTTAAAATAATAAAACAATATTTATTAATTTTGGAGAAAGAAAAGAAAAAAAATACTTTTTTGTTTGTATTTTCCACATATCTCCCCATGTTTTTACTCAAATTTAGATTGGGAGAGCTCGTTGGGTGCGGAATTAAATTCCACATCCAATGAGTGCCCACTCAGCATACTTTTGACGGACCCCACTACCCCAAAAACAAGAAATACGTGAAAAAAATGTGATGATGACATCATCATCACGCTTTTTCAGGTATTTGTTGTTTTTGGAGTAGCAGGGTCCGTCAAAAGTATGTTTAGTGGGAACTTGTTGGATGTGGAATTTAATTCCGCATCCAACGAGCTCTCTCGATCGAAATTTGAGTAAAAACACAAGGCGATATGTCGAAAATACAAACAAAAAAAGTAGTTTATTTTATGATACCTATCCCCAAATTTATATTAAAAAAGTGTTTAAGACCTATAAGGTATATCAAATTTAAAGCAATTTCATTGGCTAACACATGATGACATGGAATTTGAGTTAAAGTTAAAAGGCTCATTTTGAGTTGAAATTTCCTCTAATGAGTCATAATAAATTAAGCAACATCGAGAACGATGTTGAGCTTTAGGGGGGGTGTTTGTAACATACCCGGAACTGAAAAATAAATATTTATTATTTATTCCATGAAAACATTGTCTTAAATTTATTGTAAATTTTTATGACCAAGTTGGTCAAGGATGAATGTAATTGAGAAATTATTTATTTTATTAATTAAAAATAAGAGACACCTATTCAAAGGAGACTGTTAAAGGAGTGTTCATTGACCCACTAGGAGGAATGAGAAGTTGTAGAAGGATGGTTGAAAAGTGGAAACACTAGCATTTCACTTTCTAGCTATTACAGGAAGCATAATTCCTAAAAGTATGGTCATGATCCCTCAGAGGGGGAACTGAGCTCATGGCTCATTTAAATCCTAAACTAACCCAAAGACCTAGGAAATATTATATATATCATAAAATTAAGTAGGAGGCTCACTACTCATTCTGATTTCTATGTGAATGAACCTTATGAATGCTGAAAACTGAAAATTCAAGCACACAAAAAATTTGATGAGGGGATACCGAAAGTGGAATTGTTGAGCTAAGTCTGCGATTGAGTCCTAAGTTGTAGCAAGTTTGCTATGTGGGCTATATTTAGAGATCTTCGTCCTAGTGGTTCAGTGAAAAGACTCGGGGGTCCTAAGCAAGTAATTATTGCCTGCTTCAGGACAAGGTTGGGTGGAATAGTCTCCTTTTGGTGTTTTTCCCCCTCTACACATTATCCAGGTTCTAATTATTGTTAATTAATGATGCTTTATTTCAATGTCTGAACTTTGGAAGTATGCTCAGTATTCTGCAACTCTCACATTGATAGTATTTCTTATATGTGTTTCCTATCTGAAAACTGCTTATAAATAGGTTATCAACTACAGATCTTGTGGACATTACTCCTTATTACTTCTAAAGAAAAGAAATATGAAATTAGTATAAGCTAGTGTGTTAAGTTAGGTTTTAGATTAAAATGATAATATTCTTGTTCTTGGCATTTTTATTTATAAGTAATTTTATCTCGGTTCTTCTTGAGTCTACTTCGATATTCCATTGTTATTCCAGGGTTTAAAGAAATAAGAGTTATTTTCCTCACGAAATACCATTCAGAACACCTTATGAGATATTTTACAAAAGTTGTTATAATAAACATCTAGCTATAGAGACATACAAGTAAATTATATATATTACTCATAAATCTTAATAAGGGTAAAATCCATATGGAATTTGTAAGATGACTTCATGGTTTCTTAGTTTAAAAACAAAATTGGTACTTATGTTCAATGTACTCATGATTCAAGCATGTAATAAAATAAACATAGTATATATGGTATACTCACGATAAACTTATTTAACTTCAAATTAGATTTCATTAAATAAACCATGTTGTTTAGATCCAACCCTATATGCAATAGTTAAGAAAAATTCTAAATCAAATCAATAACTGATTTAAGTTTCAGATCTCAGTAAAACATAATTTCTTGAAATACCAAACCGAGTTTATTAACAAGTCGAAGCACTGGTTACAGGATGTAATCTGAATTGGTATTGTTATCTGTAATTTATTATTTACAGATTTAAAACCTAGCACTCTTGGGGCTTATTTTATTTTGTTTTAAAAACAACCTTATCCATGGAGAAGACAATATCAGACAGTAAAAATGACCTAATAATTGTTTTCATTATTGGTAAACAGAGGATGGCCTTGCAGCTTCTAGCAAGGGATCAACAAGACAAGCATAGGATCATGGCCAACATATTAATCCTTTTTAAAAGATAAACTATTTTATATTTTTACAAACAAATAATGATTTAAAAGGTCACGATTCAACGGTGAAACCCTCATGGGTATTTTGCAAGTCACAAAGACCCTTTCT
Source organism: Pseudotsuga menziesii (assembly GCA_001517045.1). Classification (NCBI taxonomy): domain Eukaryota; kingdom Viridiplantae; phylum Streptophyta; class Pinopsida; order Pinales; family Pinaceae; genus Pseudotsuga; species Pseudotsuga menziesii. The sequence goes on from LPNX010556633.1 coordinate 427,076, forward strand.
AGGAATAATTAACAATGTTTATCTGTGATAGTGGCATACGAACCTATTTGTTTCATAAACTGGAATAACATCAAAGGAGGCCTCACGATATAGAAATCGTTAATCTGTCTTGTATACGACTTCTCCAAACCTGCTAACTATCAATATAAGTAAAACAACCATGTAACAAAATTATCACTGTCACTGGCCTCACGACCTTGTTTAAAAATAGAGATGATAGTATAAAGGACTCCTCGCCACGTTATCATAAACCTACCCAAACTATAAATAAATGAAAATAAAGAAGAAATTCAAAATACATATTTATCTATTGTGGAAATGATATATGGCCCTCACAGAATCGAAACCATGGAAAATATTTATACAAAACCAGAGATCTAAATAGAGGCCTTACGGCTACATCTTTCTCTTTAAATACAAACAATGAAACTTGGAAGATCAAGATAGGTTTCAAAGACTGTAAATATAAAAGCCTCATGGGAATAAAAAATAAATAATAATAGTATTGAGAGTGGACGATAGTAAATAAATATGAAGACCTCACAACCACTTCATATTAATAAATATTAATAGTATGTGACAATATAGATTCCTCACAACCACTTCATTCATAAAATTTTATAAACATAACATTTTATGCTAAAATCCAGTACAGAGAAACAATGCTCTAATTTATTTAAGATGAGATTACAATATACAAGCATGGCGTTATATGTAAGCCCTCAAGGGGTCCTTCATATTTAAGGAACTATACACAGAGACAATCACCAACTGTTTATCAAAATAAAAACGCCATCATAATTCAAGTTCAAAACAAAAATAACATAGTCCATCGACTTCACTATTGAAGTTCTTTCCTTCTTTACAATGTGTAAACTAAAGTATCACGGCTACCAAAGGAACATTATCATTCTCACAGGCGTAGAGATGAAACCTCAACACTTTAAAAAATGCATAACAAGTCTCATAGGTTCAACCACAGAGGCACAAAGGGGGCCAGGACAAGACTTATGTGACTGAAAATCCTTTTGACGCAGCTTCAAACTGAGAACATGTAGCCGATGAGCATGGCCCCACAAACATCCTGCACATTACAATTTTGGATGTCACACATTGTAGTACATAAAGAATCAATTTATGTTTTAAGAAGTTTGTTCATCACAAGGTTTGGGAGAAGTTTTTTACTTGGTACTACGCGTTCTTTTCCAACAAATCACCAACACCAACATCAAATTCGCGTGATTATAGAGAGAAGGAGGAAGATAAATGAGTACCAAGAAACATGGCTCCTCTAGTTAATACCTTCAAAACTATGAAGCAGAGCAAACAAAGAAACCGACAATGCTCCACAGAGCAAAATACAATAGAACGAGGATTCATAGAAAAGATCCACAGTTTTAGAATAAACATTAAACCCTTAGGGTTTTGTTTAAGTCTTTTGACCTCGAGTTGGAGGAATAAAGGCACCCACATGGCTATGTAGGGTATTAATAAATATGAAGCTCATACCCTTTACCAATTGTCACCTCAACAATGTCGATTCAGACTACCTTGTAATTCTAGAGCCTCATGCATGGTTATATAGTGCAATGTAATATTAACTTGATTTTGATTCTTATCATAGTATATAGTATGGAGGATAAATTTAGTGTGGATATTTACTTAGGTTTTCCTCAAACCTTGGTGTTCTACCTTGCTTTCTTAGGAACTTGTTTTTAGCAAACTTAAGATGAGAACTCTTTTACCTGCACAAAATGAAACAAAGGTTCATGCGTTAGCCTTAAAGGATAAGTAAGACATTGATCCTTCCCTTTATCAACTCATAAGAGAACAAAAAAACAAAAAGAACAAAGAAAAAATTTTCAACTTTGCAACCAACGGAGTTTTAGAAACATTTTTTTCAACATAATAGTAATGACCATAATGTATGATGTTTTATCGACAAAATTGTGTAAAACAAAGCATGCTAATGATAAATACTAATGTAGGCACATATATCTTGCATTTTATTAGTAAATCCATTATCGTTATGATAGAAGTATTATGAAGTATAACATCTATTGGAATTATTTCCTAGTAATTTAAAAGTTACACATGGTAAATTGAAAATTTTCTTTTATTTATGAATTTTAGGGATGTTACAACCTTTGTGCAAGATAAATTTTCTCCGTGTTTTTTTAAAAACCATTAGGATTTAAAATTTGATTTATGGATTCTTACAACCACTCTGTTATCCCGTTCATTTTGTTTTCTAGTTAAGAGCTTATAGCTTGTTTTTAGGGTTTAAAATGGTTTTTGTGGAAACCATCATAGATGGACTTACCACCACCTATAACTTTTATAAAATTTATACAGTTTTTGTTTTAATTGATTGTTGATGCCATCGAATGGTTTTACAACCACATTGTTATGAAATTATATTTTTGATTGTTGATATTGTTTAATTTTGTGATTCTTTCTACGACCCATAAGGTCTTTGTGATCTCTAACAATAAATCTTTAATCTTCTGTGCATGAATTGAAATCGTGGTTATGAAGTAATTGCATGCTTTTATGGTGAGAATCCTTTTTAGATCTTAATGCTTATGTTTAGAGAGATTTGCTTTCCATTTATGATAAACTTATTGCTGCGTAGAAGAGTTAAAAATGTTTATTTACTATTTTAAGTGTATACACCTGTGGATTTGATTTTGAAATTAAATAGAATGTTTGTCATACTCCTGTGTGTAGAATAATGGTTGCCATCCTTCGATGGGATTATGGACATACTTGGGAAAAAAGGATTTGTTGCTCCAATTAGTTAGGTGTTTTGATTTCAAAGTTGTAGCATTGATAATGGTGGTTTCCTTGATTTTAAATATTGACTCGTAATTTTAATAAATTAGATAAGACATTTGTAAATCTGTATGTGATTATTTTGGAAATGTTATGGATATCATAACTGGTATGATCGGCTATGTATGTAGTTGATGATATATATATATATATNATATTTTACTAAGATCTAAATGATATCGATCAATCATTCTAGATATGTAAAATTTGGATTCGTAATAGAGATCTTTTAATACTGTAATGTCCCAAAAATTTGAAAATATAATTTTTTTTTATTAGGCTAGTTAATTACTACCTGAACTATACATTAAATTATCTTATGTGGAATGTGTTGAACTTTGTTCACAGAACTGAACTGTCGTAAGTTGTTCTTACCCTCTTCTAGATGTTTTCCCCGATGTGGTTATTAATGTAATTCTATATTTTTTTTATGTTACTTGATCTGGTTTAAATGGTACATTGTTCATTGATTACTTCCTATCATGTATTTATGTCTATGTGTGTACAATTCATTTCTTACTTACCGATTATAAGTTTTTGTTACTGGCTTATGGAAATTCCCGACTTAACTTGCAATTTTCAAGGGGTGTAGTGGCAGGACTTGTATCCCTTATAGGGCCACTTGGAGAGGTAACTAGTTTTACTTGACATTACAGGGTTTACTTAGTTGATATTGAACTAATGCATATATTCTTTGTTTTGTACAGGTGCACTAGGTGACAGAAAACTTGCTATAACAATTTAAACAAATACATGCTACCTATGCTAAACTATGTTACTTATTTGGATGGGAAAAGGACCATAGCCTTATCTTAGCGAGTCTAATTTATATTGTTAGCGTTGTTGTTTACACATGCATGCATTTGTTTAGACCTACGTCTAACTCGTTATCATTATTAATTATGGTTCTAAGACTTCATAACTAGGGACCTATGCTTAATATTTAAGATATATGCTTGGAGTATTTTTATGTCCAAAGGTTTGGAAGGCATTAAGTCTCAAGACTTAGCCATGATAGAATTAAAGTTTAAATGTTTTATACCATATGTTAATGTATATTAAACCATTCATTGAATATTGCCTATGCCATGAATCTTGGCTTTATCCTAAGTCAACGACGGGAATGACATGGGGTTTGATACAAAACGTTTCCAATATCAAATCATGTTTTGGGGTTTAAGAACTATAGGCATGGGGATAAAAATTGACGTCATGGTGGATAGGGTGGTGGAGTAAATGCTCCTCTAGATGTGTGGGTCTCAAGCCTCGAGCTTGGACTATCGCAGAGGAATGAGTCATTTCGAATTTCAATGTTGGTGCTTTGCTTGGATCTTTGGTTTGTATCAAGGCGTGAGGTCTGGCTTGCATATGCATTTTGGGAAGGTATTCTCTCCATTCCGGTTTTGCAGCATTGCTTACTTGTTGTTTATGTTCGAAGGATTGACATACTTCTCATGTTTCACTGTCCCTTTTTTAGAGGTAGAAGGGATTTCAGTGAATGGGTCATGGGTCTTTCAGGTTGTCGACGCATTACCCTTCATGGGTAAGCCTTGTATAAAAAAGCCTAAACTTGTTCCTCTATGTATGGGTGTTTTGACAGATCTTTTACTTCTTCGTTTGATAAATAATGAATACTTGTGTCGGTTATGGGTTTTGACTGTGTACATGTCTGTTGTAAATAATGAAAGGCATCCAGAGATGCATCTGAAGTTTGGGGTTTAAATTTTCTTGGTTTGGCACCTTCGGGCCATGATTATCACGACTCTATTCTATAATATTTTTGGGTTGATATATTTAAATTGTGATCTTTATGGTTAAAGGAGACTCTATGTTTTAGTCATAATGTTGGGTTTCAAATGGTGGCAACACAATTGCTTGCAATGGTGGATTAGTTTGGAATCACGAGTGTGTAGTTTATATATATATAAATTATAGTGTTTATAAAAGAATGCATTCACTATTGGGTATCAAACGTGGATACGATTCCTAGCTTGGCAAGGTTTTGACTCTATGTAAATTGATGTATGTGATTTAAATTCTTGTTTTAGTTAATTAGCATATTTTATTTGGCATTTAGAGTCGTGTCATTGTTGGATATGGAAATATTTCCATTTAGGTAGAGACGGTGTAATATATTAGTGAAATGTTGAGCATGGCGATTCATGTGTTGTTTTCTTACCTGTGCATTAATTTTAGGGATGGCTGTGAACTGTGGGTTAACCTTGTGAAATGGAAGTCGTTGTTATGCTAGAGTAGACAAGGGTTTAATTCCTATGGTTTATGTTAATGGGTTCTTTCCTTGCTTCTCATCCATTAACCTAGAATATAGTTGCAACATATAAATTGGGTTTAAATTACTCTGTGGAAATGTTTGAATACGATTTACAATGTGTATATTTTGTTTGGTATTTTACTGTGTGGAAACGTTGAGAGGGAAAAAGTTTCTTTTTAATCCTTGTTGCATTTAAATGTTATTGGCATAGATTGTGTAGATAAAATACAAGCTTTTACAGCACTGATAAAAGGTTTGTGAATCGAACCCTATGAGATTTGATACTGATCATTGTTGGAAAGTAACCCTTGTTTTTATGTCGTGAGCCCACAGGATTCGATCCTAGGATGCGTGGGTTGTAAATGATGTGTGTGTGGATATTTTGGTTTGGCATGAATTCCAACAGGATTCGATTCTGTAACCTTTTGATTTATACGATATATGTTAATGTATTTTGTATTAGGTTATGGTTGATTTCTTATGTTATAATCTCTTGAGGATATGATTTTGATAATGTATTTCATGTTAGGTTATAAATTATATAGTTTGGTTAGGAAATATGGGGCACTCGTTCCTACATACCTTAGAGGTATCGATAGATTAGCTCGACATTCAACGTTTTTGTTTATAAAATGGAAATGGTTTGTGATAGTTTGTTTTTATGATATTTTATTTAAAGTGTTAGCAAATTATGTTTAAGTTATAATCTTCTGCATAGAGATTAGGATGATAATATAACTAATAGTTTAGTCTAATTATAAATAATATGAGCCTATTAGCAATATGAGATCTTTCAATAGAGATAAGATTGTAATGTCCCCAAAAATTGAAAAAAAAAATATAGGCTAGTGAAAAATACCCCAAAGGGGATCATTATTACTCGTGTGGAATTAAATGCACTACTTATACCTTTGATCTCTTTAGAAACTTCCCATACTGTCTTGTTAATTCTCTTATAAATTCAGTGATTATTAGTTCGTTTACTTCTTATGTCTTAATTCTGTTATTTAAACTATTTATACATCTTAGTTATTAGTGTCGATGAATTAATGAATTGTATATATCATTTTTTCACTCCTGCACATGTGTACTTTGTTATTTAATAAAAACTAACTTAAATTTGTTGATGGGAATAGGTGGAGTGGCGGGACTCATTCTCCCATGACGATCTGAGAGGTAAGGTCATTCTTCATTATGCAGGCTTACTTAGTTCATTCGAACTAAGGAACCTTATTTATTGACTTATAGGTTACTTTTGCGACATCAGGATTATTTGGTTACTTGAAGCAAATTAGTTCCTAGTTATACTTCCAGTTTTGCCTTGCACTTTTATTATTATTCTGTTTTACGACTCAGGTAAGCCCTATGTTCATTAATTATCTTTCTTCGTTATTTATCTAGATGTTTTGAATTAACTTACTCTCCTTACCATTATTAATTATCTATCTCCTGGTTACTTAATTAGACTTCTCTTGTTTCTATTTTGCATGTCTACCTTGGTTACGAGTTTGGAAACTTAAGTATGTTCTTCCCAGCGAGGGTATTATGGTATACTACATTTTCCATGATTCCTAAATACTACAAAACCTAGACTAAAGACTTATGCACAAATGCTACATATATGAACTAGCAAAGGGCATGTACCAACACATTAATTTGATGCTAGGGGGATAAAATGTAAACACTATACAATAGTGTTAAGTCTATGCACACTTCAGATTTGAGAGACTATGGTATAAATACCATGTCATTGGTAATATGTCTGCGCTGGCATTAGAAGGTGTCGAAACTATAGGATACAGTGTGCACCACGATATAACAGGGTTTATCTTAAGACTTGGTTGAATGTATTACAACGATGATTCATAAACTATGGTGAGGGTTCATGAATGCGTTGGCCACCAGCTGGTGCCATTATTGCCATCGAGGTTTGTGAAAACACTTGGAAAAGGGTTTGGGCATTCCTTGTTTGTGCATTATATGGTTTTGGCATTGGGGTTTCATGTGGCTTCTACGCAATTGGATAAGGGAGGTGACCTCCATTGGTTTGCAAGTAAGCTAACCACCAGACTCTATGTAAACACATTGTTTTGTTTTTTTATCCATGGTATGGTCATGCTTCTCATGCCATCATTGATTTGATTGTAGGTGAAAATGAAGGCGCTCCGTGGTTTGCACAGAGCTACGCTTTGGATTTGGGGTTTCTACTTCATGGTCGTGGTAAGCCTGCTATCAAGATATTACTTGCCTACTCTCATTCGGGGAATTTCTAAGTTGGGATTCTTTACAGATTTGGGTTTTTAGATGGCACTTGTCGACTCTATCTTCGGGGTTTGTAATGTAACTTTCTTTGGGTTTTGACTCTTGTTGGGAGGTTTGGCATCTTGAGTCGTGGCTGCACCATTACTTTTAATGGTGCCATTAGAGGAAATTTAAACTCAAAATGGGCCTCCTAAAAAGAATTAATAAAATAATAGTTAAAATAATAAAATAATATTTATTAATTTTGGAGGAATAAAAGAAAAAAACTACTTTTTTGTTTGTATTTTTGACATATATCCCCTTGTTTTTACTCCAATTTCGAGTGGGAGAACTCATTGGATGTGGAATTAAATTCCACATCCAGCGAGTACCCACTTGGCATACTTTTGACGGAACCCGCTACCCCAAAAACAAGAAATACCTGAAAAAATGTGATGATGACATCATCATCATGTTTTCTCAGGTATTTCTTCTTTTTAAGGTAGCAAGGTCTATCAAAAGTATGCCAAGTGGGTACTCGTTGGAAAAAACATGGGGAGATATGTCTAAAATACAAACAAACAAAAAGTAGTTTTTTTATGATACCTATCCCCAAATTTATATTAAGAAAATGTTTAAGACCTATACGGTATTTCAAATTTAAAGCAATTTCATTGGCTGACACATGATGACATGGAATTTGAATCAAAGTTAAAAGGCCAATTTTGAGTTGAAATTTACTCTAATGGATAGGTCACAGATTTCCATTTAACATTATTAATACATTGACTATTGTAAAAGAGGATTCGTGCCTTACTATGTAAATATACTGAACGTTGGATTTTATGTGAAGACTGTAATGTGTTTTGGTATAAGATGTGTACGATTTTTGTTCAGCATTTTTAATATATTATACTGTGTAAATTTGGGATTGTGTAGTTATTTTAATGTTGCATTTCAAAAGTTGGCTTGCTAGGTTCGATCGTGGCTTTAAACTTGTAGAATTTACTCTATGTATAATGGTAAGAGTTTGGGTTTTGAAAGTATGCACAACACTCCATTTATATTGTTTGTAATTTATGTTTGGGAAATCTTCTAGAGCTTGGGGCATTATGCCATGTGCTGCACCATTATTGCAATGGTGTCGTAGCCCATTGGCTTGCCATCGTAAGCTTTCTGTTAGCATTAATGGAAACTGTGTATTATATCTAGAGCATTGATTTTGTTATGCATTTTGATTACAGTAATAATTTATGTTAAGGTTATTATTATGTTGGCCTTGGGTCATGGACATCCATGGGATTCAATGTCGCGACCTATGTTGGCATAAGATAGGGTTTTCTTCTTAAGAGGAAGGATTCCTTGTTTAAATAAGAACTATAGAGATGTTTTTAATGTGACATTTAGTATTGCTTGTGAATTAATAAGGGTCAATACCATGACCTATTTTTATTAATAAAGAGTTATATGAATTGTTTACTTGGTAAAATTATAGGTGGATGTTTATGATGAATATTATATGGGACCTTTAAAGATATAATCCATGTGATTTATGGTATTTTATTATACATGTTAAGACTGTAGGTTTTATGGCAGAGTCGTGATAAGGACAACATGGATGGTCATGATATCCCTCTGATTAATTATAATGTTTGTTTCCAGTTATGTAAAGTATTTTGTTTTAATGATTATGTGAAACAAACCTTGGAAGGTCTTTAATAATTTGATTAGCTTGTTTATTATATGAAATATGGTCTTAGTAGATCTAGTTTAGAATATATACTTGGTATTAGTTAGCATAATTAATATTTTAATTAATTACTACTAAACTAGTTTCTTTAAAGCTTAGGGCAAGGCTCTGCTGACAAATGGAATATGTGAGCAACGTATTAAATACAGAGAACAAAGTATAAACATAATACTAAGATCAAAACCTAGTTAATACAGGAACATTTATGAAATATAAAAACCCTGAACATAAACAACATATAATAAAAATTCTCTAGCCTATGATTAGTAAATTACAAATACAAACCCTACCAGATTGTTAACCATAAAACTTAACCATTAGGGTTAGAAATTACATTGCAGCCATTACTTAACATAAACAGTAATGAATCTTTAGGAAATAAATAGAATAGGCCTTCAAGGGTTTCATACCTGAATTTTAAGCTTTGTCAATGGTTGCACCTGCACACTTAAATAACCAACATTAACAATTCAATGCAGATCTAACCTCTTTTTGATGACCAAATATCTTGGAAACTACAACGTTCCACCCAACCATGACCCATAACCGTTTCTAGTTTAAATCCGGATCCCCCCGAGTTGGACTCTAACATGCAAGCAGCTTAGAGCTCCTAAGGTAGGGTTTCCTAACTAGTAATTAGTTCTAAATCAATCCTCTTTTCCTTGAAGGAAAGTTCTCCAAGAAAACACTTGAGAGCAAAAACACGGAGAATAATAATTATCCTAGATAAAAATCAAAACCCCAAGCCTTTTCTTAGCTTGAGTCTTTATAGACAGACTTTTTAGTCAAAGGGGCAGTTAAATCAAGAAATCCTTGATTTCTTGATTTAACGCTTTTTTAATTACTGGGGTACTTTTCCCAATACTTAACTTAAGAACTTTTAACTAGTTCCTAGTTAATCTTTCATAGTTATTTCACTATTTATTACAACTTTAATAATAAATAATAATTGGTGGATCTTCTCTTCCTTCTTTATTCAATTATATAATTAATCATAATTAATTCTTTATACATACTATGTATAAAATACAAAGTATGATAATACTTGTTAGCATTTGTCTTTGGGCATCATGTATTATGATCCATAGACTTAACGACACTTCTTCATGAAGGTCAAGTAGATAGATGGCTTAGGTCTACTAGGATAGGAAACTCTAAAAATCCTTGCATGTTGGATTTCCCTCATATAACGTGGTAGTTCTTCAGTGCTTGATGAGAATACAGAAATTTGAATTTCATTTAATCACTTAAAAATAAGTATGATGAGATCAATATTATTCTCGAGTCATTTTCACTCGGATGTGATTTTAATCTTTTCAGTAACCCCTAGCGCTTACCAGATCCCATACTCAATGCTTATAATAGGGAGTTACAAACATAGTGCAATTCCAGAGCTCCCCCTCAACACTAAATGCTATGATGTACTTGTACGATACACCTAGGGATACAATGGACAAGGATCCGATGCTCCAGAGCTTATGCTCAACATCAACATGGAATGCTAAAGAGTTTACACCCAACATTTCCAATTATATTTTCATGTGTTCCAAATATTTATGCTCAACACAAATGTAAGTACTAATGTGGTCCAGAGCCTCTCGCTCAACAAAAAACATCTCATCGATTATGTGCTTCAGAGTCCACACCCTACACAAAACATTTCATTAATCATGTGCTTCAAGGTCCATGCCCAACACAACCAACATATATATATACATTAATATCATCAACAATTGGCTTACGCCCAATACACAAAGAAAATCATCATGTTCATATGCAGTGGGGTCTTTGACCCAATATAAAAATAAAACGTCAATATAATCATCATGATCATGATGATTATATCCCTCCCTGCTTAGTACATCACCATCCCTTGTGTTCTAGGGACTCTAAATGATATCAAGAAACAAGGCAGGGTAATCCTTTCTCATGTCGCCTCATTCTCCCAAGTAGCCTCATCTAACTCAAAGTGCTTCCACTGCAATTTGAATTGGACTACAGTGCGCTTCCAAAGTTGCACTTCTCTCTTGTCCAACATATGCAAAGGCTCAGGGGAAAATTCCCCCTCATGTTCCACTTGTAATAATGACCAATCAATGACATGCTTAGTGTCATAAACATATTTCTTCAATAAATATGCATGCAAAACATTATGAACTCTTACGTGCACAGGTAATGCTAGTTCATAAGCCACTAGTCCTTTCTTGGCCAGAATTTCAAAAGGTCCACAAAATCTAGGTGCTAACTTACCACACCTACCCAAGCTCAATGAGCTCTGTTTTGCTTTCACTTTCAAGTAGACATGCTCACCTACTTGATAGTCTTTATCTTTTCTTTTCTTATCCACATTTAAAAACAAATTTCTAGATCTGCTACATTATGTACCATATATCAAAGAAGAGAAGGTGAAGATCCAATAGTTCCTAGGATGTATTCCTCCAAGTTTTTGGGACAAGATTGAATTCAACATGCCAAAGAATCTAGATACTGCACTACACAAGGCTCGACTCTACTATGAGCATGGGTAGTTACAGTAAGAAAACTAGAACCTAAACAAAGAAAATTCTAGAAACTTTTATGATAACCGAAATCTTGGGTCAAACCCACAACCTTATAGAAAGCAGAATAACAGTTTTCAAGAAAATAAGAACTTCAACAAAACTAGTATGAAGCCTTATGTACCAGCTCCTAATGGTAATAAGCAAGTGGTGAGTGGAGCCAATGCTACCCCTTTAGCGATCAAGTGTTAGAAGTGCAACGGGCCACATTATGCTTGAGAATGTAAGAACAAGAACAATGGAGTATAGCATAACCTGTAAGAAGAATTTACCGTTGAGGATATAGCAGGAACCCCGTGAATCTATGCAACATTAGATGGCTAACATGAGGACCATCAAGCTACAATGGTCGATATCGAAGGTAAGATCTTGAACACCTCTGTTTCAATACTTATTGATCCCGGTGCTTGCTGGAGCTATGTTGCACCTAAGATTGTTGATTTATGCAAGTTAGGAAAATTAAAACATTTAAACCTTGGCTGGTACAGTTAGACACCAGAACAAAACGGAATGTTTTGGAAATTGTTAAAGAATGTGAATTAAACCTAAATTGTTTCCTTACTAAGGTAAACCTGAACATCCTACCTTTAGGATCATATGATATTCTTATCGACATGGACTGGTTGGAACAGCACCATGTCATGCTCGATTGTCTACACAAGTCTATCTTGTATACGGATAGCCAAGGGAACCAAGTGAAGGTTCAAGGCATCCGAAAGAAATTTTTTGTAAGACAAATCTATGCCTTACAAGTGAAGAAGTGTGTTAGAAAGGGATGCAAGTTGTTTGCAGTGAAAATCCAAGATGTAGAGTCTGATAGAGAACAACGCATAAAAGACTTCCCCATTCTTGAAGAATTAAAGGATGTGTTTCCTAAGGAAATCCCCGGATTATCTCTAAAATGAGACCTAGACTTTTCCATCGAGCTGACCCCGGGATCAGTTACGGTTTCCAAATCCCCTTACCACATGAGTGCACCAGAATTGGTGGAACTCAAATTTTGGTTCCAAAATTTAATAGAGAAAGGGTATATCTAACCTAGTGTGTCCCCTTGGGGAGCACCGATTTTGTTCATAAAGAAGAAGGACAGTACGATGTGGATGTGCATTGATTACCGTTATTTGAACAAAATGACTATAAAGAACCGTTACCAGCTCCCTAGGATTGATTATTTGTTTGATTAGGTGGGAGGAGCCAAAATATTTTCGAAGATTGACTTATGATATGGGTACCATCAGGTATGGATCCGAGACAAAGATATTCCAATACTGCCTTTCATACAAGGTACGAGCACTATGAGTTTGTAGTGATGATGTTTGGGTTGTCCAATGCACCTGCAAACTTTATGTGTATGATGAACAACATATTCAGTAAATATCTAGATAAGTTTGCACTAGTCTTTATTGACGACATTCTGGTGTATTCCAAGAATAAAGAGGAACACGAAGAACACCTTCACATAGTACTTCAAGTGTTGAGAGAACACCAGCTCTATGGTAAGTTTAGTAAATGTGATTTTTACAAGCCACAAATACAGTACCAATGTCACATCAGATTCGAGGCTAAAATAATTGTGGACCAAGAAAAGATTCGAGCTATAAAGGATTGTCCTACCTCGACTAGTGTCACTGACATTAGGTCCTTTTTGGGTTTAGCTAGGTATTATCAAAAGTTCACTAAGAACTTCTTGACAATCACTTGCCCCATGACGGCTTCACAGAAGAAAGAGAACAAGTTCTTATGGACTGACAAGTGTGAAGAAAGTTTTCAAAAGCTTAAGCAACTTTTGATGACCGCATGAGTGTTGTAGATTGCGGATCCCGATGGGGATTTCTTTGTATGCACAGATGCAAGAAAGGAAGGACTTGGAGGAGTCCTCTTGCAAAATGATCATGCGATCTGTTATGAATCACAGAAATTAAAGGAACATGAGTAGAATTATCCCACGCACGATCTTGAGCTAGAGTACATTATCCGCGCTTTGAAGATTTGGAGGCACTACCTCATGGGATGAAGTTCCTTCTAAAGACTGACAATATGAGTCTAAAATATTTATTTGATCAACCCGATCTGAATACGAGGCAATTCATATGGTTGGCTTTCATGAGTGAGTATCACTTTGAACTAAAGCATATTAAGGGAAAAGAGAACAAAGTTGTTGATGCTTTGAGTTGATGAACTCATATGATATATGAGGTGACCCTAAGTTAAACTAATGTATATTTGCATGAGAATATTAGAACAGAAAACAAGGTTGACCCGTTCTATGTGGAAACCCTCAAGAAGGTCCAAGAGGACCGGTTGTTTCAACAATAGAAGGAATACAAGTTGGATGATTCTAGACTACTATGGTCCAAGGATAGATTGTATATTCTAGATGGAGGGGACATTCGGTCCAGCATCCTCATAGAATTTCATAGGGCACCCTACTCGGCGCACCCAGGATATCAAAAGATGATATCTGCCGTCAAGAGACAATTTTCCTGGCCTAAGTTAAAGGCCAACATTGCAATGTTTATTGCGAAATGTCAGGAATGCGAGCTAGTTAAAGTTGAGCACCAGCATCCTTCAGGATTTCTACAGCCATTTCCCATTTCGGAATGGAAGTGGGAGGTTATCAGTATGGATTTTATTACTGGCTTACCGAAAATCAAGAAGCAAAATGAATCCATCTTCATAGTCATTGACAAGCTGTCAAAGGCATCACACTTCATCCCCATAAAATCGACCTACATGGCCGTGAACATTGCTGATATCTTCTTACAATAGATATTTAGATTGCATGGGATACCCAAAGTAATTATATCAGATCAAGATGTTAAGTTTACAAGAAAATTTTTAAGATATTTATTCTTTGGACTAGAAACGTAGCTGAACTTTAGAACTGCTTATCACCCACAGATGGAGAGGCAAACTAAAAGACTAAACAAAATTGTTGAAAACATGTTCCAAATGTATGGCATGAACAACCCCACCAAGTGGGAGGATTATCTGCACCTTGCAGAGTTTCCATATAACAACGAGTATCAGGATTCCACCAAGATGAGTCCTTTCGAGGTACTCTATGGATGGAAGTGTAGGACACCAGTTACTTGTGACAGTCTGGTGGATCGGCTCATGTTAGGGCCTGACCTGTTATTGGACATGGAACAGTTAGTTACCAAGGTCCAAGGAAACCTTAAAGAGGCACAAGACCGTCAGAAAAGTTATGTAGATAAGAAAAGAAAAGATAAATACTATCAACTAGGTGATCATGTCTACTTGAAAGTGAAAGTGAAATGGAGCTCATTGAGCTTGGGTAGGTGTGGTAACTTAGCACCTATATTTTGTGGACCTTCTAAAATTATGGGCAAGAAAGGACCAGTGGCTTATGAACTAGCATTACCTACACACGTAGAACCTGAAGGGGAATTTTCCCTTGAGCCTTTGCATATATTGGACAAGAGACAAGTGCAGATTCGGAAGCACACCATAGTCCAATTCAAAGTGCAGTGGAAGCACTTTGAGGTATATGAGGCTACCTAGGAGAATGAGGCCCCATGAGAAAGGCTTACCCCGCCTTGTTTCATGATATCATTGAAAGTCCCTAAAACACTAGGGACGATGTTGTACTAAGTGGGGAGGGATGTAATATCCCGAATTTTGGACCTACCATTTATAGGCATGAGCCTATTGATCATGATGTTTATATTGATGTTTTATTTTTTTTATATTGGGTCAAAGACCCCACTGCATATAAGCATGATGATTTGCTTTGTATATTTGGAGTAATCCAATTGTTGATGATATATGTATTTATATGTTGGTTGTGTTGGTGTGGACCTTGAAGCACATGATTGATGAAATTTTTTGTGTTGGGCGTGGACCTTGAAGCACATGATCGAAGAGATGTTTTGTGTTGAGCAAGAGGCTCTGGAGCACATCTCTACTTACATTTGAGTTGAACACAAAGCTCTTGAACACATGAAAATATACTTGGAAATATTGGGCATAAGCTCTAGAGAATTGCATGTTGATGTTGAGCATAAGCTCTGGAGCATCGGATCCTTAGCCATTTTATCCCTAGGTGTATCATACAAGTACATCCTAGAATTTAGTGTTAAATGAGAGCTATGGAATTGCACTATGTTTGTAACTCCCTGTTATAAGCATAGAGTATGGGCTCTGGTAAGTGCTAGGGGTTACTGAAAATGCTAAAATCACCTTCGAGTGAAAATGACTCGAGAATAATATTGATCTCATCATACTTATTTTTAAGTGATTAAATGAAATTCTGAATTTATGTATTCTCATCAAGTACTAAAGAACTACCACGTTATACAAGGGAAATCCAACATGCAAGGATGTTTAGAATTGCCTAGCCTAGTAGACCTGAACCATCTATCTACTTGACCTTCATAAAGAAGTGTCATTAAGTCTAGGGATCATGATACATGATCCCCGAAAAAAAATGTTAACAAGTATTTTAATACTATGCATTGTATACATAGTATGTATAAAGAATTAATTATGATTAATTATATAATTGAATAAAGAAAGAAGAGAATCTCCACCAATTATTATTCATTATTAAAAGATCAATAAATAGTGAAATATCTATGAAAGACTAACTAGAAACTAGTTAAACGTTCCTAGGTTAAGAATTGAAAATTGCCTCAGTAAATTAGAAAGGGTTAAATCAAGAAATCAAGGATTTCTTGATTTAACTGCCCCTTTCACTGAAAAGTATGTCTAAAAAGACTCAAGTTAAGAAAAGGCTTGGGGTACTAATTTTTATCTAGGAGAATTATTATTCTGCATGTTTTTGCTCTCAAGTGTTTTCTTGGAGAACTTTTCCTGCAAGGAAGAGACGATTGATTCAGAATTGTTTACCATTTAGGAAATCCTACTTTAGGAGCTCTAAGCTACTTGCATGTTGGAGTCCAGCTCGGGGGGATCCAGATTTAAACCAGGAATGGTTTTGGGTCATGGTTGGGTGGAATGTGGTAATTCCCAAGTGATTTGGTCATCAAACAGAGGTCAAATCTGCATTGAATTATTAATGCTAGTTATTTAAGTGTGCAGGTTCAGCCATTGACAAAGCTTAAAATTCAGGTATGAAACCCTTGAAGGCGTATTCTATTTATTTCCTAAAGATTCATTACTATTTATGTTAAGTAATGGCTGCAATTTAAATTCTAATCGTAATGGTTAAGTTTTATGGTTAACAATCTCCTAGGGTTTGTATTTGCAGTTTACTAATCATAGGCTAGAGAATTTTTAATATATGTTGTTTATGTTTAGGGTTGTATCTTTCATAAATGTTCCTATATTAACTAGGTTTTGATATTAGTATTATGTTTATACCATGTTATGTGTATTTAATACTCTGCTGACATATTCCATTTGTCACCAGAGGCTTGCCCTAAATTTTAAAGTAACTAGTTTAGAAGTAGTTAATTAAAATATTATTTATGCTAACTAATCCAAGTATATATTATTAACTATATCTATTAAGAATAGATTTCATATAACAAACAAGTTAAACAAATTATTAAAGACCTTCCAAGGTCTGCCCCACATCATCATTTAAAAACAAAATACTTTACATAACTAGAACAAACATTAAATCTAATGAGAGGGATTGTGTGACCATCCATGTGGTCCTTATCAAGACTCTTCCATAAAACCTATAGTCTCAACATCTATAATAAAATACCATAAATCACATGCATTATATCTCTAAGGTTCCCATATAATATTCATCGTAAAACATCCACCTATAATTTTACCAAGTAAACAATTCATATAACTCTGTATTAATAGACAAAGGTCGTGGTATCCCTTATGGGTTACAAATATAATTCATAAGAAAATTTAAACTCCACACTAAAAACATCTCTATATTTCTTATTTAAGCAAGGAATCATTCCTCTTAAGAAGTAAACCCTATCTTATGCCAACACAGGTCGCGACATCGAATACTATGGATGTCTGTGACCCAAGGCCAACATAATAATAACCTTAACATAAATCATTACTGTAATCCTTAATACATAGTATCCTTCTATTATTACATATAAAATGTTTTACATTTTGGTAGCGCCCAAGCCCAAATCCAGAAGGTCCTATAGCCAGTCACACCGGTGACGGACAAGTTTCCAATCTAATCACACCGTTCATGCTACAGAAGCCAAAATGATATCGTGGGTTTTCCATAACCATGGCTATTACAGCCATACCTATTTAAATAAAAAATTACATATTAAAATGCCAAATAATATATCGCAATCGTTGGGAGAGGTACATGCAATTCATAGCATGGCCTGCACCCATGCTGAACCATTACCAAACCAAATTTAAAACAATCTGTATAATACACCATTTCCCTTAACGATAACGCAAAGCATACGGTGGCAAGGCAATGGGCTATGACACCATTGCAACAATGGTACAACCCATGGCATAACACCCCAATCTCTAGAAGCTTTCTTAATATAAATGGAAAACAATATAAATGGAGTGGTGTACATGCTTCCAAAACCCAAACTATTACAATTATACACAGAGTAAATTCTATAGGCTTAAATCCACGGTCGAACCTAGCAAGTCAACTGTCAAAACCCCAAAAATTCAAAAAAATTTAAAAATTTTAAAACAGCATATAATCTCATTAAATGCAGTCATTAACTGTTTGATTAGTTTATGTTACTAGGATTGTAACTGAATGATCTTTTAATTAAACTTTACTTTAAATAATAGTTTCTTTTTAGTTACTGATTGTTCTTCTGCTTGCAACACAAGGTGGGTTAGTCATCAAGGACTGGGCTTACTTAGCTTTCGAGCTAATGCAGCGGTTTTCTTCTATTACATGTAAACAGGTAAGCTGTACGGGTCGCAGTTAACAAGTCTCGGAAGTTTACCATACAATTTGCTGTAAATAACTTATTTATTGAAAGTACATACATGCTAGACAGAAATATATGCTTCTATAGGTAAAACTTTTACTACAATTTCATTGAGACCTAAAGCTAGAAAAATGGAGTTCCACACACAGAGATAGCAGTTAACCTTTCTATACAGAAATATCGGGTTTAACAAGTCTATGGAGTATGAAACCATTTAATTGTGCATACTGAAGGTAAAAGTAAGAATATAATAACTATTTCTTTAATAACTAGCTAGCATAGTAGAACATCACAACATCAAAGGTCTACTTTTATTATTCATCGTTACTGTAACATGTCACGTTTAGATTGTATTATATTCCGATTTGCAACTATAGTTGTAAATGATAAGATATTACAAGTATCGGTCTATACCTTTCTTACTTTAAGCATGTACAGTTTTATTGTTTGATACAAGTCTTCCCTTAATAGTTAAGGGATGGAACTGTTTTGGAATGCTACTCTATTTCCATAATCGACATTTGGATAGAAACCAGTTCACTTTTAGAATCATTCCTAGACATATCATAATTACCCCTTTATGAGTTTCTAAGACTATACTATCAATCAAGAAGGTTAAATATATCCAAGCTACCTCCATACATTAATTTATAACATCTCCCATAAATTCTAGAGCTTAGAAAGTGACAAAAGTCTAATTGTCACCACAAAGATTCTAAGACTATTTAAAAGGTTGTTAATCTATTAACAAGTAAAAAATAGAGTAAACCAAAATGAAATTTATAAATAACATAGTTTAAATATCACCAAATATATACTTTAAAGAAAAGTTGTGTCTCTTACCTTCATTTGATACTAGGGTATTTGTCAAAGTAGTGGTATGTTTACAACATCCACGACTTAGCAGTATTCCAAAACTCTTTATGTACAAGTTCATTTGCAATTCAAGTTCAGTAAGACATTAGTAGATAAGCACCTATAAATGCTTACTGAGGTAAATCCAATATTTGTTCTTTATTTCTTGTAGAGGCAGCTTTATCATTCTTATGATTACTGAACTGTTTGATAACTATCAAATTTATCAATGTTAAAAGATCTTTATATGCAAGATTGATTACAAAAACTACAAAACTCAAAAGTTTATATTTAAGAAAGCACAATTACTCTTACTTTGTAAAGTATATATAAAATAAGTTCACCAACCCTTAACGGGTTGGGGTTTACATTTAACTGCTACCATACTAAACTATCCACTGATAGGAAAAGATTCAAGTTGAAGAACCAGGTCTTATATACATTACCATTGATTCAACATCTACTAAGCTTCCTTCGATCTAAAGGATCACCCACTTTAAACTGGTTATTATTTTAATCATTCAGAGTATGTACCACATAAAAAATTTCATGGTCTATCCATTAAGTTCTTAAAATTCCTGGAACAAGGCTTCACTTTTAAATGCGATTAATTCTAAATATTAAGATTATTATTCTAGATGATGCATTCATAAAAAATTATAGCTGCCAAATCCTTTAGTAAGCTTTTATCCAACTTGGATGACTGTGGCAAGACCATAAAGGTTAACATTATAAATATATTAGGTATTATGGTTGAATCCACAACCTCCTTAAAGACAACCATTAGTATACTCTAAAGTTATAAAATAGATGTTGGTGGATTACTTGTATAAATATTATTTTTACCAAACATGTATATTATACTTACCTCCTCTAATCATGTTACAAATCTTATTCTATTTGAGACTGTAAGTGTTAAATGACAAAATAGTCCTTTACCTAGATGAAGAGGTCATAATTGAATCTGTGACATTACAATTTTATAGATTCCATTCTTAAATAAACCCTTAAAACCTTACCTTATATATTTCAAGCTTGTATATGAGATCATAATATGTACTCATCAATCGAGATATAATATTTCTTCAATTAATTTGCTTATTAAATAAATAATGTCAAGTTACAAGGTTCTTTGTAACCTTAATAGCTACGCCCACGATGATCATGGTGTTATCACTTGATTACCATGCATGGGTGATAATATATCATAGCGTATTGAAAAGAATTGTATGAATGATAAGTTCCAAGGTTTAGCTCAAAAGTAAACTTTTAAAAACTCTAAACTCATATATCCCAAGCTAATAGGTTAGGTTATGCATTTATCCTTCTCGATCTAGTAAATTATTTGATCAATGATTTTAATAGGTAAGAATAATGTGTTACAACATTTCATAACAAAATGCTAGTTATATTAACGATGAACATAGAGTTATAACGCGATTTACCAAATTGTAAATGATGGCACCTCATAATGAAATCACATGAATTGTTTTACCCTTATGCCACTGAAAAGTTATGATGCAGGGTTATACTTTTCATTAACGAGTTTCTTGTTATTAACATGCAATGATAGCTTGACCTTACTAAAGAATAAAGTCCATCCTTTTAAAAAAAATCAGCCAAAGGTTGTGAAGATTAATCCTCGTGTCTGCTCCAAATCGACTATGGAAATTTACCCATGATGTGCAAAATATTTAAGAGGAGACGTGGCAGAATGTCATCCAAAATTAGAGAGTTTAAAAGGTCCATATAACCCTAACTTTATTAGTCTTCCCTCGCCTTCGGGCACTCGTCAATTGCCGTGAAGAACTCGGTTACCCTATCACAAGAGTGGTGCTGCTACTGTCTTCGGCTTCCTTCTCCCTGGTTAGTTTGCCAAAAGAACAAAGTGAAAGATGTGCCAAGTATTTCTATTTTCTTGAGTTCTTTTCTCTTCTTTTGATTCTTGTTGTCTCACCATCTGATTCCGAACCCTAGACTGTAACCGCTTGTCCTTCGCCTTCAATTTTTTTAGCAATATGATACTAGTTCTTCTGGTTGGAGCAATGTGGCCTGTAATTCACCATTTACTAATGATGTTGGAAAAGAGTAGCATTACGGGTCAGGGTTTCACCCTGCCAGCTGAATAGCTGGGGTTCTCTGCCGTTCGAGGATGATGGAGTCATATATCGTTGTTTCCATTTTGCAGCTGAAAGATAAACCTTTTGTTCGTACTGTCACTGGTCGCTACACTGCTGGTTAACGGCTTTTACTTACTAAGGTAAGAATGTCTTTCAATTTATTTCTTTAACGTTATCGTAAATTTCCTTAATTATAACTGTTCTTATTCACCAAATATCACTTAACAGTATGGTGTGTTAACCGTGCAGGTTCGACTCATCTCTCTTCTGTGGCTGCGCAGTGAGCACAAAGTTGCAGGCGATATGCATACCACGGTAAGCCCTGGACTTACCATGGCTAGTCTACCTTGTGCGAACCCTTATGGAGTAATAAGGCTTGGTTGTTGCGACCTGAAAGACCCTCATCGATTTTGGTTATTTGGTTATTTACTTTACTGTTTTTAGGATTGGATAAAACCCTTGTTTACCGAAGGGTTTTCCGTCTTCTGCTGAGAGTGTTCATTTTTCTTTTGTATAAATACTATGTTTCAAAGTAAGAACCGGGCTGTAAAAAAAAACCTTTCTGTGTAAATTTATAATATGGCCATGAGCCAAGAAAGATGAACTGAGATTTACCGTTATTAACCTTGTACATTTTGGGATGTTAGGGTTTTTACCCTAAAACCATTATTATAGTTGTTAAAACTTTTCCGCAGACTGTGAAGTTATTGATGAATTTCACATTACTTATTAAAACTCGATGAGACGAGTATTCTACAATGTTGGAAAATACTCTGAATGATAAAATACTTGGTTTATTTATCTAAAATGCTCTTGTAAATAAATGCGATTATACTTCTGTACAGGTTTATATAATTTACTTACTCTTCTTTAAAGATGGATACTTATATAGACCTGTTATCCTTCGGAAAAGAATAGATAGGTATACAAAAAGAAAACAGTATATATAACTGTTAGTAATTCTAGAGTATAGAATTTATACTATAATAAAAATAAGTTAAGGTACTATTGTAATTACCCAATAATACAATATGTACAAAGCAAATAATAAAAATAGTAAATACTATTTATAAACATAATATATTTACTTTGACTAGAATACTATTACCTTCATTGTTATTTAAACTCAGCTCCCTTAATACGTGACTGGAAATAGTGATTCGTTCTTTGTTTTTATTATACTTATGAAATAAAAATAGCCTGTTAATATCAGGTTCTTATTCTTACTGTATTAGTTACTTTAGAGATAAACTTCCTGTAATTTACTCCAATTTAGTGTATAATAAGAAAAGAGTGTAAAAGAACTAATCAAGTTCTACCCTGTTACAACTCAAACAGTATAGATTAGCAGCTATATGTTTTTATTTAAGCTTAACTAAAGAAACAGGAAAAATCAATTAACCTATTTGAATTTACAAAAGTAATTTCTGCCTTACTAGAACTCATGTAGGAATAAATAAAGGTTCTAGCTATTCTTTCTTTCACCAACAATATACTTGCAGTGATTTAATATGCAAACAAGTTATCTGTATAGCATCTTTTCTAACTTAACTCTACTTTAGAGTACTACTATAATCACCTTTGCTATTTGAATATCAAATAACAAGAATGAGTACAAAAAAATCAAAAACTATTTTCTCTTCTTGAACATACTACTAGCGGTGAATACTAATATTTATTTCTCTGTTTCTAAATGACTTAACAGTCTTCATACATGTGCATACTAAAAGTTTTTTATTTTTAAAATCATACAAAGAAATATTCTGAAACTCCATTCATATTCATTATCATCATATCATCTGTATAGTTTTACCCCTGTGCTGGAGTACAGTCTGGTAAAACCCAGATGTGGAAAAACACAGTGGTCATTATTTTTCATCTGCAAATTCTATTACTGGTAAACTAATAACATCTACTTCATTAAACCAGTAAAACTTTTATATCATAATCAATCACATTCAACCATTCACAGTTACTAAACAAAAATAGTTAGGTGACAGAACCTGTTTAAGCTTTGGACAACAACAGCAATGGGAGGCCATTCCTCCCTACCAACTCCTGGAGAGCGCTCAGACAGCGACTCCTCAGGACCCCCGAGCTTGCTCTGGTCTCCCTGGCTGGAACTAGGTGCAGCAATGTCAGATACTAGTCCTCAAACTCAGTATGAATACAGAACTTATCAGCAAGTTCTCCCAGCTAAAAGCTGTAAATAAAATCAAGTTACTGCAGCAATCCTCTTAGAACAACTTCCTTACTGTATTTCTCTCTTCCTCAATGAATTTCCTGAATAACATTCACCTGAATGCATTCTCTCTAGAAAATAACTGAGCCCCCTCAGCTCTCTTCATTGAGTACTTTTAAAAGATTTCCTAGGTCTTTGTTGGGTTAACTGTCATTTAATGAGCCACCTACTCTGATTCCACTTTCTTCGGGAATCATGACCCCAAATGTAGGGAAGTTGCCACCTGCAACTTAGGAAGTGTTTGAGGATGCTTCCACTTGTCTTTTTCCTTTCCACCTAGTTCCATCCACCAGTTTGACCAGTAACCTCTTTTTAACAGCTCTCCCATGCTGTTGTCTCCATAATTTATTTATTAATAATAAAATATTCTGAATTACACTCCATTATTGTTGACTCTGCTGAGTCATCAATCCCTACTTAGGATTAATTTTAACATAATGTCTCAGAAATATAATAAAACAATTTACATAATTTTACAAAATTGGGGTATGTGACATCAACATTTTAAAACACAACAATTAAATAACCACACAGTCTCGAATTTACACAGTATAATCTATTAAAATGTTGAACTAAATTGTATGCATTTCATACCAAAACACATTATAGTCTTCACATAAAAGCCAACGCACAGTATAATTACATAGAAGGGCACAAATCCTCTTTTACAAATAGTCAAGTATTAATAATGTTAAATGGCAATTTGTGAGCTATGGAACCATTACAAGTAATGGTGCAACCATGGCTCAAAATGCCAAACGTCCCAACAAGAGCCAAAACCTAGAGCAAGTTACACTACAAACCCCGAAGGCAGAGTCGACAAATGCCATCTAAAACCCCAACTCTATAAAGAATATAAACTCAGAAATGCCCAGAACGAGAGGAGGGAAGTAAGATCTTGCTAGCAGGGTTACCATGGCCATGAAGTAGCAACCCCAAATCGTAAGCGTAGCTCTGTGCAAACCCCATAGCACCTTCATTTCCACCTGTGAACAAATCAACGATGGCATGAGAAGCTTGACCATGCCATGGATAAAAAAATGAAACAATGCATTTATAGAGAGCTTGGTTGAGCTTACCTACAAATTGATGGATGTCACCTCCCTTCTCCAACTATGCAGAGGCCACACGAAACCCCAATGCCAAAACCACATAATGCACAAACAACGAATGCCCAAATACTTTGCCAAGAATTTTCACAAACCTCGACGGCATTAATGGCACTAGCTGGTGGCCATTAATGCATCCATAAATCCTCACCATAGTTTATGAATCCACTTTATATTACATATCAACCAAGTCATAAGTTTAAAACCTGTTATATCGTGGTGCACACCATACCCTATAGTTTTCACCACCTTCTAATGTCAGCATAGAATTAATACTAAGGACATGGTATTTATACCATAGTCTCCCAACATTAAAGTATGAGTAGACCTTCACACTATGGTATAGTGTTTACATTTTATCCCCCTATCATCAAAGTAATGTGTTGGTACATTCCCTTTTGCTAGTTCATATAGGTAGCATTTGTGCATAGGTATTTAGTCTAGGTTTTGTAGTATTTAGGAATCATGGCAAACATAGTATGCCATGATGCCCTCGCTAGGAAGAACAAGCTTAAGTTTCCAAACCTGCAAAATAGAAACAAGAGAAATGTATATAATTAACCAAGAGATAGATAATTAATAATGGTAAGGAAAGTAAGTTAATTCACATAATCTAGTTAATTAACTAAGAAAGATAATTAACGAACATAGGGCTTACCTAAGTTGTAAAACAGAACAGTAATAAAAGTGCACGGCGGAACTGGAAGTATAACTAGGAGCTCAATTGCTTCAAGTAACCAAATAATCCCTATGTCGCAAAAGTAACCTGTAAGTCAATAAATAGGATGCCTTAGTTCAAATGAACTAAGTAAGCATGCATAACGAAGAATAACCTTACCTCTCAGATTGTCATGGGAGAACGAGTCCCGCCACTCCACCACTTTTTTCCCATCAACAAAGTTAAGTTAGTTTTTATTAAATAAACAAAGTACATATGTGCAGGGGTGAAATTATGATCTATACAATTCATTAACTCACGGACAGTAATAACTAATATGTATCAATAGTTTAAATAACAGAATTAAGACATAAGAAGTAAACAAACTAATAATCATTGAATGTATAAGAGATTAACAAGACAATATGGGCAGTTTCTGAAGAGATCGAAAGTATAAGTAGCACATGTAATTCTGCACGAGTAATAATGATCCCCTTTTGGTAGATTTCACTAGCCTATAATTTTTTTTTTCAATTTTTGGGGACATTACAAGAAACTGCAGTAAATAGGGAAATAATTAAAATAATACAAAATAAAATACTAAAGTATCCAAAAATAAAAAGCAGATAAAGCAAAAGAAACAAGTAAAAGTAATAATTGTTCACTTCCACTAACCTTGGCATTCACACCATCGAGAGCAATTATGCCTTCTAACTTCCACTTAGTCAGCTATGGTGAATTTAGTGAGACCCCTAAAGGATGAATAATAATAAATTAATTCATGTATAGTAATGAGGCATTAAAAATATATATAATTGGGATTAATGAAAAATACCTTTTTCTGCTAACAATGATTTTCTGTCTCCCAGGAAACTTGAACTTGGACCGACGCAGAGCTTCTTGGGCATGATTTGAGCGATTTTCCCTTCATCATACTAAAAGAAGGAATTTTCCTATTTCCACACGTGCACAGGTTCCCTGAGGTTTTCCAAATGCTCCTCTCATTCCAGTATGCAACCTTTCTCCCAATACAGGGTTATTCTTAATCATAGTGATAAAACAATCCAACTTTATAGTAAATATTTCAAAGACTCCTCATTTACAATGGTTGGTACACTTTAATCTCTTTCATTCACTTTGGCCTACTTCCTGTGGTCGTTCATTGAACATTGATAAATTATCTTCTCTTATTATATCTCCCAAAAAGGAATTGGATACTAGAAGACTACGTTTACAAATAATAACTTTAGAATTCTGGTTGACTTGAAACTTAAACGTGTATGTTGCAATTTTTTTTATGACACTGTGCATCTTCCCAAAAACTAAACAATCCTCCCATCTTCCGAACTGATTCTATCTACTTCTAGCTTGTAAGTTTTCATACTTTTGACATGAGATCTTACATTATCAGACCAAAACATATTTCATCATGAACAAGGACACTTATTAAGAATACTAAGGTATAGAGATGTTTTCATATATGAAATTAAATTATCAAGTTATACAATCAGTGGATTGTGAAAAAAAGTTTAGTTGATCAACATTTAAGCTAAGTCACGTTATTCTAGGAAACATGGCATGTAGGATATGTTGCTACAATTATCCAACAGAGGACATGCCAAAATGAGAGGAAGGACATGTGGACCAACAAAAGAGATGAGTTTATTCCCTCTGGATTTGATGAAGAAAGCAAAAGAAACAGAACACAATGATATGAATTTATTTGGAGATTCCAAGCTTATGATGAATTGGGACAATAGCAGAAGTAGAATTGAAAATGTTCAGAGAGCTCCAATAATGAAGTTGGTGTTGGGTGTATAACACTCCTTTAATGATATATATTTCATTCATATGGATACATCTAGTTACTATATAATTATAAGTGTCAAATGATGATCAAACACAAGAAATTAAAATAGTCAATACACAAAATATAAGTTTATAAGTTAGAACCATAAAATGCAATTTTCTCAGAGTCATTTGATGTCATCAAAATTGAAATATATTATAGAGAATGATTTACTCATACTATAGGTGGAAATACCAATGGAAAATATAAAACAGGTTAGATACTAGAACTGTAGATGGAAGAATGTCATAACCCATCACACCACTAGAACAAATTTGACTTTTAGGGGCATTTTTATTCCGCCTCCAAAAGTCACTTTTGGGGGTGGTTTTTTCTTTGGAGGACACCATTACAACCCCCCCCCCTAATAGAACCTACGCTAAAATTTTTGAATTTTAGGGGTGGTTCCAGAAGAGATCAAAACTACCCCCAAAAAGTGACTTTTGGGGGTGGTTCTAAACCCCCCTCATAGAAACCTATGGAGGTGGTTCTGAACCCCCCCCCCCCCCAAAAAAAAAAAAAAAAAAAAATCTTATTAAAATCCTTTGGGGGTGGTTCAAAACCCTCCCTAAAAGTCTTTATTATAAAACTTTGGGGGCGATTATAAACCCCCCTCATAGGTACCTAAGGATGTGGTTCGAAACCCCCCTAAAACTCTTTACAAACCTTTGGGGGTGGTTATAAAACCCCCTCGTAGGTAGCTATCGGGGAGGTTCAAAAACCCCCTTAAAAGTATTTATTACAAAACTTGGGGTGAGGTTATAAACCCCCCTCATATGTACCTACGAATGCATTTCAAAACCACTCCTAACACTATTTACAACCCTTTGAATGCAATTATAAACCCCCCTCGTAGTTACCTACGGAGGCGGTTTGAAAACCCCCCTAAAAATATTTACAAACCTTTGGGGGTGATTATGAACCCCCCTCGTATGAACTTAAAGGGGTTTTTTTTTACCCCCCTTGTTGTAACATATAAGGTAAGTTTTGAACCCCCTTCGTAGTGACATATGAAGTCAGTTTAGAACACCCCTAGTATCCATAATAAATAATAATAAAATATATTTTATTTAAAATATCAATAATGCAATATCATTAGGGAACAAAGGAATCAAACCTTCAACCTCCTACTTGTAAAGAAAGCGCTCTTCAATTGAGTTGTAACCCTTTAATAATTGGGGAAAAAGGAAATATTAACACCCAAAAGACCAATGGAGAGTGTTGGTGGCAGGACAAATATCTAGTTTTAATAACATAACATGATAACAAAAGTTTTGTTCACTATATTTAAGGACCTAGATGTGTTTTTGCTGGAAGACATGCTATAGTCAAGAGATTCATCCATAGGCTCTTTGAAAAAATGCAATGTTGAGTTTCATGCATCGACTCTTTGGAAAAATCCAATGCTTAGTAGATGATCACATGGATATAGGAAGGGTAGAGATATAGCAAATATTTTACTCAAGGATTACCTAGGTAATGTTGAGTAAATTGTGGGATATTTTCTAGAGCATTGTATCCTGAAGGTACAACTTATTGAATCACTGATTCCATGGTGGAGGGTTGGTCACTTGTTAGTCAACCAATGAAATAGCCATTCATAATATGTATATCTATTTTTTTTTACAACGACGACCAACAAAAAATGTGAAAGAACAAGGATTTCAAACCATTTATTTCAATAAGTATAAAAGTGAACACCAACAAAGCCAAATAAAAATTTGATTTCAATATTCAATGCTTTTGTATTTTGAGTCATCGAAGCTCAGGTGTCAAATGTACATAGTCAAGTACAAATTTCATTTCAACATTCACTGATTTTGTATTTTGAGGTGGAAAAGCACCTGGCTCAAAGATAGCTCCATGCTTATTACCTTCCCATGTTCTCCTTGTGGATTAGGAGGCCCACACCAGCTACTACAAAGTCTCAATCTCTAGAGTCAATTTGCATACAATTTCGCTCATAGCAGTTTGGATCAATTTGCTTACAATGTTAAAGGCTCATTCGATTTGGTAATGAGATTTCTAGTCTATTTTTTCCAAAATGGAAATTTAAGATCTGAAATTAAACAACAACAAAAATTGGAGGGGGGAAGCATGTTTTTCCCTTTCAATCCTTTGGTTAATTGGACCAAAAAAGAGAAGATGGCATTCATTTTTTGCCACTATATCAGAGATCTGTGTTAGTGTGGAATGCACACATAATTCATCATTGTACAAGGTTTTTCCAATGTAGAATTTTATGTAGTCAATGATAGAGATGAGGTGCTCCACAAAGGACCTTAAAACTGAACATTCAATCCCTTCTCAAACGTCATATGCACTATTCCAATTTGGTATGAATTATGAACCTCCCTCTACATTTTTTAAGTAATATGCATATTCCCTTTAGGTAATATGTGGATGTCTTGAAAGATATGTCTTCAAGTCACCAAAGTCTCTAGCCACTTTTTCGTTTTTTTTCAGGATCTATATGGTGGTCATTTGGACTCTGATCTTTTAGAGGAAATCCTTTAAGATGTCAATGCATTTATTTGGAAACATAATCTGGATTACAAGCAATTTGATTTTCAATGCATATTTTGTTTCAACAATAGTGACCTGGCCACTTCTTGTCCTGAGTGGACTTTTGATGTTGATCCTTGAAGAGTACAAATAAAAGAAAGAAATAAAAACATGCCACTAGGTGGAATGGTGTATAATTGCATTATTTTATAATCGGTTGTAAGTTAACTCTAGTTTGGAAAAGAACCATGACTTAGAGAAGCTAGAGCTTCTCAATTATAACTAAATTCATAAGCCCTGATTCTTCTATTGTTTGTGTGTGATCATCCAATGGATTTGGTGGAAATCCCATAACCTACAGTTTATATGATGGAGCAACTCCAGGACTTGCAGCACTAATTAAGACTTGTATATCAGCAACTGTTTGATGATGATTTAAATGAAGTATCATGCGGGTCCCATCAAATAATTGAAGATGGACATAGGTTAAGGATTTGAATAATCCACTGCAAGGCCTTTAAAAGGATGAAAGTTAGAAATTATAGACTGATTTGTAGTACTTGGATCATGAACAGAAGGAGATGGATTGGATGTGGCGCTTGGCTCGGGTACTGAAGGAGATGGATTTTATGTGGCACTTGGATCAAAAACAAAGGAGATGGAACTTCCCAAAGTTCTACCCACACCTTGAAATTGGGAACGTTTTTTCACTTTCACATGCATTATCATCATTATTTGACTGTAATGTTAAGTAGACATTAAAATGATTACCTGAATCTGAAATTTGACTTTAAAATGAAAAATAGTCTGATAATGTCATGCAAATATTTGAAAAAGAAAAGTAAATTGAGACATCATGAAGTGAGAGATCGAAGAAAACATACTCCATAGTACTCATTTCTCCGCATGAGACTAACTTGAACTGTAGAGTTTCTATTTGATGGCTCTAATTCTCTTAGGAATTTAGATTTCTTCAAGCTCTGGAATAAAATAAAAACACAAAAGGATAAAGTTGATGTTAAATAGAAAAGGAACTAATAGCAAAACTAAGATCATTTGCACTTGAAGAATATAACAAGCTAATAGCGAGGTAATTACTACCTTCATTATTTACTTAACAAAGTTAAATTATCTATGCTGTACTTTTATTCCATTATGTATTATCCTTCATGTTTATGTAATTATAACTATTAACATAGCTTTTGTTCTTTATTGGCAGGTTCACAAAAACATTGGCTTAATTATCAACTCTTGATTTTATACCTAGAAATAATACCATGGCATATTTTATATACCATGATCTTTAATCTTAATGCTTTCGGAGAAAAAATATGCTATGGTTTTAAGGCATAAGCCTATGGTTATGAAATACCCATTATATATTATGCTTGGTAGCTTTTAAACTTTGGATTAGCATATATATGGTATGGGCTTATGCATTACCCGATACCATATAATATATTATGCTTTGTATTACATATGGAGGTGGCACGTTAACATAAGGTTTAAACTTATGCGATTGGGGTTTAAGTCTTGCATGGGGATGGAGACCATCATTATTGAAATGAAACCAAACTATGGAAAAGTGGGTTTTGGCCTTGATAATGGACACCAGCTAGTATCATTAATGCACCTTGGTTTTCGTGGCAGCCCAAGCATAGGGCTTGGAAAACGATGGACTTGTCATTTTGTTTTAGTTGTTTGGGGTTTGGTCTTGGCTCTGTGCATGGGAAAATGGAGGCAACCTCCAAAGCATCGAAGGTATGGTAAAATGTTTTGCCTCTCATCATTTGATAGTTTGTATTGATGCATCAATCGTTTTAATACTTCTCATCCCTTGTTTGTTTGGTGGTTGCACATGCGAGGGACTATGAAGAGAAGCATGGCTCAAAGCTTCGTTGCTAGTTTGCGGATGATGCCAAAGGTGTAAGGTAAGCCTCTCAATAAGCCTACACTTGTTATCTCTCGGCCTGACTGAGTTTCATCTTCATCGTTTGGTTTTGGGGTTTCACTGTTTTGTTTCGAATTCACCTCCACACTTGTGATGAACAGACTTGGGTTTTAAAATATTAAGGCGATTAAGCCATGAAGAAAAAATTAATGCCCTTACATGCTATGTGTATAAGTTTATGTTTATGTAAATCATTACTTTGGATTTGGTCCTTTTAAGACATGGGATGCACCATTGCTTGCAATGGTTCCATAGCCCTTGGCACGCCTGTGTGAGCTTGACTTTGATAATGGAATTACTATGTAAATATTATAACTCTTGCGTTTTTGGAAATGGTTAATACATTACTGTATGTGTGTGGAATTTATATTGCGCTAATTACTGTGGTTTTAAAGAGGAAATCGCCTTCATTGATGCTCTGTATAGCTTCTTATATTTATTCTTTAGCAGTAATAAAATGAAAGCATAAGCTTTTAGGCCTTTCCGTGAGTGGCATGGGAACTCTCCCACGAAGTTCCAATAGCCTAGAGGGTTGTCTAGTTTTACTATTTCATTTCTATTATTATGTATGTGGAAAGTGGAAAGCCATTGGTGAAAACCCACACTGGCTATCATTGTTGTAGGTCTCCTTTTTATGGACTATGTATTTAAATAAATTTGCCCGAGGTCGTGTTATAGCGTTTGTGTAGAAGCTAAGGTCTTACGACCTTGCTATAGCTAAAGTAATTGGTTTGTTATTTTAATTCCACATATACCTTGTTCGTGGTTGATGTAATGAGTTGTATATTTTTGTGTAGATGTGTATTTGTTTTGGATACCCACATGGTTCGATTCTTGTCCTTCCTTGTATATAAACTTATGGGCTGTTAAAGATTTGTGGTGGGGTTTTAATAAAATGATTCGTTATGTTGTTTAATTCTTATTAGATGGTTTTAATTTATTATGAGGAACGAATGCATGGTTAAGCAAATGGTTACGACATGTGTAATTTATACTGTGGATTTTATTAAGGCATGCAATTTGAGTTGGATACCAATAGGGGTGGATACAACGACCTCTGTGTAACTTAGGGGTTTGTAAATTAATTAATAGAATTAATTATATGTTGGCTATGAATAATACTTAGATGGAACTTGAATGATTTTATGCAATGTGATTATGATATTGTTTAATTAGTCCCGTGTATTTTAAATATGAAAAGATACTCGATCTTATACCGAATGAATGGTCACGATACTTCTCTGTTCATTTGCTTAAGATGATGTTTAATTTTAAGCAAATGTTTTAGTAGTTAGCTTGTAATTAATGGTGCAGACCTTGAAAGGTATTTAACGGTTTATTATCTTTGATTTTAGTAGGACATTCAATTTGTACTTGGTTTATATTTAGTGTATTTCATATATTACATTTATAAAACTAATTTATAACTCTTAGTATATATATAACTTCTACCTCTGCACTAGTCTTAATTAAATCTAAAGCAAGTCTCTGCTCACAAATGGAATATGTCACTAGAGTAATGAAGCCAAAAGAACAACTATATAATAACCTTAAAGAAAACCTAGTTTATAGTAAAGAGAGTTTAAGTATTGAAATAATACATAAGCAAACTTAGATGGACAAACCCTTGTAAATACAACATAACATAAAATTTGCAGCCTAGGTTTATACTTTAAGAATTATAAACCCTAGAAGAATTGAGACATAACATCCATTATAGGGTTAGAAATAAAATATGAACCCTTACATAAATCAACCATCAATTATAATAGAAAATGAATTAGGCAAACTAGGATCTCATAGCTATAGTTTTTTTGAAGCTCCTTTAATGGCTGAACCTGCACACTTTAAATAACTAGCCTTAATAATTCATAGGCAGATCTGAAATCTGTATTTGATGACCGGATTACTTGGGAACTAGCACGTTCCACCCAACCATGACTCGGAATCGTTCCTGTTTTCAATACAGATCCCCGAGAGCTCGATTCCAACATGCAAGCAGCTTAGAGATCCTAAGGTAGGGTTTCCTAACTGGAAAGAAGTTTTGGATGAGTTCTCCTTTTACCTTGCAGGAAAAATGTTCTCCAAGAATTCACTTGAGAGAAAAACAGGCAGAATAAAAATTATCCAAAAGATAAATGAGAACCCCAAGCCTTTCCTTGGCTTGAGTCTTTATAGATAGAATTTTTAATCAAAGGGACAGTTAAATCAAGAAATCCTTGATTTCTTGATTTAACCCTTTTTAATTACTTTGGGTAATTTTCAATAAAGTTAACATAGGAACTTTTAACTAGTTCCTAGTTAGACTTTTAACGGCATTATACTATTTATTAATCCTTTAATAATAAATAATAATTGGTGGAGCTTCTTTTCTTTCTTTTATTTATTTATATTATTAATATATTAACTCTTTATACATATTATGTATAAAGTACATAATAATATAACACTTGTTAACATTTGTCTTTGGGCATCATATACCGTGATCCCTAGACTTAATGACACTTCTTAATTAAGTTCAAGTGGGTAGATGGTTTAGGTCTAGTAGGCTAGGAAACTCTAAACATCCTTGCATGCTAGATTCCCCCATATAACATGTTAGTTCTTTAGTACTTGATGAGAATACATAAATTTGAAATTTCATTTAATCACTTAAAAATAAGTATGATGAGACCAATATTTTTCTCAAGTCATTTTCACTCGGGAATTTATTAAGTTTTTTAGTAATCCCTAGCACTTACCATAGCCCATACTCAATGCTTATAACAAGGAGTTACAAACTTAGTGCAATTCCAGAGTTCTCGCTTAACACTAATGCTAGGATGTACTTGTACAATATACCTAGGGATACAATGGCCAAGGATCCAATGCTCCAGATATTATGCTCAACATCAACATGGAAGGCTCGAGGGATTTTTCCCAACACTTCCAATTATCTTTTCATGTGTTCGAGAGCTTCTTGCTCAACACAAAGGTAAGTACTCATGTGCTCCAGAGCTTATGGCTCAACACAAATCACCAATCACTCATGTGCTCCAGAGCTCCTCACTCAACACAAAACATCTCATCAATAATGTGCTTTAGGGTCCACTCCCAACATATATATATATATATATATATATATATATATATATATCATCAATAATTGGCTTACACCCGATATATAAAACAAATCATCATGTTCATATCTAGTGGGGTCTTCGACCCAATATATAAAAGTAAAACATCAAGATAACATCATAATAAATAGGATCATGTCTATAAGTGGTAGGTCCAAAATTCAAGATATTACACCTAGTGGAGTGATCTTAAACCTGCTATCCTACCCAATGCCAATAGTATGGCCTTCAGCCCCAAGTTTTGGATCAATTTTATCGGTATTTGAATCCCAACATTATTCGTATCCAGGAGGAAATACATAGCAATGTACTCATATATAGTGATCCTGCCTCCTATCGCGTGTGATCAAAGGTTCACCACCTCCCCTGGTCAGTACAACCGTGTGATAAAGTATGTCCTCGACCTCGAGGCTAAGAGACATCCCATCCAACTGAAAAGTATCTGAGTATGAATCTTAGTAATCCACTAGTAGCTAGAGTAGCCTTGGTTTTTCCCTTAAGCTTCCAAGGTACCAAAACTTGTATAACCAACAATCCCTCAATGCTTGTTGAGCCATCAGATGAACCTGCATAACCTCTTCAACATCACCATGTTCACTCTCTCTCCACTCTAGCACCATCCTACATAAGAATGACCAAGTTCCATGAGTATTTTCTTTTGAAATTCATGTTTGCAGCCCTGTACCCGACTATTTTCAAAACATCCACGTATATACGCCATTATCATGGTCTTGTCCACATATACCCATCCCTATACGCAGAAACAGACCCGATTTCCATGTGGGGAGAAACACACTATTTAGGATGGCCCATGTTAAAAAATTAACCACTAAATTTAAAAATAAATGCATGAAAATAGAAGAGTAGGGAATGAGGAGTTACCTGGACCAAACGAGTGGTTTGGTCGAAGGATGCTCCCATAATAAGCTTCTAAATTTTCGAGTACAAAGTCATTATGGTGGGTGAATTTTCAAATTGTATGAAATTTTTTATTTTTTCACTATTTTATAGAATTGTTTTTGAAATTTTCACCCACTTTCTATAGTTTTTTATAGTTTCTTACCATTTTGGACCATTTGGACTAATATAATGTTGTAGGAACGAGTTTTTAGCATGATTTGACCAAATCTTTGATCCATTCGTGCCTATTACACGTATCATGTCTAAACTGGCTTATAGGTTAGGATTTCACATCTGCTTGCATTTTGCATGTCCTTATGACTGTTTAATCTTGACCTTAGGTACGAACCCATTCCATAGTGTCACGGAACCTTCATGCTAATTTTAGAAGTGGCATTATGTGAATGGTAGAGATTTCCTATACATGGGTTCCCTAGTTAGATCATATATTGCATTTGGTGCCCATGTTGGCATTTCTGCTTTAGGTTGTGGGAGTCCTTTTTAGTCTTGCTATGTCTTTGAACAACAATTTCATACTCCTCTTGAACTTTATGCTGGCTATTTCCATGGGACTCTCTTGTATATATCAATTTGTAATTACATTTTCATGAGTTTTGCTTGCCTTATTGAGCCTTATTCCAACTTCTTGCTTCAGATTTATAAGCTGGCATGTAGCCGAATCTTGCCTCATGTCTAGCCGAGCAGATCATTTTTACATATCTTTTACAGCTTGATCACCCCTTTTACTGGGAGGAGACCTTCGCCCGAGTTTCATTATCCTCCACATACCTCCTTGCATTGAGCATAGGCATGTTCCACTGCTTGGAACTAGTTTGATTGTCCCCTAATAGTCCCCTCCTCCTATATTTGTACTATAAATCACTTCTATTCTTTTCCAAGATCTTCAAAATATCTGAAAAAGTCCAAAAAAATTAAAAAAAACATAAAAGTCCGGACAGAAAACGATGTTATCTTTAGCAGCAGTCAAGTCATGTCACCTTCAAACAGAGCACTATATATCACATCCGTTGGTTGGGTTATTAGTTTGAATTTAGGATCTGTACTCACTACTCTGAGTTTATCTCCACCGACTTGTTAAGCTTCCAGCCCCTATGGATCCTCTGTCGACGCTTGATGTGTCATAGAGATGTCTTAGTTGGCATATCGAGTCCATGCTGCCTACCTTCAGTCACCATTCACCTCATGCTCTTGTTCGAAGGAAGTTGAAGCTTGAGCTAACCATTCCTTAGTTATCTTGACTTTGCATGTCGGCCATTCCTGACACGGTTACTGGTTCGTGCACATCTTTTTTGAGTTCTTCCACATTATACAACGTTAATCAGTACCTCGTGTTGGTTGATGGGGGATTCCTTAATGACCTCCTTCTAGCATATTCCATTTGATCGACATCAGATCATTTATTCTGGAATAGGAGTCTAGAGTGATTTAAGTTCTTTGAGACTTACAGTCATCAGTGGTAGGTTCCCTTGCCATCAATAGTTCTAGGAGTACATCAATGTCCCCTAATCGATGGATGCTTCCCCTCCACAAATCTATTCAGAAAGTTTGTTAGATTGCACTATGTACCTTGATTCCCATTTTCATTATTGGTGGGTGATCTTGCGTGTGTTAATGTTATACATCAATGACTAGTAATCGGACGATGGACTACTATGTTTGACCTTGACACATCTATTCACATAGTAGGACATGAACTCGTAGCTGTTTATGTAGAGCACCTTCCATCTTGGTGGCATTCTGCATATGCTACCTCCTTGATCATGCCAGTGTTCATGAGATTTCATCTCTCGTGATTTGATTCCAGTGTATATCAGATATCTTCAGCCATTATGTATATCTTGATCCATTGTATATCTCAGCCATTATGGAGATTTTGATCCGTTGTAAATATTCATTAATTATGGAGATTATGATCCATTGTATATTGTAGGTGGTGATGACTAGACATGTCACATTTTGTATATCATGCCTCTTCATGGGAATTGTACTCTTATGTATGAGGTATTTCTATATGTATTTGCTATCACATGCAAAGATTGATTATTGTACTATACTGATGAGTGGATGGTTCTTTGACCGGGGTCTCCATTTCTCCACTTTTGGGATGGATTTTATAATGTATTTTGGCTATGATGTTACCCTTCTGACCTCACACATTAGGGGGCATCTGTTATAGCTTATTTTATCACACATGGTTGGTAACATATTTATGGCCTTCCATGTCCCTCTGCAGACTCTTTGGACCCCATTGACTTGTATTTTACTTTGATGTTCCAAGATCATCCCTAAAAAACACCTGTTTATTCATGTACATGACCTTTAAATCTATACTCGTGTGTACACACGAATTTTGACCTCAAACCCGCATACAACAAAGTATAACACTAACATTACTTTGTTGTCTAATTTTTGCATGTAAGCCCTCCTCGCGTGGATGCTTCTTGGTCTGTATCAATGGTTCGCCAACAAATGCATTGGTAAGGGTTATAAATATTTTTGGTTTCCACGGACTCTTTCATGCATTGGACAGTGTGGGAATTGAGGCTTTCATCGAAGATAAGTTTGGAATGTAGAATTTTAGGTCTTTATGAGTCTGCAATTAGTTTGCACGAGAGGTTTTGCAACCTCTTTGTTTCCAACGTTACTGTATTTTTTTTTTGTATTTATATGTTGTGGTTAAAACAAGGGTGGATTCCATCTTCAATGGACTTAGAATATTGGTATCATGCACAAATTCCTGTGGGAAATATTCTCTCTTTAATTTGATTACCTCAAAGCCTACATAACAAGTGTATGAGACATATAATTATTGTCTCAATTTATTGATTTTTGACCTTGGATGTAAGCCGACTTAGTTAGGTGAGTAACTCAAGTGTTATCATGTAATCACTTATTAGATATTCTACTTCAAAATGAACTCATCCTTGAATTGAATGCTAGGCCACTTAGTTAGGTGGCTAACTCAAGTGTCATCATGCAAAATTTACTTAACTATATCTTATTTGTTATAATTCAATTATCTCTTTAAGTGAAGTCCTTGTTGATAATATCATTGAAGTGAACAATTTGATTTCTCTTTAATTAACTGAATTATTCCTTTTTAACATCACTAGAATTTAACAATTCTAGATCTCCTTAACTAACTAAAGTCTTTATCATGCAATTTGTGTTCTCTCTATTCTCAATACATCTTATCTTTTAATCTCTTGTCATATATTCATGGTCCACATGTGCAATTTTATTTTCTTTATCATATCAAATATGTCAAGGAGTTTTTTCCCATGATGTGATCATCTTGTTCTACTAACGTTTCAAGTGGTCATATTGCTAAACTAATTCATTCTAGAGCTTGCCAATCTCTAGAGGAAGTGATTCATCTTAAGATTAGATTCAACAATAAATCCTATGCTAATATCAAAACTTATTAAAAGAACAATTCATCGAATTAATAAGAGACATTAAACGAAATCAATCTTCCAATTCACTTTCTTTCACCTTTTGTTTCTGTGTCATTACACAATTTTCTTCTTACTTAGTCTAGTTTCTAAGTTATATTAGAATAAATAGCTTTCATTAGTTTATTTTCATTTTGAAGGTAGACGCTTTAAATTAAAATTATTTTGAAGATAGTTTGAAAGGTATTTCATCTATGCAATTAAGATAAAGTTTGACATTTGAATGTTTTATAGATCTTCGATGTAAGAATATTTAGTTAGTATTTAGAATTGATAATCACTATATTAAGAATTTGAATGAACATTATTAGATTAGCAGTAGATTAGATTAGAATAGATCAAATTAGGATAAGCTCTAATTGTGTAGATGAAATTAGGATTTAGGATAAGCTCTGATTCTGCACATAGAGTGTTTGTGCCTCAAAGTTTATTGACATTTTATAGAGGCTATGTGTAATGATACATTTAGCTCAACACTTGGAACAAATTTTAAACATGAGTCAATGAAGTCATTATCAATCTTCCTAGTAACTTGAGGCTCAAGACAACCATGGTTAGCTGTGAAGACCGAATTTGATGTATTTCAAATAGGAATGTAAGGGAAAAAAATAGGAATGATTTTTCCATGTAGCATGGAACATGTGATATTTTAATATAAACTTTTATTATTTGCATTATGCCTAAACAACCACCACATAGTTTCTTGCAGCCCGAAATTGATTGCATCAAGCCTTTACGCCAAAGTAGACACATACTATGAAACCTGCCTAGAATATTGAATCCCACATACAAATCTTACAAAATAAAAAATTTACAAAAAAAAATAGTCAAATGTAGAGATCGATAATTACCACTACTTTCTTAGTCTTGAAATCCATGGCCAAATAATTTCTGCAGTGCCGTTATAAGAGGGGCTTTCTTCGTATATTCGATCGGGTTTTCTTTGAAACATAGCTATGCATATCGTCTTCCTCATCATTGTTATTGAAAACATAGCTCTGCATTTCGTCTTCGACTTCGTTGTTGAATCGTTTGATTTGTACAAAAACATAAACACAGGTTGCCTGTTTAAGGAACTTAAATTATGGCTAAGTGGGATGGTGCGAATGTTATGGTATTGTAATTGAGATACACCAAGAAAAATGTAAGTGGGATTACTCATCGATAAAAGCAATTAATCCAAAATTTGTAATATGGATTAATCAACGATATCGCACCAGGGCAGGTGATCTTTATCTTCCTTCCGCAGCTTTAACTCATGAATTTGTGAGGAACCCTAATCTCGAGGTTAGAGCGCGGGTCACTTTAATTGATCGGACCGTTGTTGGTATGCAAGAATATAATAAGAAGAAAAAAAAGAAGCAGCCGCCTCCTTTTGCTGGTTCTTATTTTCAGATAAGGCTCTTATATGGGATGTCATTGTTAGAAAACGTAAGGACTAGGTAAACGTTAACTGCTGGATGTTGAAATTAATTTTCTTTTAGTTGTGGATTGCCCTTTTACTAAGAATGTATGGTTAGATATTGAAGATAAGTTAAAAATTAGTAATATGTGGAGTGGGGAATCTCTGTCTGATTGCATAAAGAATTGGTGTCTTAATATGGAGGTTAAGCATATAAGATCTTTACCTATTATTGTTATGTGGTTCATTTGAAAAGCTAGGAACCAATGGTGCTTTGAAGAATTCATTGGAGGCCATCTCAAATATCCTCTTTAGGCTTGGGAATGTTGAGGTCTTTTCCATAAGATAAATCTGTTGTGAAAATCAATTGGGTGTTTGTAGCATCTATAGATAAAACATACCTTGGGGTTATTTTTATAGATCCACAGCAGGGGAACCAAAAGTCTCTCGAGGAGTAGGAGGTGTGTTTTATTTTTCTGATGTTCATTATTTTACTTTTAAAGGGAACCAAAAGTCTGTGGAGGAGTAAGAGGTGTGCTTTATTTTTCTGATGTTCATTATTTTACATTTAAAGCTAGTTTAGGGACTGGCACTAACACCTCTGCTGAACTATGTGCATTAAAGCTTTTTCTCACTTTGGCTAGGGAGAACCTTATATCTAAATGCCAAATTTTTGGTGACTCTAAGTTAGTCATCAATTGGGCCTCTGGTAAGTACATATTGAGAAATTTAGAGCTATCTCAGGTTCTCCTTGAAGTAAATAGACTTTCATACATGTTTGAGAAAGTGATGTTTAAGCACATCTATAGAGAAAGAAATTCACATGCACACATCTTAGCAAAAGATGGAATGAAGGTTCTCGAAGGATACTAGCATATCAAAGAGTATAGAGCTGATGAAATTATTGACACATATCATATTTTCTGAATGGGATTGAACATGGATAAAGATTTTGAGGAGCTCTGATGATGATTTTTGAGACCTTTGTCTATGTTTTTTTCCAGACCATTTCAGTTATATATTTTAGTATGACGATGATGTTGTTTTGGAGTTTCTTTAAGACTACCAGACAATATTTGTATTTTTTTATGATATGTTGTTGTTTATATATCAACTTATGATCCGTATTATGAACATATAATCCTTTGTGGTTTTGGTAATATTTTACTATTGTGATAATGAAGAACATATCTCTCTCTCATTTCATGATCTATATGTATTTTTAAATACTATGATTTTTGTAATTTTTTTGGTTTATATGAGAATTATTTGTAAATCTTGTTAGAATAGACATTTTCTATTCATCTGAAAAATGTAAATAAAGCTTTTACTATTTTTTCCGTTTTAACCTTCACAAACCACTCAACATAACAAACTATTCATAATATAACACTTAATCCATAATTTTTTTTTTAAAGCAATGACGATTTCCATTATTTGTAATCCATTTGTATTTGTAATTTTTTTTAAGCAATGACAATTTCCATGAGTAGTTTAAAATGGAGACTACCATGGATATACATTTATAAACATAACTATAAATAAAATGTGATAACTGGTAGCCTAACGATAAATAATAAAAAGTAAAATATAAGTATAGTTAACAAACTAAAAATTTAGTTCCAAAACAAACATCAAATTGATTGTATTTTTCTTTAAACCTGTCTCCTTCGATGCATTAACTAACCGTCTTTTTCAGTTGCAACTAACCGTTAGAAACTCTTCTCATTTTTTCCGTTGCAACTAACAGCGAGAAACGCTTCTCATATTTTCATTTTCGAAATAGGCATCTCCTCGAGGAACTATTGGGGAGCAAAGGTTGAATCCTTTGGAAAGGATTCTTCCCGCTCGTCGGTCTTAGAGCTTCAACTGATACCGATACTAAGGCTGCTCTGATATAATATTCCATACTGTAACAGAAATTAAATAGAACAA
The DNA here is from genome assembly GCA_001517045.1 of Pseudotsuga menziesii. NCBI lineage: Eukaryota > Viridiplantae > Streptophyta > Pinopsida > Pinales > Pinaceae > Pseudotsuga > Pseudotsuga menziesii. Next base: position 469,740 of record LPNX010556633.1, read on the forward strand.
GTATGGACTCAATGAATTTTAGTTTCACTTCAACATCATCAAGGTCTGAAGAGAACAGTCTACCGGCTATGAATTCTAGTTTCGCTTCAACATCATCAAGGTATGAAGAAAACAATCATGTGGCTACAGTTGATCTGCACAGCTGTCCTTGTCCAGGGAAGAAGACATACGTTATACGGTTGGGTTCCCGCGAAACATTTTTCTTCGATTTGGATGATTACTACGTGGTTGAATCCATCTTAGGCAAGGGGGGGTATGGATATGTGTGCTCTGCTCAGGACATTTCCAAGGATCCTCCCCACCAAGTTGCCATCAAGGTATTCTACAACATATTCAAAGCCCCTTTGGACACCATGAGACTGTTACGAGAGGTTCGAATTCTTCGACGAGTCACCCATCCTTTTATCATTAGACTCGTTAATATTATGGAGCCCTTGGGGCATTGCGGGTTTGACTGTCTTGCTATTGTTTTAGACAAAATGAAAACGGATTTGCATAAATTCCTCTATAATGCAGAGGAATCATGTTGCAAAAACAGTGGTGAGGATCACAACAACAATGATAATGATCACGAACAGTCAAAACATGATAACAGTGAAAATGAGGAGAAAAAAGAAAAAGAAAACGGAGATTTTGATAAATGCAAACTGATTCTGAATCAGGTATCTATATACTCATATATATAGAGAGTGTTTTCAATTGAAGATCTGAATTTGATCATTAATATTTTATTTTATTTTCAAATTCAATCAAATGCGTTTAACCTAGTTTTCCTTTTAAAAATTAACCATATATTGAAAGTATTGAAAGGATAAATGGTTTTTTGAAAATGTGCATAATACTTTAAATTCATAATTTAAAAATATAATATAAAAATTATTAAATAAATACACATAAGTATCAACTTTTATCTTAAACCATTTAGATACCTTATTAAAAAAAAGACATTTTCAATTTCTTAACTTTTCTTTTTAAATACTAGAATAACTAGTTTCTTTCCTAGATAATTTATCAAAAATATTAAACTATATTTTGAATAGGGAATAATTTATTTCTTAAATAGCAGTTTTCTTCCTTAGTACAACTTGTAAAATGATTGCTTTTACTTAGTTAAAAGTATTAACAGTTTTGTGACATTAATAAAAATTTACAAGGCTTTTAAATATTAAGTATTTTTACATATTTAAAAATAATCTGAACTTTAGTTTATGAATGAATGTATTTGACACATTATTGATGATGGTGATGATGGTATGGATAATGTGTGATAACATGTAGCTAGGCATAAACAAGTCACAATTAAACCCATTTAACAAGAAGAATATGAGAAATAAAAAAAAATTTCGAAAATGTTTTCTATTCNTAAGAAAAAAATACCATCGAAACTGGATACATGAGGAGAATGAAGAATGTCTAACTCATAGTCAAAATCTAACTCATAGTTAAAACCGTTTAACTAGAATAATATGATGAACAAAAACAAATTTCCAAACTGTCTTCCATTCCATTGGTATTTCTCAACCATTTGATCTTTATAGGCATGATCTAGCCACAAACTATGTAGGTGTACTAGTTTTATATACTAAATTAATTTGTGATATTTTTACTTATCAAATAAATTTAATTATTATAAAATATAAAGTTTGCAACCTTTTTCCATATTAACAAATGTAGCATAAGTAAACACTATATTAATTATTTATTTTAATGATTGCTATAATTTTTATTTTGATATTTAATTTTATATACTAACTTAATTTGTATAATTTTTTATTATTAAATAAATTTAATTTCTATTAAATATAGAATTTGCAATCTTTTCTTTAGTGTTAACCAATGTAGTATAAGTAAACACTAGTTCTAAATCACTCTCATCTATAGAAATAGTTGTAGCTGAACTTGAGCCATTTTTTAATGTTTTTATTAAATCATTGTGATCTAAATAATTTGTTGAACTTGTAATTTTTTTTTTTAAGTTAATTTTTTTGCAGGACTATTATTTACTAATTAGTTTTAGTTGTTAATTTGAACATTTTTTTTTACATTTAATATGTTTTTAATTATTTTAGTTTAGAATTACAATTTTTTTTACTTTTGTTTTCAAAGAGTGATAATAAAATAGAATTTTTTTTCATTTGTTATGATTTTTTTATTATTATTAAATTGATTTAAATTTATCTCAACTTTTGATTTATGAAGCATTTACAAGGATATAATTCGTGAAGATACAAAATTTTAATAAAGTTTTGAATCTTAAAAATAGTAGTATTTGTTGTGTGTTTATGTTAACTCTCACAGTTTGGTATGAACCATTTGATTTTTATAGATATGATCCAACCACAAACTATGTGAGTGTGCTAGTTACAAAAGTAAAAGATTAGTTATGGCTATCAATATTCACTAACCATTTTACTTATGACTCTACTAGTTATTATTATAATCATAAAATCAAATCAGTAGACTTTGCTAATTTAAAATTTTAAAAGCTTACATCTTCACTTATACTGAATTAATTACATTGTTTTTTTTTAATTCCTGTTATAAAACTGCTTTCAATTTTATGTAAAATAATTATTTGTTTTATTTAATTTCTATTATAAAACTGCTTTCAATTTGATATAAAATAATAATATTTTTTTACTCCCTAATATAAAATACATTACATGTTATATAAAATGTTTGAAGGCCAATCCTAGGTGCAAAGTTTGGAGGTCCGCAAAAAAAATTCAAAATAAAAGTTTATAAATATCATGAATTCAGTTTATAGTGATTATAAAACAAAAATAATAAGATTGCAATGTTTGTGTTGTTGTTGGCAGCTGCTACGAGGCCTCCAGTACTTGCACTCTGGAAACATCCTTCACCGAGATCTGAAACCCCAAAATGTTCTCATCGGACCAAACGGCATAGTAAAAATCTGCGACTTTGGTCTGTCTCGGACCGAAACCACGGGCAGGATGACCCGGTTGGTCGTGAGTTCCAAATACAGGCCCCCGGAGCTCCACTTCCCCAACCCCGATTCGAATGACGACGACTCTACTTATTACAGCTCGGCCATTGACATCTGGTCTCTCGGTTGCATTTTTGCAGAGCTGCTCGGCCACGACAAAGGCGACCGTGCTCTTTTTCAGAACGTGCACGACTTGCTTGACCTCGACGTATACCTTCGAGAGATCTTCAGCGTTGTTCCCAAACCCTGCGACGACGATCCCCTCGACTTTTTCGAGTACGAGGGCGTCCGTCGCTACGTGTGGTCTTTGTTGCCCGAGATGCCCTCGTCTTCTGTGAGAAGCGTGGTTTCTCGTGCGCCTCCCGATGCAGTGGATTTACTTGAGAGAATGCTTGTTTTCGACCCGCGAAAGAGGATCACCGCTGCCGAGGCTCTCGAGCATCCATACATGGCCGACGTTACTGTGGACTTTCTTGCCGACTCTCTGCAACTGCAGCCTTGGGAGGTCGAGATATTGGAGAGTGGTAGTGCTCCCTACTTGTTTAACATCCGTGATGATGAAATAGAAAAAGCAGACAAGTACAAGCTCGAAAAACTCATATATGAAGAATGTGCCAGTTTCCGAGCAGACCTTAGAAACTGATCATGATGGCCATGGTTGCATGAATTTTTCTTGACCTGCATAACCAGTCATTGTTTCAAAATATACATGTTTTTTTGTATGCATTGCGAGCATTAGAATTGTAATATCAATGGATGCAAATTCAATTTTTTATGTGTAGTAGTAGGCAATGAATTTATTACAATTTTTAATCTTCTAACATACCTAAAATTTTATAAATAAATAAAAATTTATTTACCGCCATTAACTTAGTTGTTATAGTTCATAAATCTCTTAATTCGTTGTAAACATCATGTTCTTTACTTGTGAAATGTGGTCATGACTTACATTGTGACAAAAAAAAATGTTTTTTTACTTCTGAACTGTGGTTATGACTTACTTTGTAACACAAAAATTTGTCTTAACAGATATGGTTTAAGTTGCACCAAGGTTGGGTCATGGTCTTACTTAATACTCATGACTAATACATAAACCACTATTTTAGTTATGTGAGTTATGTGTAGGGGGTGAGGTATCTCAACGCCCACTATTTTAGTTATGTGTAGGGGGTGAGGTTTCTCAACACAACCATTGAGGAACGAACTCGATGCTATGATGTCTTAAGGAACAACAAGAATGCAAACCTAAGGTTAGATAAGATCTATGCATAAACCATTTCCTTGATGTTCATAATTTATAGTTACTATTATAATATTACAAGGTTTCCGTCCCTAACATATACTAAATGCCAAACTTAATATTGGAGGTTGTAATCATGAGGGAAACATTTATATACCATAAGTTTTGAATGGTGAAAGGTTATTAAAGAGTTATAACTCTAAGATGGGAGCCAAACATTAAGGGTTGTAAACCCTTGGGAGTGACCCATGCCACGCACTTCGCTTTTAAGAAGGAAAGGTTATCATGGTTGACTTGGGAAACATTATGGTGATTGAGAAGGATCAAGGACATGTTAATAAATTGTCCATCCTTGGACCATGTGATGGTCTTGAGGACTCTAGCTCGCAGCACTTCTCATTACGCAAAACCCTTAGGGTCTATTGCTCTTTTGTGAGAGAGTGTCATCCATGAGTTTTTGTTTGAAGGTGGCTGTAATACTATTTAGCGAAGCTCTGAAGCTTGATCCTTGGTACTCTCCGAGTCTTCGTGAACCTATTCTATTTGTTGAAGGAGTGTGCAACCCTCGATTTGGTTAAGACTCCATGCGTGGCATTTCTGTGAGTTTTTGTTTGAAGGTGGCTGTAATACTATTTAGCGAAGCTCTGAAGCTTGATCCTTGGTACTCTCCGAGTCTTCGTGAACTTATTCTGTTTGTTGAAGGAGTGTGCAACCCTCGATTTGGTGAAGACTCCATGCAATCAAAGGACGAGCAGGTAAACAGTATTCAGTCTTTGTTCTAAATCTTATTTTGGTTTTTAAGATGCTTAAAGTTTATAATCTTTAATGCATTTCTTGTATGCACAACAAACGTTGTTACGGGTGTGGGTGGTCACCGGCTTCGAAGCCTCTTCTTAACTGGTAAGAACTATGTAACTATCTTGCGTGGCTCTTGAGGATACCATCTGGTTCATGTGGTGTGTTTCCATGGCGTTGGGTTTTCTCCACTATTTGAATTGGTCATAAAGAAAGTGATAAAGTTGCTTTGGTATAACCGTATAATACTATAATGGTATTTGTAATACATGTGGAGTCTTTTAAATGGTTATACCCCTCTATATATTTTTGTTGGTTATAAATCTTGTTAATATTGTAAGCACCCATGAGGTTTGTTGTTGAAAATTCGGTTTCTTTCATGCTACTGTGTAATTTTCATAATATAAATAGTTCAATGTGTGTGGAGACTTTCGACTATGCCACTTTCCTTTGATAGTGATGGGGTATTTAACATAAAATACTTATATTTCTAATTTGGAATATAATACAGATGTTTCAGTTAATTTATTTACTATGTTTGTGAGCCTTACCCTATAAATTTGGTTTTTGGGCTTCGAAAGCCACTCTAAACACAATTTGTTATTTTGATAAGGGAAATAATGCATTTCTATATAATTCGTAAAGGTTATCTATAAAAAGGTTGTATTACTTTTTTATTGTAGAAACTGGGTATCCATCTACCTATTTTGTTGTTTTTCTTGGTGTAATATCATGAATTTTGGACCTAACACTTATGGGAATGAGCCCCATTGATTATGATGTTACCTTGATGTTTTATTTTGATATACTGGGTCAAAGGCACCATTGCATATGAACATGATTATTTGTTTAATATACTGGGCATAAGCCAATTGCATATGATAGATATATATATATATCTCTTTGCTTGTGTTGGGCGTGGAACCTGAAGCACATGATTGATGAGATGTTTTGTGTTGAGCATGGAGCTTTGGAACACATGAAAAGATAAATTGGAAGTGTTGGGCATAAGCCCTAGAGCCTTCCATGTTTATATTGAGCATAAGCTCTAGAACATCGGATCCTTGGCCATTATATCCCTAGGTGTATCGTACAAATACATCCTAGCATTAGTGTTGAGCAAGGAGCTCTGGAATTGCACTAAGTTGTGACTCCCTATTTTTAGCATTGAGTGTGGGCTTTGGTAATAGCTAGGATTTACTAAAAAGAATTAATTATGTCAAGTGAAAATGACTCGAGAAAAATATTGATCTCATCTCACTTATTTATAAGTGATTAAATGAAAATTTGAATTTATGTATCTCATCGAGTACTGAAGAGCTACCATGTTATATGCGGGAATCCAACATGCAAGGATGTTTAGTGTTTCCTAGACTAATAGACGTAACCACCTACCCTATGACCTTAATGAAAAAAGTGTCATAAGATTAGGGATCATAATATATGATACCCAAAGATAAATGTTAACAAATAATATATTATTATATATTTTATACATGGTATGTATAAAGAGTAAGCATAGTAATAATATTAATAATGTAAGAAAGAAGGAAAAAATCCATTTATTATTATTATTACTAAAAGAAAATTAAATAGTATAATACATACAAAAGTCCAATTAGGAACTAAAGTTTGGCTCTTGCTTGGGACCTTTTTTTTTCCCTTCCTACTTAGACTCTTTGGATATATCTCAGGATATGATATTGTTGTTGGTTCAGGATTTGATACTCCTGTTGGTTCAGGCTCAGTCTTGGCCCTGATTTCATCTCTATCCTTCCATCCCTATTACTATCTTTCTCTAGTTTCCTGGCAGTTTTAACTTTTCTACTGAGTGGACAATTTACTACTGGGATCTCTGGCGCAACCATTCCAAAACTATTATTGAATATTTTCTTCTATTATATTCTGACAGCATGCATGTAAATAAATATCTTAATTCTCCTTGTCAGAAGCTCATAATCCAACATATTTTCACCAAAGCACTCATCTTTTCACCAAAGCACTGAGTTTTGTGTCAAACTGATCAATTTCTCATTATTTCGAACTTCTATCCTAACTAGTTTAAATTAATCTATCTGAATGACAGATAACACAACACCAAGGAGACCGCATATTTGTGCACATTGACATTTACCTTGCCAAAAAAAATAGAACATCAAATGTAGAAAAGTGACTACCAAAATAAGTGATCAATATGTGGATCAGTTGAGAAGTATTACTTTGGCTGCTCTATGGAAATATTAGATTCAAACCATAAACCTATCATCTCTACCTTCAAAAAATTTCATATCCCCAAAGTAATCTCCAGATATGAATGCTCAGTTCAAGAAAGAGGTGTTCGCAACTGTTCAGAATTCCCAATATATTTTAGGCCATCCACATATAACTTTTGGCACTTGATTGCCAGATCGAGGTCCAAGCATAGCTAACAACATGTCTCTTGAACATGCTTCCAAGTCTCATGAGTTGATCCATGGAACTCTAAAAACTAGTTACCAAAATTTTCTTTGAGGATATTTCTTATGGCTTGGGTCATAGTACTCGCACTCATGAATGTTATAGAAGTCATAAATATCATCTGAGTGATGGTTCAGTCCAAATTTCCCCTTTTGCATGATAACGATTCTCTACAAAATCAAATATCAACTCATAAAGCTCTGCCATATTCTACTGGATATTCATTTTACAGTTCTCCATCAGTTCAAAGTTGTTCATCTAGTGGAATCCTAGCATCACCACGAGTATCACAAAATTACCCTTCTGGTCTACATTATTTCCATTTACCACAGGAACCATATGACCTAGATGGAAGTGGCTACAGTGGCACTAAGAAAGAAGAAGATTTGAAATATATGTTGAAGGAACTAGAGACAGCATTACTGGTCTCTGAAAGTGATGATCCTAACAATTTTTGGATCCACTTATGAGGAACATACGTTTCCAAAATACTCAGAATGGAATTTTGAGGCCATGCATGACACAACTGATAATTATTGCCAAAGCTCCTTGTCTATTTACCCAAAACCAGGGCAGGTAGAAGTTTCCTCAATGACACTGAATCATGTAAAAGTAGAAATAATGGATGAGGTAGATCTGGGAATGGTTGTTCTACTACCATAAATTCCTCAAAAGAAAAAAAGGAAGAACTGGAGTTTGATATCCCATACGGTGATGAAAAAATAATTTCTAATTGCATGCGCAAAGGCTGTTGCATATTTTGCTAATGACTCAGCTAGGATAAACAAATTGATTGCAGAATTGTGACAAGTAGTGGTAGTATGTGGTGAACCAATGCAAAGGTTGGATTCTTATATGGTAGAAGGTATTGTATCAAGGTTGGTTTCATATGGAAGTATAATCTATAAATCATTGAAGCGCAAAGAACCTACAAGTCCATAACTTCTTTCATATATGCAAGTTCTCTATGAAGTTTGTCCTTATTTTAAATTTGGGTATATGGTTGGGAATGGTGCCATTACAAAAGCATTCAAAGTTGAAGATATATTGCACATAATTTAAATCCTGAAAATAAAACAATTCCGATCAAATCTGGAACTGTCCTCTTTGATGAAACTTTTATCTGCCACATAATACTCTTTCATTTGTCATATATGTAATCAATGAATCAATTTGATTTTGTGCCTAAGAATGTGGGATGTTGACAATCCTCTGCCATCTGTGATTTGGTTGCATGGATATTTGGAATACTATTTGATCTTTTGACTAATAATTTGACCCTCGAATGAAGAATTGGTTCAACTACCTCTTTAAATGGTTTTGTATGCTAAATCGATGCCTGTAAGTTGTGGATTTTACTTCTAGCTGTTAACAAAATAGCTTCATAAATTTACACTCAAGAGATGAACAATATAAAATTCTCAGCTGCTAACTTCTATGTCTTTAGATACTCTACCACTTCAAACTCAATCCCTTTAACATCGGGCTTTATAATTGCTATAGCTCAAAAAAATTTACACATTGTAAACACATGGTTCGTTCAATGAGGAAAATCATTTACAGTCATTTTGTCATTCTCGGGTGCTCCCAATTAATTAATGAAGGGTGTGTGCAAGAAGTTGAGGGTCTCTTTTGGCGCGTTAGATGCAATACAAAACTGAAAAAACAAGCATCCATCAACTTGGACGCATATTTTGAGACACTTACACAATGAATCTTGCGATCAGTAAAAAACAAGAAATGTAGGAAATTGAATGACCTTTCCAAATATATATTTTTTTTCTATTGAAAATGTTGTTAACTATCTAAAGTTAGATAAATTTTAACATGCACTTTTTATTTTTTGCACAAATTATAAGGTATATGATTTTGTGGGTGTAGCGTCTGAGTGTCTAAATGATGGAATAAACTTACTAAAACCGGTATACATATAGAGAACATATAGGACTAGTGCAAGACTATTTTTCCAATAATAAAAATAATATTTTTAATTTTTTTTTTAATTATCTAAGAGATCAAACCTCGAAAATGGTACATCAAATGTGAGTGCAGCATTTGAATGTCTTAATGCAATTATTTGGAAATGGGTTTTTTATAGCATGTAGAGGTTGGTGTTCTTTAGTGCACCATACAATTTTTTTTAAATGGTTGAGAAACGAAAGAGATATGGACGAAACACTACCAGTGTGTTTTTTGAGTTGAGGAGTGATGACAGAAGATAAATAAGAAAAAAATAGAAAATATTTTGTATTCTTGTTAAAATGTACATATTTAGAATCTGCAAAAAAACCCATACCTATTTCTAAAATCTCATAAAAAATGGAGGTGTGCAGCATAATCAGACGAACTGCTAAACATGAGCATATTGAAAATTTGGATATAATGCTAAATTTGTCATGGTTTATCATACTCCAAGGCACAGACATGTTGAATCCGAAGCAAAGTACAAAGTAGACACATAGGCATAGGAATTCCATGAAAGCATGGGTGGAGGCTCGGCCTTATCCTTTGGAGGGAATAAATTTTTTAATTTAAATACAACGCGACCACGATTTAGTTGAAGCACAACGTGTGCGCATTCTAAATGAACAAAACGCATGCGCGTTCTAAATGAACAAAATGCGTGCGCGTTTTGGGAAAGAAAAATAGCGTTCATTATGATCATCACAATGCTCATCTTCATCATCATCTTCATCTTCATCATCATGATCATCGTGTTCATCTTCATCATCATGATCATCATCGTCACCATCATCATCATCATCACCATCATCAAGATCATCATCACCATCACCATCGTCATCTTCATCATCCTAATCATCATCATCACCATCGTCATCTTCATCATCCTCATCATCATCATCACCATCAACATCATGAACATCCTCATCATCACCATCAACATCATGAACATCATCATCACCATCACCGTCATCATCATCATGAACATCATCCTCATCATCATCATCCTCATCCTCTTCCTCATCATCATCATCATCATCATCTTCATCATCATCATCCTCAACATCAACATCATAAACATCGTCATCACCATCGTCGTCATCATCATCATGATCATCATCATCTTCATCACCATCATCATCATCACCATGATCATTGATCATCGATCATCATCATCAACATTGCCATGTTCATCATCATCATCTTCATCATCAACATCATCATCATCATCATCTTCATCATCATCATCATCACCATCGTCATCATCATCACCTTCATCATCATCATCATCATCATCATCATCCTCAACATCAACATCATAAACATCGTCATCACCATCGTCATCATCATCATCATGATCATCATCATCTTCATCACCATCATCATCATCACCATGATCATTGATCATCGATCATCATCATCAACATTGCCATGTTCATCATCATCATCTTCATCATCAACATCATCATCATCATCATCTTCATCATCATCATCATCACCATCGTCGTCATCATCACCATCGTCGCCATCATCACCTTCATCATCATCATCATCATCATCATCATCATCATCACCCTGGTCATCATCATCACCCTGATCATCATCATCACCATCAACATCATGAACATGATCATCAGAATCATCGTCGCCATCATCAACATCATCATCACCATCGTCATCATCATCATCATGATCATCATCATCATCATCATCACCTTCCTCATCATCATCATCATCATCATCATCAACACCATTTCCATCATCATAATCATCATCATCTTCATCGTCGTCATCATCATCACCATTGTCGTCATCATCATCATCATCACCATTCCCATCATCATCAACATCATCATCATCAACATCATCATCATCATCATCGTCATCCTCATTATCATCCTCACCATCAACATCATCACCATCATCATCACCATGAACATCATCTTCATCATCTTCGTCATCATCTTCATCATCATCATCATCCTCATCATCATCATCACCTTCATCATCATCATCATCATCATCAACATGATCATCATCATCACCATTTTGTTCGTGAACATCATCATCATCATCCTCATCATCATCACCATCAACATCATGAACATCATCATCATTCATCATCATCATCATCATCATGACCATCAACATCATGAACATCATCATCATCATCATCCACATCATCATCACCATCAACATCATGAACATCTTCGTCATCATCCTCATCATCATCACCATCAACATCATGAACATCATCATCATTCATCATCATCATCATCATCATCATCACCATCAACATCATGAACATCATCATCCTCGTCCCCATCATCATTATCACCTTCATCATCATCATCATCATCATCACCACCACCATCATCAACGTGAACATCCTCATCATCATCGTCATCATCATCACCATCAAAATCATCAACATCATCAACATGATCATCATCATCATCATCATCATCATCATCATCACCATCATCATCATCTTCATCATCATCAGCATCAGCATCATCACCATCACCATCAACATCATCTTCCTCACCATCATCATCATCATCATCATCATCATCCTCATCATCATCATCACCTTCATCATCACCATCATCATCATCATCAACATGATGATCATCATCACCATTAACATCGTGAACATCATCCTCATCATCCTCATCATCATCCTCATCACCATCAACATCATGAACATCATCATCATCATCATCATCATCACCATCAACATCATCTTCATCGTCTTCATCTTCATCATCCTCATCATCATCCTCCTCATCCTCATCCTCATCCTCAACATCACCTTCATCATCATCATCATCATCATCATCATCATCAATATGATCATCATCATCACCAACAACATCGTGAAAATCAACATCATCGTCCTCATCATCATCCTCATCATCATCACCATCAACATCATCACCATCATCATCATCATCATCATCATCACCATCAACATCGTCTTCATCATCTTCGTCTTCATCTTCATCATCATCATCACCTTCATCATCATCAACATGATCATCATCATCACCATTGACATCGTGAACATCATCATCACCATCCTCATCATCATCCTCATCATC
>LPNX010556643.1:0-147642 GCA_001517045.1 Pseudotsuga menziesii
CAGTCCGTACACAGTCCGTACAGCATTAATTACAGCCGTACTTACCTCGAAATCTGTGCCGAAATTTACTCAGCCGTACACAGTCCGTACTCCTCGATTTTCGTGTAGCATTTAATTCAGCCGTACACCTCGAAATCTATGCAGACCTGGCCGTACTCCCTCCTCGAAATTCGAGCCAATAAATGCAGCCGTACTCAGCATTAAATGTGGCCGTACGATCTAGGGAACCGTGCAAGCAAATTGCTGAAATCTTCAGCTTCAAACCCTAACCTGGAAATTTGACCTCCTTGAGCAATTCGACCTCCTTGAGCTCTCTCTTCTCCTTCACTTGAAAAATGAAAAAGTCAACACACTTTTGCCTCCCTCACCCCTTTTTATAATTTCACAGTGAGAGTGAAATTCTCATTTATTTATTTCCCATAAATAAATTCACTCACTTACTCACTTTATCAAAAGGTGACTATAGTCATAAAATCACATTTAAGTGACTTTAATGTGAGGGTCACATTTTTCCCTCTTAAGTGACTTAGGCAAAATAAAGCCACTTAGGGAACATCAGACTAGGTACAAAAATCAACACTCCATACTCTAAAGAGAAATGAAAATGAAACTATGGAGGAGTTTAACAAGAAGTTCAAAGATTTGGTGGCAAGCATTCATTCTGATTTCAAGCCACCAGACAAGTCCATCCTTGTTTACTATATGGAAGCCCTTAACAGAGAAATGAGATATCATTTAAAAGCTAAAGAACCTGACACGCTAAAAAAGACGCAAGAGTTGGCTATTAAGATTGATTTAAATATGCAATCTTCAGGAAAATCAAATGTTCCTTGATTCACGAGGGATTTCGTCAAGCTGCATGAATCAAAAGATAAAGCACCTAGCCATGATGCTCATGAGAAGAAGGTCAAGGACCTATCTAAGAAAATGGAGGCCATGGAGGCTAATTATGTTGATCAATTGAAACTAATGCAAAATAGATTGATAAACATGGAAAAAGCCCAACCTAATCGGAAGAATTGCTCGCCAAAAGGAAGTTGGGTTCAAAATAAAACTTATCACCAAGATAATAGGCCTCCAAACCAACTTGAGTCAGCTAATATGGTTGAAGAAGTCATGGGTTATTGCAGACCTTGTGATGCACTTCATGAAGAGTCGGCTTGATACATAGCACGACAAATTTTAGAGCAAGGCATGCCTGAGACGAGTCAAAGTAACATTTTTTCAAGCGAGCCTGAGTTTGTCAACAATGTAGCCCATATTCATCCCATTCCCAAAGATGCCTACAAGGAAGCAAAAGAATATAGTTGAAAGATAAATAATCTAACAAAAAACTTTGGGGCCATGCCTTCATCAGATTAAGTTTGAGAAAAGTTCAAGGGCTTAACTTATCAAAGAAGAGACAATGCTGGAACCTCAAAGAATCAGCAATATGCACCTAAGATAAATACTTCCCAAGATTTAAATGACATAGATATCGGTATCTGGTTTCAAAAAGCTAAAGTATTGGTATATGTAAGTGAAATAATTAAAAATCCGGAGCAGAGATAAAAGTTAATGAAGCTTATAAATCCTTCCCCTCCTAAAAAAGTAACTTGTAAAAGGTCTGTAGAAGATCTTCCTCCAAGTCAGAAAGATGTCATGTAAGACCTTACAGTTACTCTGCATACTATGGATTTAAGGAAAGAAGAGCATCCGCCCTTTTATGTATCATTAATGATAGGTGATCTCCTTCTACATAATTGTATGGTAGATTCTATTTCTTCGTCAAATGTAATGACTAAAAACGTAATGGATCAGTGAAAGTTAAGGCCAACCAGACCTTACCAAAGTATATGTGCCATGGACTCTAGAGAAGTTGGTGTAGTAGGCCTGATTCAAAATTTTCCGATAAAGTTGGTTAAGTATTCGGATATCCATATAACCATGGACATGCTAGTAATAGATGTGCCAGACAAATGGGGAATGCTCATATCAAGAAAATGGTCGGCGGATTTATGAGGATGGATTCAAATGGATTGGACATATGCACCGTGCCTGCATCCAAAGATTCACTAGTAAGATTACATAAAGAAAAGGAGACAAAGCATAATGTAGAAGACCCTAAGAATCCTTCAACTGAGTATGTATATAATACAGATGAAATTGGGAGTTATACTTGTTATTCCACCTTTTTGGCCCCAATAAAAGAAAAGATCAAGGATGAAAAGATGGATGAGATTTGGAGGATGAATTTTGATGGAGCTCATTCAAGATCAAGAAAAGGGGTTGAGTTGTCATCACCTCACCTAAGGGTTAGACTTTCAACTTTGCCTTTAGGTTGGAATTTGAAGCAACAAATAACGTAGTTGAGTATGAGGCACTTCTTCTTGGTTTAGAAATTGCTAAAGACATGGGAATACAAATGCTAAGTATAAAAGGTGATTCAAACTTAATAGTCAGCCAAGTAAGAAGTAGGTTTGTATGCAAATTTGAAAGACTAAAAAGATACAGAATTTTTTTTGCCTTGAATATAATCGAAATTCCTAGAGAACAGAATAGCATGGTAGACAAGTTAGCAGTAGCGGCTTCAACTCTCCGGCCTTCAGAGGAATGATGAATGGTAGTGGAAAACTAGAGATTAACTTTAGACCATCAATTCTGGATAACATGGAGCATTAGCAAGTCTTTCGAAATGATGAACGATCCTCAGATTTATTCGTAATGTCCAAGAATTTTCAAATTTCAATATCAATTTCCAGGAAGAGGGCAGAGAGTATCAGGGTGAAGGCAGTCAGTTCAGCAATCCAGTTCTGCATGGGCTAGTGGCACTTGAAAACATTTTTGACAGACAAGATAGAAAAAAGAGTAATGTGGATCAAATGAAACCAGGGATTATATAGAAGTTAACATAGGAACAAATCAGAACCCCAAGTTAATTAAAATTGTTAAAGGCGCCTCTTAAAAAGAAAGTTATGAATTAATAAATATGGTCAAAGAGAATAGAGATGTCTTTGCCTTTACCTATGATGAACTTAAAGCATATCAGGAAGACGTATTTCAGCATATTATACCACTCAAACCAGAGCTTAAAGAAGTCAAGCCTTTCAGGAAAAAGTTGAGGCAGATAAATCCCAAGGTAGCACTCATAGTCAAAAAGGAGCTTAAAAAGATGTTGGCTGTCGACATCATTGCACCAACAAGGCATTCTTTGTGGTGCTCTAACTTGGTAGTGGTTAGAGATAAAAATGGTAGCATAAGGATAAGCATAGATTTCAGAAACCTCAACATAGCTTGCTTCAAACATAATTATCTGTTGCCCAATATGGAGACTCTATAGCAAAGAGTAACCTTTCAAAGGGCCGTGGATTATGCTTTCAAGGAATTAATTAGCAAAATCATAGAAATTTACCAAGATGACCTTACAGTTTTTTCAAAGGAAAGATAGAGTCATGTAAGTCATTTAAAGCAAGTTTTCGAAAGGTGTCGTAAGTATGGTATTTCATTGAATCCAGTTAAGTCTGTTCTAGGAATTGTCGAAGGAAAATTGTTGGGGCACATAATTTCTAAAGAAGGTGTCAAAAAAGATCCTGAAAGAATTGAAGCAATCAAGAAGATCCCTTTGCTTGAGAATGTCAAGGCCCTCCAATCTTTCAACAGTTACATCAATTTCATTAGGAGGTTCATTGCAAATTTAGCAAAATTAATGAAACCAATGCAAAAATTGTTAAAGAAGGATACTAAGTTTGAATGGACGAATGAAGGGAGAGAAGCGTTTAAGTGCCTTAAAGATTCTATTTCAAAGTCGTCAGTCTTAATCAGCCCAGACTACTCAAAAGATTTCATAATCTTCTCTTTCGCCTCAGAAGATACCATTGCAAGAATTTTACTTCAGAAAAACAAAGAAGGATTTGAAATTTTGACCAACCTATTTCCTTCATGAGTCGAGCCTTGCAAGAGTTAGAATTAAAATATACTTCCATGGAAAAGCAGGCTTATGCCTTAGTCAAATCCTTAAAGCATTCCAGAACTTATATTAGATATTCAAAAATAATTTGTTATGTCCCTCATTCTGTTGTTAAAGATATCTTAGCTCAAAAAGATTGTTTAGGAATAAGGGGGAAGTGGGTATCTAAAATTCAAGAATATGACTTAGAAACTAGACCCACCAAATTAATCAAAGGACAAGGACTAGCCAAAAATGCTAACAATAAGTAATGAAAAAGCATTGGAAATGGTTGGTCAGAGCAGTGGTTCAGTAGAGCTTCAGCAATTAGAGCAGCATCAGTGGTATGTAGACATCAATTTCTTCCTAAGAAACCTTACATGCCGAGATCACTTAGTTGGCCATAAAAGAAGATCTTTAAGCTTGAAAACATCTAAGTATTGCATTAATCAAGAAGGATTAAGGTGGAGAAACCCTGATGATCTAATACTTAGATGTGTAGATGAGATAGAATCCAAAAAACTCATGACAAAGTTCCGTTCAAGATTTTGTAGGGGCCATTTTGCAGCAAAGACAACAGCCCACAAAATCTTGAGAGCGGGTTACTATTGGCCTAATATATTTTCAGATGTGCATAAATTGGTTAGAAATTGCCAACAATGCCAACCTTTCACGGGAAAGCAAAAGAAGCTTGCATTTAAAGCCACTAGTGGTCCAAGCCCCTTTCTAGCAGTGGGGGCTCGATTTCATTGGTCAGTTTAAGGATAACTCAAGTAATGGTTATTCTCGGATATTAACAGCAACTGACTATTTCACCAAATGGGTAAAGGCCATACCCACCAAGAAGGCAACTGATAAAGTTGTTATGGATTTCCTAGAAGATAAAATTATAACTAGATTCGGTATTCCGACCAAAATAACAACCGATAATGTCAAAGCCTTCAAATCACTATGTTAGATTTTTACAGTTTCTTCAATATGATCTAGGATCTTATCTGAGAGAATAACATGCACAGCAATAATCACAAGAGACAAGAGACACAAAGATTTTCCTCGGGGTAAGCATAAAGGAGAAAACCCCACAACTTCCTCAGAGATAGAATGAGCACCAGTAGCAAAACTAAAACCCAAAAGTATAAGGATGATCTTCGACAGCTTCTCTCTCTCACTTGTGCGAGCATGTCTTCTTTCTCTCATACGAACTTGATAAGTGAGTGTGTATTTATAAATAGAGAGCCACTCTCTCTATTTATACTTTATCCTGACTTGACATTTTCCCTCAACAGGGCCGACTTCTCTAGGAGAGTCTAATAAGCCTAATACAACTTAACTCTGGGGTCTAATTCCTCGACATATAATGGAGGGTTAACCTCAATGACTTTACATGACTTAAATACAATAATGACTCTCGAGATCGGAGGAATAAACATTTTCGTCGGGGTGCAATAAAATACAATATGAAATATACAAGTGAATATCTTCCGAAATTACAATTGCATTAACACTCCCTCTTAACTAGGAAGGTATTCTCTTGACACAGACATCAATACATATAGGCACAAGTCTTCAATGTTGGATCATCATCAATGGACTGATTATATGCCTCTGCAAAACCTGAAGGAGCATCCCAAGACCGATTATATGCCTCTACAAAACCTAAAGGATCTCCCAGAACTGATTATATGCCTCTACAAAACCTGAAGGAGCATCCCAGGACTAATTATATGCCTCTGCAAAACTTGAAGCCCTACTATCACCTTATCATCTTCAGATCATCTCATCGTCACTCGAAGAACAGCCCAGATGCACACATCCCGTACATCTGCACCATGGGAGGACACACCTACCACCATGTGAGAATGGCTCTCGTGCATCTGCGTCTTCCAGACCCATCACCTCCCCTTGGAGGGAACCTCAATCTGAAGTACACCAAGTTTTTCTCTGAAGTATTCAAAGTTCAAACTTCACTTTGGCTAGTGGCTTGGTCAACACATCGGCTATTTGTGCGTACATCGCAACATACTAGAGCTTCACTGCTCCTTTCTGCACCATATCTCTGATATAGTGGTACTTGATCTCAATATGCTTCGACTTGTCATGGAACTCTGGGTTCTCAGGTAACTTCACACAACTCTGGTTGTCAAAGAAGATACAAGTCGCCTCTAACTAGAGATCAAACAAATCAGACAGTAGCTTCCTAAGTCATACCGCCTCACAACTAGCTAAAAAAGTTGCGACATATTATGCTTCAGCTGTACTCAGTGCCACGCGGGACTGCTTCCTACCAAACCAAGAGATCACACATGATCCCATACTGAAGCAGCACCCCGAAGTGCTCTTCCTATCTAAGGCACTGCCATCCCAGTCCGAATCAACATAACCTTATAAGTTAACCTTTTGATTCACGTCATATCTGAGCCCATAATCAATTGTACCCTTTAGGTACCTCAATATATGCTTTGCAGCAACCAAGTGAACTTGTCTTGGATCCGTCAGGAACTGGCTCAAAGCATATGTTTGGTCTCGTGTTCGTCAGGTACATCAATGACCCAATCATCTAACAATATATCGTTGCATCAATTGGCTCTGATAAAGCATCACAAAGTAGCTTCAAGTTCGATGCTATGGGTGTGGCTATTGCATCACAAAGTAGCTTCACACCTCAAGATCAGTTCTTCGATCTTGTTGATTGCTAACCCTTGGTTGCCCCTTGCTCCTTTCCTCTGACCCTACCCCTGCACCTGCACACTTGGCTAAAGTCCTCCAACCACTCAATGAGATCCCACTCACTCTGTGTGACTGTTGTGTGTTTCTTACTCATTCTTCCTTTTATATCTTCTCAATGACCAAAACCCTAGCCCTAGATCTTCAAAGTGACCTATGGCTGAGATTAGATCTCAAGCCTCACTTAAGATCAACAGTTATGACTTAATCTTAAGTTCACTTTTAGTCGTTAGCCAACATTCAGTTAATTAATGTGTTCTTCCTAAGTTAAACTTAGGAAAGAGATACAAAAGTCTCTTGCATCTCAAATAAGCTCCTAGAGAGGTCTTCTAGACGACTTTTGCATGCAAAAGCACATGTCCAAGCTACAATCATCGACATGGACATGCACAAGATAGTCAATTGTCAATACATTTGTGGGCAATAATCGTAATTCATGTCATGCACTTATGTGAAGCTTACATAGGATACTCTGTGAATGGAATAATGTTAATTATAACAGGAATTAGTTGGATAATGTCTATAAATAAAAAATACAAAACCAACTCACCTAAATGGGATATTTCCACTATAAAAGGCCCCCTTCCAAATATAGAGTGATCAAAAAAAATTCTGATGGATATGAATTTTGCAGCATGGATCAATAGTGTTTCTTAACCATTCCATTGCTTGTGTAGTAAGCCTGCATTTGCAAACCCTCTACCTTAATGTTTGTTTAGCCTTGGAATTTATTGTAAAGTAGAAAACAATGAGCATAAACAAAAGAAAAGAAATACACAATAACTCCATAGAGCTAAAGTGAAAGATCTTGCTTGCAGAGCATTTGCAAATTTGTTTCGTGAAACTCATGTTGTTATAAAAATTATTTTACTTTGAGATGGGCTCAAGGCTCTGCTGTAACTACACGAAAAATATACCGAAGAAAATATTTGTGAATGCATTAATATACACCAGAGGGATATTTCAATCTTCCATACATCATACATCAGTGAGCATGCGGACCAAATAACAAGAAAAATTGGTAGGCATTGATAGTTATAACAAGAGTTGCATAAGGACAACTTTTCAGTTTAAGGCCAAAACCACCTACATCAAATGAAAATTAATTCCTAGAAAAGAAAATGCAAGGAATACAATGTGATTTGAGACGAGCATGTTAAACCCTCTACCTCAATGTTTGTTTAGCCTTGGAATTTATTGTAAAGTAGAAAACAATGAGCATAAACAAAAGAAAAGGAAGACACAATAACTCCATAGAGGTAAGGTGAAAGATCTTGCTTGCAGAGCATTTGCAAATTTGTTTCGTGAAACTCATGTTGTTATAAAAATTATTTTACTTTGAGCTGGGCTCAAGGCTCTGCTGTAACTACACGAAAAATATACAGAAGAAAATATTTGTGAATGCATTAATATAGACCAGAGGAGGGATATTTCAATTTTCCATACATCAGTGAGCATGCTGACCAAATAACAAGAAAAATTGGTAGGCATTGAGAGTTATAACAAGAGTTGCATAAGGACAACTTTTCAGTTCAAGGCCAAAACCACCTACATCAAATTTAAATTAATTCCTACAAAAGAAAATGCAAGGAATACAATGTGATTTGAGACAAGTATGTCGATACATATTATTTGATTTTAAAAGCAAGAAATTAATTGATGCAGAAAAAATAAAGGCTTCTACTCACCTCAACTCCACCTATACAGAAGAGCACAATGAGAATCCAAACGAACCCATCAGACATGAAAAAATAAAGCAGCATCAAAAATATTGATGACATCACTATGAAAAGAACAGCCGCCAAGGTGGTTATATGCATGACATCCTTTTCTGCCTCAACCTTACTTGCAGATATATCATCTTGAGTCATCTGTGGATACAACACACGATTGAATGGACCTCTGAGTCTATAGTAAAGTATCTAGTATATGATATGTAACCTCAAAAAGACTGGCATCTCTCCAAGTGAAGAGGTGTTAATAAATAATTTGCAAGACCATATAAAGCCATATGATAAACTTATATCTCAAAACGGAACAGCTGCTCTCCAGAAATACAATAGAAGGATAAACAAATTCCTTAGAGTATGAGTAATAAAGTAGTCGCGTCAATGAAAGAAACACCCAAAATACAAGCCTCTATACAAGGGAGTCACCTTTCTTGTCAATTGCTTGTAGCAGTCATCAGATTGTTCATTTGCAATGAATTTCGACCATAGAGATGCACACACTATGGNACCCCCAAAATACAAGCCTCTATACAAGGGAGTCACCTTTCTTGTCAATTGCTTGTAGCAGTCATCAGATTGTTCATTTGCAATGAATTTCGACCATAGAGATGCACACACTATGGTACCAACAGCCATCAGCCACAGGAAAATTTGTGAAAAATTTATAACTGGTCGGTATGGGGAGTAAAGTACCAAGTCCACTGCATGTAAAGCCAGAGTCAGGAATACAGTGGGTAAAGCGACTAGAGATGTAGAACCACAACAGCAGCCAGGAAAATTTAGCAAAAGATGTTAAATTCTTAGTGTATAATAGAGTGAAAAACAAGCAATCATAATGGATAAATTGTCTGCTACTGATATCTTTCACAATAAAATGCAGCTACCGCAGACACAATAATACACCAGGTGATGTATATAGATCAGCACAAAATAGCATGATACTACTGAAACAAGGCACATAATAATCCAAAGTCAAACACTCAATAGCGAAGAACCTATATTGATCAGATCAAAATTTTAACATGAAATAAAGATGTATTGATGTGGATAATGATAATGAGGGTTTTGTTATCCACTAAGTTACACTTAGTTAGATTTCCAATGAGCTGCCGAAGTTGTGAACAAGTTTCTTGTTCATTATCAATGCTCGGAAGTTCAGGAGACCTTTCAAGGCCAATTTTGGCCCCTTTTAAATTTTTACCTGTTCATACCCTGCGGGGATAATAAGTTGACGTAGCATGATGAATTTTTGTAACAGGCTTGGCCAAATTAGACTTAGCTATCAATGCATTACTCTAGAGTGTTTTGTCCTTGTTAATTATATGTTGTTTGTCAGCGACATATAATTTCCGAGTTTTTCACTCAAACCTTCAAAGCTAGACTAACCGACATGGTGGTTGAGCCTTAGGAGGTTATTAAAGCCTAAGTGTCTACATATATTACCATGCTAGTCAACATCTTAAGTCATTATGAACATGTACTAGGTCCCCCATAGGTTGTTTTTTATTTCTAAGATTAAAAAAATTTCCCGTAAAAAATGGGCAATTTTTTTTATAAGCTAATTGTAAAAATTCAAAGTGTCATAAAAGAGTGGTTAGGAGGTGGAATTGGCCATGGGGATGCTTGTTTTCTATCGTAGAGCACCCACTTTACCCCTAAACCCACTTTGGAACTAATTTGAGTGATTATTTATCACTCAAATTAATTTTCTCTAGAATAAGCCAAAAAGCATTAAATAAATGACCAAAAGCACAAAAAGACAAATTCCTAAATAAATGGAAACATCTCAGAGACATGTCCAGAGTAAATCCAACTTAACTGAATATCATGTTGGGGCTAATTGGAGATCAAATCAAGCCGATTCTAATCAAATCCATGAGGGGGTGAATTTCTCCTTAAGGGGGCACATTTATCCATGAAAAGGCTCACCTCTCGTTGTATATGCGTCACAGAAAGGGAGGGGTGACCTACCTTGTGAGAGGTGGCACCTACCACCTCTAGTTCACTCCAATTCGCTCCCAATCATCTCAAAAAACTCCAACACTTGGCAAATTCGCCCCCCTTGGGGTTTGCTCTCATTTTTCTCATGGTAAGAGAGGACCGAAAGGCTGCTTAAGCTTAGTATTGTATTCATAATATCATTCGAAATAATAAAACGGCTTTGGAGGTCTCATGTGGCGTATGGATCATGTGTGTGGATGATCATTGAATGGTTTATGAGGTAACCGGTATTAGCTTATGTCTTTGTGCATTTTTTTGGTTAGTTGTGGAACTACAAGGGGAGTTATCTCCCAGTAGGATAAGAAATTGTTCTAGTTTGATTCATGCTCTTATTGTTTGATAGTTGTAAATCTCTTAGCTTGCATGTATATTTTGTTTAATCGCATGCTTTCCAAGTTTCTACTTCCAGCAGCACCTCTGCTTTCGACCCTTTCTTGTGCAAGGATTTCTAAGTTGATGCAAGTATCTAGCTTGAAGGGATGGTCGATCTTGTTTGAATCCTCCAACTTTCAAGCATTTTTTAAGAGCGTAGTCCCTCTGCTCTCCACCAACGGACTCCCTTTGCCCAAGCATTCCCAAGCTTGAGCTCTCTCCTTTCCTCTCTCCTTCACCTCTTATTAAAATTTTCATTGGTTACGGTTACTCACATGCTTAAGTAGTTTAGTTTCTCTCTTTCAAAAGAATATCTAAAGGCTGATCTGTTTAAGCATGTTTCTAGATCTAGAATTGTAAATCATTATTCCTTTAATAGATCTAGTTTTATTTAAGTACATGTGCATCATTTCTATTTTAAGTACTTAAGTATTTTATGCTTTTAATGTTGTATTTGGAACATTTGCTGCTTAACAGGTGGCTGGTTTTTGTCTTTTATCGCCAGGACAAGAGGAGGTGCTGCCGAAAAATCAAAGATTTAGGCCATCCAAGGTCTTCCGGAGCAATATCCCTCTTTCTTGCTTCAGTTCTAAAACCTTGTAAGCCTTTGGATCCAAATTTATCAGGACCAAAGGCATCCACCTCAAAAGATTGTAAAAGTAAAATAATAAAAGCAAGTGGTCTTCTTAGTGCCCGCATTCATCCCCTCTGGGGGTCCTTCGTCATTTTCATGGCGTGAGCTTTTTTCCTTCTGCTTTTGACTTTTTTTGCTGACCTAGGATTAGTTTTTCTTTTGATTTGTTTAGTTTAGCTTTCTTTCAAGTTTATTTGTAGCTTGCAAATTAACAACTAGGCCTTGCTTTCCCGAAGAACCAAAACAGAAAAGAGATTCCTGGCCTTTAGTAATTAGCAGAACATCTAGTTTTACTTTTTCAAGTTACTTTTCATTTAATCGAAACAAATATTTCGCACAAACCTTTGCATATGCTCTATCCATCACAGGCTTGCCTGAGATTAGGAATATTCAGAAACAGGGTTTGTTGCATTCAATAAGTTCTCTCATGTAAGTAAACAACTCACATTTAATTAAAAGCTAATCTCCCTTAAAAACGAAAATCCGGTGTCTCACCTTTTTCCTTTTGTGGGCAAATTTGATAGAGAAAGCAGGAACAACTAAATAGTGACCGTGGGGCCCCATCTAGTTGCACCATGAACACACCCCCGCGACTCTGATCTAGCCCATATTTTCTCGTGTGGAACCACAATCGGCAAATCTGCACTTGGTTCCTCGTACCCAAAGAAGTAAAAATAGGCGATAAATCACGATGTTTCGCAAAAATCGCAATTTTTTCCTCAAATCGATTTTTTGGCAAGGAAAAATCACAATTTTTTAAATTTTGAAATAAGCATGATTTTTGCCGCTTTTTCACGTCACGATGGAAAAAACGTCAGGCGAGGGGGATCCGCGGCTTAAGAGAAAAAAGGGACGTTTTGTTTTCCATTTTTCTTTCATATGATTGTTGGAGAACGAGGGAGAAGGGCAAGAGCACACCATCAACCACTGTGTTGGCATCCAAACACCATTTTCCATCACCATCAAGGAATTTTGTGGAGCAAGGGTTCAAGATTCAAACCAATCAACTCAATATTCATCTCACAGGTATGTACATTGTATCCCATTGTTTGTTCTATCATCTCCATGGATTGTTTGCATATTTGCTTGCATTTCTTCTTACATATTTGCTTGCATTTCTTCTTGCATATTTCTTTGCCTAGTTTTTTCTAATTTTTTTGCCATTTTGCCAATGATGTCTATGCCCATAAATATGAAAAACAATCACAATGTAATGGAGTTTTTCAATGGAACAGCAAGCTTGTTTTTTTTTGTTTTTTAGCCACCCTCTTGTTCTCATTTTTCATGGCTTAAAATCTAAATTTAGAGCTCTGATTTTTTAAACCAAACTACTGCTATTTTTTCAAAAGGGTTTAATGTATTTTTTTGTGTTTTTGTGCCCTAGTTTGCATTTTGAAGTTGCCATTCCCTTTGCAAAAATCGCATGTAGAGATTTGGCCAAGAGTAGGGAGTCTAATAGGTATAGGAATCAGTACAGGCTTGAACCTTATTGGAACCCTCAAAAGAGACCCATGAATGATGACCTGAGAGAAAGGAGAAAGGAAAAGGAAGGCCACTGCCTTTTCTTGATCGAAAGCATGAAGAGAACAAGGAGGAAAAAAAAGAGTTGGGTCCAATTCCTGCTGAGTATGGTTTAAATATCAACATTGAAAAAGAACTGGATAAAATCACGCATAACATTCACGTGACTCAATTAGTAAAGATACTATTTGTGAAGAGTCAAGTGAGTGGGTTCTTTGATAGCATACCTATAGGTGGCAAAACTGTAGCACTACCCATGTTTTCCCTAGGTTGCCCCTTACCAGTACTGATGATGAAGAACAAGATCCTCCAATTGAAATAAGGGCAGCCCTTTATGAACGAAAGAACGGGGGACATGAACCATTCTACCTTACACTTCATATTGGTGAGCTCCTACTCCATAACCACATGATTGATTATGGAGCTTCCATCAACGTGTTTCCTAAAAGCATCATGGAAGCTATGGGTTTGCAAATCACTAGACCATACAGGGATGTCTATAGGATAGATTCGAGACCAGTTCACGTATATGGGCTAATTAAGAATCTAAGAGCAGACTTATTTGCATATCCTAATATATCTACCCTTATGGATGTTGTAGTGGTTGACTTGCCCCCTATTTATGGGATGCTCACGAGTAGGAGATGGTCAGCTGGATTGGGTGGTCAGTTACAAATGGATTTATTTTATGCTACCATTCCCAATTCAGATGGCGCTATGGTTAGGATCTATAAGGATCCATTTTATCATAGTCACCTAGAAAGGTATGAGGATGGATTAAGAAATTCATATGGACAAGGTAAGTTATTCACTGGTGGAGTATTCATGGTTATGGAAGGTGACACCGACTCACCAAGAAGTGAGGATGATACGGAAAGTATTTGGAGATCTTTTCGTGAGCCTAATTCATCAGAAGAGGAAAGGGATCTCCATGAGTTCATTTGAAATGTGAATCATGAACTGATGATATCTAAAGCATCTCATGAACCTCCTCATGATTTAACCAATAGCGTAGTAGGTTTTGATAACTCTAGCCACCATTCAGATCATTTTATAAGATTGGAAGGTATTGATCCGCGTATGTATATTCCCCATGGTGAGTTAGAACAAAGGTTGGAGGTAGTCAAGCTAAGTGGGGAAACTCCAGTAGATGATCTTATTCCCCCACCTCAACAAAGAAGCTATAGGACTTTAAGAGAGTATACTATCAACATGGAAGTCAATCAAGATAGGGCACAACGAGGTCTTCCTCTAGTTTATTGGTGGGAAGAAAATAGTGTGCCTAATGACAAAGAAAACATTTATCCTAATGACCCACCTCCACCCCTTCTAGAGCCTAACAATGGTCAGCAAGTTTTGAATAAGGCTCTCATAGTTAGCAGCTTTCCGAACTTTCTTAGTCTCCTCTTTCCACGAGAGAATCCTCACACAGAAGGAGAAGGCACTCATTTTGACATGTCTACTTATTCAGTGCCTACCCCTTCAGGAGAAGGATCTAGTGCCCACCACGATGAACCTTATACTACTTCTCCTATTCAAACCCAGTTAGAGAACTTTTGGGGACTTTTGGACTGTGAATGAGGCGCAAAGGAACATTATACACCCACAGTCTGAAAGAGTCGATACCGAGTTCATGGAAAGAAATATAAATCTTAAAATGCTTGTGGGAAGGATTTCCTTACCACTTAACAGGGAGCCTACTAGAGTTAATGTTGTTGAGCCCGTACAAAACCGCAGAATAGAACACCCTTACCCACGAGGAAATGTTGATGTGCCTTTGGAGATTAAACGATAGATTCATGTTATCCCTTCCACGATAAACCGAAGGCAGTTCAACCATGGTGATATAGTCGTCTTGAGGAATGCTAGTCGTTTTCGCATTTCTAGATAAGATAAAATAAGATAAGGTAATTTTATTTAAGTCCACTAATGACCACAAAGTAGGTCAACGGGACTGTCGGTTACAGTGATGTTCGTGCATGCGGGAGGACCAAACGATCCCCCTTTAAATGAAATACAATGCGAGGAATAATATAGAAGTAAAAAGTAAAAGTGTAATGTGCAATCTAGGCTGAAGTATGGGAGAGCTCCCACCCCTGTCTCAACACCATAACCCTGCTCTTGGATGGAGAAGCTTAGGTAGACAGGACCCCAGAGCCAAATCAATCAAAGAAGGTATAGTACTCCTAACATCCGAGGCTGAATGAGGAAAACTGAGGGAAGTGTAATAGCAATAGCATCTGCTAGCCCGAATAGAAGCTGGTGGGTGCAGGGCGTCCTCTAAACTGTTGTCGGTGAGGTCTGGAGGACTTTGTACGCCTCTCGGATGGAGGTCTAGTACGAAGCTGTCGCTGAGATCTCGTAGGTCGAGATCCACAAATCTTTACTGATCTGGAGACTGGATCAGCGTCTAAGTCGGTAGGTCTCTTGGTCCCCCTGGAAGGTGGTAGCACACTGAAGAATGTCGTGATCCTCTGTGTGGTATCGGGTCTGGTGGGTGGCTGAAGATTTCCGCCACATGACCTGAGGTGTGAATTAGACGGCAACAGATGGTTACAAAAAGTTAGAAGAAAAAAGTTTAAAACCTAGTGAACATGTCGAAATCAACATAGGATCTACTGAGAAGCCTATAATGATAAAAGTTGGAAAGAAGACCCCAAAAGAGAAAAGGGACCAAATAGCAAAATTATTGAAAGAATATAGGGATGTTTTAACCTTCTCATATGATGAGCTAAAAGTCTATAATGAGGATGTGCTTCAGCATACTATTCCCTTGAAAGAAGGAGCTCAACCCTTTAAACAGAAACTAAGGCAAATGAATCTTAAGTTATCCCCCTTGGTTCAACAAGAACTACAAAAAATGTTGAGAGTTGGGATAATTGTCCCAACACGATATTCTTCTTGGTGCTCAAACTTAGTAGTGGTTAGAAAGAAGAATGGGGCAATTAGATTATGTGTGGATTTCAAAAATATGAACGTAGCTTGTGAAAGGGATCTTTACCCCCTTCCCAAAATGGAATCACTGCTACAAAAAGTAACATGTTTTGGAATGATGTCAATGCTTGATGGTTTTTCTGGTTATAATCAAGTAATGGTTAAAAAGGAAGATCAACATAAAACTACATTCACAACCCCATGGGGCACTTTCCATTATGTAAGAATGCCTTTCGCTTTATCTAATGTTTGGGCCACTATCCAGAGGGCCATGGATTATGCTTTCAGAGGGTTGATAGGGAAAATCATTGAGATTTATCACGATGATTTACCAGTGTTTTCAAAGGATGGGGGAAGCCACATCAAACATTTAAAACAGGGTTTTGAAAGATGCAGGGAATTTGGAATTTCATTCAATCCAGCTAAGTCAATTTTTGGGATGACTGAGGGAAAATTTCTTGGCCATATAGTCTCCAAAGATGGGGTTAAATAGATCCTAAAAGAGTTGAATCCATTGAAAAAAATCCCATTGCCCGCATCAAAGAAGTCTCTCCAATCTTTCCTTGGAAAAACAAATTTTGTTCACAGTTTCATTCCAAACTATGCAGAAGTAGCCAAGCCATTTTACAAATTGCTTAAGAAAGATGTCAAATTTGAATGGTATGACTAGGGGAAGAAAGCCTTTAAGGAAATAAAGCATTTGTGTCCAAAGCTTTTATCCTAGTAAGTCCAAATTATTCCAAGGACTTCAAGATTTTTTCCTTTGCTTCAGAAGATACCACTGCAGGTGTCTTTCTCAAACAAATGACAAAGGTTGTGACCAACCCATTGCTTACATGAGTAGGGCCTTGCAGGACTCAAAGTTAAAGTATCATACGTTGAAAAGTATGCATATGCATTGGTTAAGTCCCTTAAACATTTCAAAACTTTTATTGGATATTCTAAAGTAATTGGATATGTTCCTCGCTCAGCGGTCAAAGATGTATTATCTCAAACATAAGGGTTAGGTGCAAGAGGGAGATGGGTTGCTAAAATCCAAGAGTATGACTTGGAAATTAAGCCCACAAAGTTCGTTAAAGGACAAGGACTAGCCCAAATGTTGACTGAAGGCAATGAAAAAGCTTTGGACATGGTTTGCCAAAATGATGAGCCAGAATATTCCCCAAACCTTCAAAAGTTAGAGCAAGTTGAATGATATGCAAATATTATTTTCTATCTAAAGCATGGCACATGCCCGAAGCCAAAAGTCTCATAAATGATTTTCATTCTGGATTGTGTGGGGGTCATTACGCAGCTAGAACTAGAACTCACAAGATTCGTAGAGTCGATTACTACTGGCCTTCCATCTTTTCGGATGTCCATAAGTTTGTAATATGTTGTGAACCTTGTGATCATTTCATTGGTAAACAAAAGTTAGCCTCCTTGTCCTTACAGCCAGTTGTTGTAGAATCTCCTTTTCAGCAGTGGGGTTTGGACTTCACAGGCAAATTTAAGGATAATTCAAGTAAAGGTTACTCATGGATCCTAATAGCTACAGATTACTTCACTAAATGTGTAGAAGCCATTTCCACCAAAACAGCAATCGAAAAGGTTGTTATGGATTTCCTTGAAGACAGAATAATAACAAGATTTGGGGTATCGTCTACGATAATAACAGATAATGCAAAAGCCTTTAGCTCAGCAGAGATGTCGTCTTTTTGCTTCAAATATGGCATAATTGTGTCTCATTCATCAAATTACTACCCACAAAGAAAACGTCAAGTTGAGTCAAGTAATAAGAATCTAATGGCTATAATCAAGAAAATTGTTGGGGAAAACAAGAAGGCATGGGATAGTAAAATCAAATATGCATTATGGGCTGATAGGATAACCAAGAAAGCTTCTACTGGAAAAAGTACTTTTGAATTGGTTTATGATTTAGACATTCAGTTACCAGTGCACCTGAAGCTTCCAGTGTATGGTTTACTTCATGTTGGAAATTGTGCAACTTCAGAAGTTATTCTTATTGTACTTGTATTGTATTACTATTTCCTTGTAGCTCCTAAGGGAGTTCATATTGATGTAACTACTCATATAAACCCTAGAAAGAATCAATGTAAACCTTGGGGAAAGAATAAACAAGAAAAGAATAAAAATAAAATTATTTTTGTATTTTCCCAAGGTAGGTCGGCCCCAATAATTTTCCACTTGGAAAATCGGTATAAATCAAAGGAACCCATCCTCATTATTATACACATTCACAGCAAGTCACTCCAACAGAAAAGGTGCGCTACTGCAATCTAGGAGAGTATTTTTCTAGGGTTATATCTTAGGCAGACATTTTATCTCTCTCTCTTCTTCTCTCTCTTCTCAAGAGTCGTTATCTCTATACAAAGGTTTGTTGGGTTTTTCCCAATTGGGTTTCCATGGATAAATTATTGTGTCCTTTGTTTCTGTGTTGTCTTTCTTCTAGAGATCCT
The DNA here is from genome assembly GCA_001517045.1 of Pseudotsuga menziesii. Classification (NCBI taxonomy): domain Eukaryota; kingdom Viridiplantae; phylum Streptophyta; class Pinopsida; order Pinales; family Pinaceae; genus Pseudotsuga; species Pseudotsuga menziesii. Next base: position 18,301 of record LPNX010556643.1, read on the forward strand.
ATTGTTTATTTGCAAATAATATATACTGTTATAATCTTGTAAAAACTAACATGGTATCAGATCAATTCTAAAAGAGGCCATTGCCGAAAGCTAGGGTTTGACCTTCCAAGGCCTTCCCTCATCTCTTCAGCAGGAAAAAGACTCAACCCAGTGTTGAGTGACTATTCTGTTGAATGGTAGACATCTGGTCTGGGACCACGATGTGGACCAGTCTAGTACTGGTAGACTTAGCTTAGTTCTAAATAGCCATTCTCTTGGAGAATGGAGGCGCTTGGTCTGTTACCAAGTATTCGACCTAGGGTCAAATTATGCAGCCTATGGTTGAGGCACCTGGTCTGTTACCATGAAGGCGCTGTAAGCCCTAGACTTGGTCTAGGCATGTGTGACACTCTGACCCTTGATCTATGCGCTTTGTGTACTTCTCCAAGGCTTAGCTATCCTTGGTTAAGTAACCCTAGTACCAAATCTAGGTGTCACACAGAGTGTGAGATAAAAGCATTAAGTAACTCTCTTGGTTTATGATGATGTACTTTTGGAATCAAAAGAACCATGGGTAATGACCACAGGGGCACTTGGAAAAAAGCTTGTTATCACATATATAGTAGCCAGGCTACCATATTCTATTTTTCAGACACAGTACATTTTTCAGCCAGATCTCTTACATATGAGATGCTGAGATGCGCAGTTTTGACAAATCATTATTGTATTTGTGGACTATTGTACTCTCCCATGTCAGGACCGAGTCTCAAGACACTCAGTTTTGAGGACCGATGTAGCCATTTAGTCATTACAGAGCAATTATTGATGCCCAGATTTATATCAGTGCTTTCTCATTGGACAGATGATGTTTCAGATGGATTATATGCATGATTATGACTCAGCTTTTTATATTGTGTTATGGTTATCATTGCTCTTATACTCATCTTTGTGACATGTATTAACATGTGGTATCATGATCTGGCGGTCATAATTATATGGACTTGGATGTATATTGTATTATGTATTGATGTCCCTACTTAGACTTGGAAGTTCCTTATCTATACTCATTGGTTTTACCCTCCTTGGGGAGAATAGAGGTAGTCATTACCACCATTGTTTTGGTTTGCTAGTGTTGGTTTCATCATTCATTGTCTCCACCCATCCACTACCTTCCAGTTTTGCTATTAACCCGACTGATTTCTTGACTTATGGCATGGAGGACCTTTTCCCCCGCTAGAATATTTGTTGGACAAACCTCCCTGTTTATATTGTGTCTCGGCTCTGAGTTGGTGACAGAACTTGCCTTTGGTGAGTTGGATTGTATGCCTAAATCATTCTGGTCGGTTGTCCCGATGTTTGGCACTGTGCAAAACTCCTCCTGGTCACTTGAGATGTTGTTGGTTAAAATTGAAAGCTCATGTACTACTTATATTGGAAATGTTTATATGCGCCCATGGAAAATGAAAATGCTAAAACTGTGTTTCTTAACATATGTAAAAAAAGTGCAAGAGCAATGAATGCTAAGATAACCCTTGAAGGGTATAAGAAAAGGTCCAAAAAAAGCAATGGTTAAATATATGCTATATCCAAATATTGCTGACCTTATAAATTTAAATATGTCCCCGATGAAAGCTGCGATTAGTTGTGCTTTTAAGCACCGGTGAAGTCCCAAAGGGTCATATAGGCCAAAAAGGGCCATGGAAATAAAATTGATGATCCTAATGAAACTGGATCAAACTTGATGTAGTCATGATGCCTAAGTTGAATAAACACTCTCTAAACAACTCAACCATTTGTGCGGCACTGCCATTCCTTGTGTTGTTGTTTGTCCGACATTGGTTTTAGTGAGTTTTTCCTTTCCATATCCAAAGTGTCATGATGTTAAGTAGGAAGTCATCCTTTTCCCTATCCTTGTAAATTTCATCCTTCACTCGTCACTAGCAAATTGACTACAACTATGAAGTGAGAATAGTCCTGAAAGTCTGGTCTGAGTAATAATAAATAAAGCCTTATATATGTATTTGATTGATGTACCGCCAGTGAAATGATTGCTACTTGTTGTGATTGTTGCTTAAATGATTTGTAAAGCATGTCTTAGCCTTGTAGCACTTGCAGCAGATAGATGATAGTCTGAGTTATATTATGGGTATCTGATCATTTACACATGGTTATATTGTTTATTGGATATGGTTGATGATCAGGTAGAGACCTGAGAGGGGTATGAGTATACACCCTAGATGGATTGGGGCTCTCTGAGTCTAATGAGACAATTTATTTCCAGTTCTGGGCACTTGCAGAGTTGATCAGGCTCATTTTGCCTTTCTGATGCAGTTTTGCTTCACAGGTTGATGTGTCTGAGCAGAGAGATGTTTCAGTTGGATCTCCTAGGGCGTTGTATGGGCATAGGGGGTGCAGCAACTTGTTTGTACCATAGTATGCCCATCCCAAAGAGCCTGGTGGGCTCAGTTTGACAACGCAAGCACCCTAGGAGGCTGTTTTGGCATGTTCACGTTTCTCGATGCAGATTAAAAAAAAGGTCAAATGGCTATTGAAGAAATCGATTTGGGCTACTGAGGCAAGGAAATGACATGGGATGAGTCATGATGATGAGAGTGATGTCCTCCGCACCTTATCCAGCAGTTGCAGCACCTGATTGGGCCCACACCTATTTTCACCTATTTTTTGGGCATTTTATATTATTTTCTGGAGCTTTTGGGAGGCTCACGATTTCGTCAAGGAGGCACAAAGTCAAAGAATTGAAATATTATATTATTTTATTGTGCCATGGGGACACCCAGAGGGAGTTAGCCAACACTCCATGGACCCACCATGTGCTTCATTTATTTCTTGTTGAGTGGGGTACCCTCTTGTTGGGTGTTTTAGTCCACTTTGGTACTTTATGGTTATATTGATCCATGTATTGTATTTTGAGCTCATCTCAACCATTGATTAGAATATTTTATCTTTTAATCTTAGCCACTCATTTTGAAAGTGGTTAGGAATCGGTTATCATTGTGGTTCTCTCATTTCTATTTAAAGGAGAGAGCTTCTCATTTGTAAGGTCTTTGGCTCTTGGATCTGAATAATAGAAAGAATTTTTCGTGGATATTTTCTGGCGCTGCTTTGCAGTTGATGTTCTCAAATGGTGATTGGATAGTCTTCTACTTCCTAGCATTGTGGAAATTCATGTGAGATCTATATTTTTTATGCTATCATTGTCTTGTCTACAGGAGGGCGTTTTGGCTAGAGCCTTTTTGCAGGGGGACCTCAACTCATTCGGTTATCTTTGTCTTGGATCAGGGGGTTTTCATTAGTGTCATTGTGATCTATGATTACTTCTTTTTACTTTCCTGTAGCATTTGGTTTCTTTATCTTGTCTTAGCAAATTTGATATTGTTGACGTTTGCTCACGCAGAGTAGGGGGTGCATTGGTGGCTTGGGGCTTACATCTGTCATAGAAACCACGTGGATCTTCCAGAATTGATCGGGATAGCAAGGATCGTCGCTGTTAAGACTTCTACAAGCATTTCCAGGTACGATCCAACAGGTAATTTCCTTCTCTTTAACAGATCTAAATCCATTGTACCTGTTTTCCTTCCATTTTTCTGAAAATCCTTAAAATAGTAAAAAACCCTTCAAAAATACTAAATCCAGGAACCGTTCGATCTTTCGCCAAACCACTATTGGGTTTCATGGATCGGGCCTCCCCCTCACTGAATCTACTGCAACGCTGGTCAAATTCCTGCTGGTTTGACCTAGATCTGAATTTTAGTCTGAAAACTGCCTAGCACCCCCACCGAAAATTTGACCTGCTAGGGTTTTGACTTTTTCTGATTTCTGACTTCATAGACTGATAGATCGGGTCTCACACAGTCCAAATCACCCCTAACGATGTCCAGATTCATGACAGTGTGACCTAGATCTGAGTTTTAGACTGAAAACAACCCTAGTGCCATCACTGAAAAACTATACCTTTCCGAAGTTTGTTGTTTCTGAAATCTAACAGGTTAGGCTGATAGATCAGGTCCTAAGCACTCCAGAACACCCCTACCGTTGAACTAGATCCAGCCTGCTTGCCCTAGATCTGAAGAAATCAGTTTTTCACCCTCTCAGCCTCAATCATCAACTTTGACTTTTTCAGGATCTGACTTTTTCCAAATTTCTCTGAACCAAGTGTGTAGAACAGCCCCTCCAGGTCCCATTTCACCTTCAACGCTGAGCTGGTTATCTACTGGTGGCCTCAGATATACAAATCTGTCCCATCCAACCCTAGCGCTAGCATTCCTTGACTGAATTTCTGCCCAAACAGAGCCATCCGGACCAAAACACTTATCTGGGTCCACAGATCAGGGTCTACCCCAGGTGGGTTCACCTCAACATTGGGTGTATACTGACTCCATTGCCCAATGCACGAAAGGCACTGATCTCCCATCCCTAGCGCTAGCCCTAAATTGACATTTTCCCCTTGAAATTGGTTGTTCCTTGATGACTCAGACAATCACACATGTTCACCTTCTAGCCAGGTACTAGATAGTCCCGACTTTTTCCCTACCCATCCTGCCTTGGTTACGCTTCCCAAGGCAGAGATCATCTTCTTTAGTTGCTAGTACCAAAACCCTAGATCTAACCATTTCCCCCAAAGGTCATCCGATTACTGCTTTGGATCAACCAATATACCGATGAAGTCCTGATCCATCTACTAAATCGTACTGTAGATCTAGAGTTCCTAAACACCTTACACCTTACGTACCTCAAAGTTTGTTTTGATCTGATCTAGTGTCTAGATCTGATCTCTCCTATCGGGAGCAGATCTGGGTCTCCCCCATTATTGTCTTGGACTCAGACAACATAAAGCGAAGACTGCCTTGATTGGCGTGGCAACCATCTCTTTGGGAGTCTAGGCAGTCTGGGTTCCACCTCCTTAGTTGCTTGTTCCTCTACCATCCATTCTGGATCCATCTTGCACAGGCAGCTACAAGGTTGGTGATAACAAGGCTAAAGTCAAAAGTCAAAAATACATAAGGACTTTTGGACCACAGGTGAAAGTCAAAGATAAATAAGGATTTTTGGTAAAAGTCAAAAATATATAAAAGACCTTTTTGGTAAGAAGGTAAAAGTGAAATTAAGAAAAGAATAAAATATTATTATTTTATCTTTTCTAATTTTGGTCCACTTACAGGTGACTAAAGGCTATAAAAGAAGATCAAGTCTTTTCATTATTACACACACTTGCTCTCACATGTACAGCTGCTTAAGGTTGACGAAGAAATCTTTGTGATTGTGCCCTAGCATGGATGAGTCTAACTAGGGCATCATCATCCTCCATTGAAGACAAACCCTAAGCTAGGGTTTTTATCTTTTTTGTCTTAAGGGTTTTACCAAACCCTCACCTTCAACCAAGTTTAGATCTAGGGTAGCCATCTTCAGGTCTGGGTAGCCAAGTTCAGATCTAGGGCAGCCACCTTCAGATCTTCAAATCTAGGCAGCAAAGTTCAGATCCACGGCAACCACCTTCAGATCTTCAGATCTGGGCAGCCAAGTTCAAATCTAGGGCAGCCACGTTCAGATCTTCAGATCCGGGCAGCCAAGTTCAGATCTAGGGCAGCCACCTTCACATCTTCAGATCTGGGCAGCCAAGTTCAAATCTCAGACAGCCACCTTCAGATCTTCAGATTTTGGCAACCATTCTCCAGATCTGGGCAGCCGCCTTAACAGGCAGTCTTCCTTCCATTTTCGGGCAGATCTGTGATTTTCGGGCAGAAACTGAGTTTCAGGCATGTTGTCGCCCAAATCTGGCACGCGAGTGCTGAAAGCCCAAACTGCGGGCGCGCCGTCCTGGTGACAACTCTCGAGAGAGAGGCCAATGTCGCCACACCCTTCTCTCCTCGCTTCACGCTGGCTCTTCTCCAACTCTAGGGGGGTTTCCCTAAGTTCGGATAGCTAAAGCAGGTGCAGCTGAGGGCAGGGTGATCTAAAGAGGCTACCTTAGAGAAACATGGGTAGCAAAAAAGGAAAATGAGTCGAATTGATGGGACAGAAGGGAAGGGAGGATCAGTCCTCGAGGCAAGGCCAATGCCAGTACCAGAAGGGTAGATGGAGTCAAAAGAGAACTTAGAAAGGCTTTGCGTTTCATAGAAGGGAGACTAAGCTAATTTGTTCCATAATCAGAGGCAAGGAGAATGGAAATATAACCGACTACTATCCATTGCTCCTAGACCTCTAAGAACATAACGACGACAAGCAACTTGGCAGCCGCAAATGCTTGCCCAATGTGCTAGATTATAGCTCTCTATGTTGGCTTGGTCTATAACTTATGAAAAACACAGAACTACGACATAGATGCCCAAAATATCCAAAAACTCAACATGAATTTTTCTTTATCAACTCTGGGGAAAAATCCTCCCAGCCAAAAATTCCATCCATACAAAGAAAGAGCCTCACTCTTTTATAAGCCAAAAGGCTTTTATTATTTTTCAAAAAAGCAAAAAATAAGATGAAGCAATAAAATAATAAAAAAATGTAAAGTGAATGTAGGATCCACTTTTTCCTCACCTAGCAAGTACATTACTCAATCCAATTATTAAAAGAACTCTAACTTAAACTATCCCACAATAAAGTGGATCCACCAAGCTTTAAAGAGCTGGCTCCTCATGAACTGACCTTATGGTCTATCTGGCGCCACAAACCGCTCCAAAATCCACATAACCACAGAAACTTCCCCACTCGGCTCTTTAACAAAATAAAACAGACTGTCTGCAATTTCCGTGATTGGCTGCAAGTGTGGGTCAGTGGCTAGTCTAACTCAACCAATGGTTTGCCCATGGCCCACTAAAATCGAGCCCAAAAACGTCTTCAAGGAAAACGCCAATTTACAGGATATGTGAAACCGGCTACTTTGGAAAATCTACGGCTCCTGTCCATAACAGCTTTGAACGGTGATGTCCACCACATCAAACCCACTACTCAATTGTGGAACACGCCAGTGCTATCTCCACACTACCTCCCACTGATGAAAACACACAACCAGTGGACTCGGCTATCAATAGGACGTCGTTTTTAGAACTTCACGGGTAGTGCAGTCGACCATCAATGGAAATCGAATGCCAGTGTCTGTCAAACACGAGATTTGCTCCATAAAAAACGAAAAATGGCTGCCAATGCGTCTGATGGTAAATCGTGGCTTGTATTCAGTTTCTCAAGATACTCACACCGACTGCTGCAGACTTCACGCAGTAATAAAGAACAGCCCGTGAGCTGCGGCTCTCTAGCCTCCTCGCAAGCATTAGTAGTTTAGTCGAAGTGGAAGATTCACTTTGATAGCCAATGGCATCCCCTTTCAGATCGAGTTGTTTACCTTGATCAAGTTGACCAAGTGTCAGTTATCATTTCAGAGCCAGTTGAAGAACCAAGACCAGTAGCAGATCCAGATGCAGATATAGAGCCTAGCTACAGATCAATAACTAGAGCCAATTGATTCAGATGATTACGAAATAGTTTCACCAGTTTACCTTTAAACATTTTAAGAAATGCCTCCACTCTCAGGCCAAGTTGTGTAGGGTCCCTAACAGTGGATTGAATAATGAATTCTGCTCCTTGAATTCCAACATCATTTCATGTTTCCAGTTCATTACTTGACTCACTGAGTTTTTTATGATATTGTTCTTCCCTGCTTTATTTTTTCTCAGACTCCAAGTTTTTGGAACATCACTACCGGGGTGATGAATCCACATGGGGCAGTCATTGCTACTCGGCGACCTTATTGCTTCCATCTCATCTGCTATTGGGGCATTTTCTTTCCATTGAGAATGAGAACTATAGCTTGTAAATCCATTGACATCTTCATGCTGCAAGGAGGATTGATCATCAATAAACTGCTCCATCTCCCGCTTCTTGGAACTAGTGCCTACATCCACTATAGTGATAGCAACATGCAACCTCCCCATCTTGACATTTTGAAGAGATATCCATTTGGCATGCCTCTGACCTCGTCTCAAATTGTTGACATTGATTATGCAATCACCAAGCTCATCATCACGAAAGGTATCCTTGTCACGAACATTCAAAACAAGTTGGCTTGGTGAATCCCAGCTTGAAATTTGAAGTTTGAATTCTTTCTGCCACTTTGGAGTCGGTGTTTTCTTCTATATCTTAGTTTTAAATTGATATGCTCCGGGGCAGCCTTTGACACATGGATCAGCCAAACCATTTGGATCAGACAATTTCATATCAGTGCCTGCTAGAATCTCCAGTTTCACATAAGCAACAGGCAGTTTTCCATCTATGTGAAACCATTTTCCAAGCAATTTTTTATCTAATTCAGATGCTTGAGAGAAGCCAAGAAGTTGTTCCACGTCGATCACAAGCATGTTTGGCTCAACCAATGATTGTTCAAATGCATAAGTCAACATCTTATCCAGCCAACGTGCAACAAAGATGATGTAATCACTACAATTATTTTCTCCAGGTCCACAAATGAAGAGAATATCCTTTGTATCTATCTGAATGTATTACCACAACGATTCTTGCAAGCTCACTTTTCTGGAGCATTTACAACCCGTTCCTTCCAACATTTATAGCGATCCTTGCTGAACACCCTCTCCATACACATCCCTACTAATACTCGGGCATTCAACCTTCTTTGTAATTTTATCAACTTCATCAATAATCAATGCCTTATTGAGCTACTGCAACATTGAACTCAGCTGATTTCTGGTGGCAGTATCACTATTCACTAATCCCACATCCTTTGGCAGAAATTTCAAATTTGTTTACGAAGAGACTTTATGGCTTGCAAAATATGTGCTAACAAAAAAATTCTCCAGCAATAGTCATAAGTTGATCCTGTTCTTTCTGTCTTTCAGAATGCTGACTTTTTGTGGTGTTGTGCAGGCTGTGGAGGCCCAAGCAGCACCCTATGTGTAACCAAGAAAAACTCATAACCTCCCCTGCTGCTTTCTGGAGAAACCTATCAAAATGGGGGTGATAACACACTCAAAATGCAGATGCATTTGGAGGGGTAACATCTAGCTCCATGGGGGACGCGTGCTCTCGGAGAGAGCATGCGAGAACCTCAGCATTCTCTGTGTACTTGCAAACCATTTTTTTTTAAGAGTAGTGGGATGGCTCAATTCTCATCCACACACTCATTACAAACTTTGAAAAAATGTATAAGCAAAACAGAACTGATAATGTAAATGCTCACACAGGAGCTTTATTCATCCTACCTACCTAACTTAACATGAATCTAAAAACTGTTAAGTATATGCATACAGCCAATGGAGCCATTCCAGCATCTTTACTATGCCAAATTTCCTTTTTCTGAGCTTGGTCAATGAAAGAAACAAAAATATATTCATCACAAAACAACCATGCCTTGCAATCTGCTCATGAATGAAGTTGAACTGTAACATCGGATTGTTAGGATATAAGAAATTATACCAAAGAGAATCAAACTGTGCACAAGAAACCTCTATCCACTTGTTGATAGGGCTCACATACAGCCCTTCATTGTCAAACTGCTCAAGCTGATCTGCAGAAACAACATTACCTTCAATATGATGAACTTGAGGCAAGTCCACATCTTCAGCATGAAGTTGTTCAGGAACTTGGGGCAGCTTCACATCTTCTATTACAGCCGTATCTGGGGTCTCTTCAGTACTATTTTCAACCAAAGGCCTTTGTAGTGCTTCTTCAATGGTCTGTTCTTTAAGCTCAGGATGGAGCCTAGGGATGAGGCATCATATTCTTTAGCAAGCTGCCCAGTCTCATCAACCATTCCATCGTGCCAGCGGAGGAGAAACCTCTCAAAAAACATTGCCACTAAATCTATGGATTCATCCAAAAGACCATAGAACCAAATCATTGCATCCCTTTCCAAAAACGATCATAGACCATAGACCATGGCAAAAACGATCATAATATCATCCTCATGATGAACATTAAAATCAGCCATCAGTTTGCAGAGAGAGGCAATATGATGGGTGGTTGAAACACCATCATTTCCATAAAATTCGGGAAGAATGTCATGCACCTTCCCACGGTCGTAGCACTAATTGGGAAATCCACGGATCCTTGAGAAGTCCAATGGGTTGTAATCCTCGCGCCAAATATCCCACGGCTTTCCTATATTATCATCCATAAATCAAATAATGAGGTACTTAATCTGAAAAATGTGTTTAATCATACCTCATACCAAACTATGGAGTCGCCAAGGTGAGCTTGAAAGCCTTCTAATGAGTGTGCTCACCTCTACACCCAATCAGATCTTTTAAATCTGCAAAAGGACCACGGCTCTGTCCCTTCGTGGAGTCGCCATGTGAGAGGAAGAATCTGCAATGTAATCTCACACAAATGTCAATGAAGCATAGTCTTCAAAATCCGGGAACTGGACTTTGTCCCCGACAATGGTGCCAAAATGTTGTCGCCCGAAACTGGCACACGAGTGCTGAAAACCCAAGCTGCGGGCGTGCCGGCCTGGTGACAACTCTCGAGAGAGCGGCCAATGTCACCACACCCCTCTCTCCTCGCTTCAGGCTAGCTCTTCTCCAACTCTAGGGGGGTTTCCCTAAGTGTGGATCGCTAAGACAGGTGCAGCTGAGGGCAGGGTGATCTGAAGAGGCTGCCTTAGAGAAACATGGGTAGCAAAAAAGGAAAATGAGTCGGATTGATGGGACGGAAGGGAAGGGAGGATCAGTCCTTGAGGGAAGGCAAGTGCCAGTACCAGAAGGGTAAATGGAGTCAGAAGGGGACTCAAAAAGGCTTTGCGTTTCACAGAAGGGAGACTAAGCTGGTTCGTTCCATAATCAGAGGCAAGGAGAATGGAAGTATAATCGACTACTATCCATTGATCCTAGACCTCTAAGAACATAACGACGACAAGCAACTTGGCAGCCACAAATGCCTGCCCAATGTGCTAGATTATAGCCCTCTATGCTGGCTTGGTCTATAACTTATGAAAAACACAAAACTACGATAGAGATGCCAAAAATATACAAAAACTCAACATGACTTTTTCTTTATTAACTCTGGGGAAAAATCCTCCCATCCAAAAATTCCATCCATACAAAGAAAGAGCCTCACTCTTTTATAAGCCAAAAGGTTTTTATTATTTTTCAAAAAAGCAAAAAATAAGATAAAGTAATAAAATAATAATAAAAATGTAAACTGAATGTAGGATCCACTTTTTCCTCACCTAGCAAATACATTACTCAATGCAATTATTAAAAGAACTCTAACTTAAACTATCCCACAATAAAGTGGATCCACCAAGCTTTAAAGAGTTGGCTCCTCACGAACTGACCTTATGGTCTGTCTAGCGCCACAAACCACTCGAAAATCCACATAACCACAGAAACCTCCCCACTCGGCTCTTTAACAAAATAAAACAGACTGTCTGCAATTTCCGTGATTGGCTGCAGGTGTGGGTCAGTGGCTAGTCTAATTCAACCAATGGTTTGCCCATGGCCCACTAAAATCGAGCCCAAAAACGTCTTCAAGGAAAACGCCAATTTACAGGATATGTGAAACCGGTTACTTTGGAAAATCTACGGCTCCTGTCCATAACAGCTTTGAACGGTGATGCCACCACATCGGACCCACTACTCAATTGTGGAACACGCAAGTGCTATCTCCACACTACCTCCCACTGATGAAAACACACAACCAGTGGACTTAGCTATCAATAGGACATCGTTTTTAGAACTTCACAGGCAGTGCAGTCAACCATTAATGGAAATCGAATGCCAGTGTCTGTCAAACACAAGATTTGCTCCATAAAAAACAAAAAACAGCTGCCAATGCGTCTGATGGTAAATCGTGGCTTGTATTCAGTTTCTCAAGATACTCACGCCGACTGCTGCAGACTTCACGCAGTAATAAAGAACAGCCCGTGAGTTGCGGCTCTCTAGCCTCCTCGCAAGCATTAGTAGTTTAGTCGAAGTGGAAGATTCACTTTGATAGCCGATGGCATCCCCTTTCAGATCGAGTTGTTTACCTTAATCAAGTTGACCAAGTGCCAGTTGTCGTTTTAGAGCCAGTTGAAGAACCAAGACCAGTAGCAGATCCAAATGCAGATGTAGAGCCTAGCTAGAGATCGATAACCGGAGCCGATTGATTCAGATGATTACGTAACAGTTTCACCATTTTACCTTTAAACATTTTAAGAAATACCTCCACTCTCAGGTCAAGCTGTGCAGGGTCCTTGACAGTGGATTGAATAATGAATTCTGCTCCTCGAATTCCAACATCATTTCGTGTTGCCAGTTCATTACTTGACTCACTGAGCTTTTTATGATATTGTTCTTCCCTGCTTTATTTTTTCTCGGACCCCAAGCTTTTGAAACATCACTACCAGGGTGATGAATCTACATGGGGCAGTCATTGCTACCCGGCGACCTTAATGCTTCCATCTCATCTGCTATTGGGGCATTTTCTTTCCATTGAGAATGAGAACTATACCTTGCAAATCCATTGAAATCTTCATGCTGCACGGAGGATTGATCATCAATAAACTGCTCCATCTCCCGCTTCTTGGAACTAGGGCCTACATCCACTATAGTGATAGCAACATGCAACCTCCCCATCTTGACATTTTGAAGAGATATCCATTTGTCATGCCTCTGACCTCGTCTCGAATTGTTGACATTGATTATGCAATCACCAAGCTCATCATCACGAAAGGTATCCTTGTCACAAACATTCAGAACAAGTTGGTTTGGTGAATCCCAGCTTGAAATTTGAAGTTTGAATTCTTTCTTCCACTTTGGAGTCAGTGTTTTCTTCTGTGTCTTTGTTTTAAATTGATATGCTCCTAGGCAGCCTTTGACACATGGATCAGCCAAACAATTTGGATCAGACGGTTTCATATCAGCGCCTTCCAAAATCTCCAGTTTCACATAAGCAATAGGCAGTTTTCCATCTATGTGAAACCATTTTCCAAGCGATTTTGGATCTGATTCAAATGCTTGAGAGAAGCCAAGAAGCTGTTCCACATCGAACACAAGCATGTTTGGCTCAACCAATGATTGTTCAAATGCATAAGTCAACATCTTATCCAGCCAACGTGCAACAAAGATGATGTGATCACTGCAATTATTTTCTCCAGGTCCACAAATGAAGAGAATAACCTTTGTATCTATCTGAATGTATTACCACAAGGATTCTTGCGAGCTCCCTTTTCTGGAACATTTACAACCGTTCCTTCCAGCATTTTTAGCGATGCCTGCTTAACACCCTCTCCTTACACATCCCTACTAATACTCAGGCTTTCAGCCTTCTTTGTAATTTTATCAACTTCATCAATAATCAATGCCTTGTTGAGCTGCCGCAACATTGAACTCAGCTGATTACTGGTGGCAGTATCACTATTCACTAATCCCACATCCTTCGGCAGAAATTTCAAATTTGTTTACGAAGAGACTTTATGGCTTGCAAGTTGCAAAGTATGTGCTTACAGAAAATTTCTCCAGCAATAGTCATAAGCTGATCCTGTTCTTTCTGCCTTTCAGAATGCTGACTTTTTGTGGTGTTGTGCAAGCTGTGGAGGCCCAAGCAGCACCCTGTGTGTAACCAAGAAAAACTCATAACCTCCCCTGCTGCTTTCTGGAGAAACCTATCAAAATGGGGGTGATAACACACTCAAAATGCAGAGATGCATTTGGAGCGGTCACAGGGCAGATCTGTGATTTTCGGGAAGATCTATGATTTTCGGGCAAAATCTGAGTTTCGATCAGATCTGTGATTTTCGGGCTGAATCTGAGTTTCAGGCAGATCTGTGATTTTCGGGCAGACCTGTGATTTTCGGGCAGAGTCTGAGTTTCGGGCAGATCTGTGATTTTTTGGGCAGTCTGCAATTTATTGTGGCAGGAGAGAGAAAAAGGGCATAAGCCCTATTTTTTAGAAAAGCCCTAATTGGGCATTGTGATGTAAAATTGGAAAATTTTGATCTTCTGATACTGTGGTTGACCTCATTGGTTTTTGAAGAAATTTTGAAGAATTTAAGTCATGTCATTTACGAGATGAGCCACTAATGTTTTTTGGGGGTTTTGTCCTTTGAAGGTTTCCCCAGTGAAAAACTCTTGTGTCTATTGTGCTGATGTGATGAATGTGTTTTTTACTGCACTTGTCATTTGTTATTTAAGTTGATTTGCAAATTTTTAAGTATTTATGCTAATGCTAAAATTCAACATCACTGACTGCACCACCAATGATCATTGGAAGAATATGCTCAACACATCCGGGACGGGCGCTCACTGGAAAAAAATATAGTCTACGGCATCCTGGTAGCTCTAGCTCTAGATGCTGACAAACGTGACAACATCTCCCTCATACTGGGTTGAGGGCACCTCCCTACTCTCGGTGCAATAATTGAGGGGCACAATGGAGTATGGTCTGAGATATCTTGTATATGGTGAAATGAAGCTACAAGGGTGTACAGACTCAAATTCGGCAAGCAATGCAGCAGACAGGAAGAGCACCTCAAGGTGATTCTTTAGCCTTGGTTCAAATATGATATCTTGGTTCAGCAAAGAGCAAAATTCTGTGGCACTTAGCTCAGCAGAGGTAGAATACATGGCAGCCAGCACTGCTAGTTGTTGTAAGGCCATTTGGCTTCGCAAGTTGCTTGCAAAGTTATTTGATCAGGAGTTGGATCCCATAGTGACATACTATGATAATCAGAGTTGTATCAAACTCTCTAAGAATCCAGCATTCCATAATAGGTCCAATTACATAGACATCAAATATCACTTCATATGAAATAGGATCCAGAAGTTGGATCCCATTGTGACATACTATGGTAATCAGAGTTGTATCAGACTCTCTAAGAATCCAGTATTCCATAATAGGTCCAAACACATAGACATCAAATATCACTTCATATAAAATAGGATCCAGAAGGAGCAATAAAGCTCCAATATGTTCCCACAAATCAATGGGCAGTGGATATTTTGACCAAGCCCTTGGTGAAAGGGAAGTTTAAATCATTCAAATATAAATTGAATTGAAGCAGAATTCCTTCCTTGCAAATAGGGAGGTTGAGAAATGTAACTCGGACAAGAACTTGCACAATTTTCCGTATGAACATGCAAGGAGTGGTTTGGGACATTTCTTAAACTAAATATTGAGGAAAAGTGGGTAATATTTATATTTTGTAATTCACTTAGAAAAAATGAAATCTTATGTTTTGAAGTTGAGTCTAATAAAATGTATTGCATACATTAATGACTTAAACTAGACCTAATCTGGGCCGTCCATCTCAAGATGAGATTAGGATTTTGGAAAAGCATAAAGATAGAGAAGATAAAGATATTGAAACATTTGAGCAGAGCAAGAGAAAAGATACAGTGCAACGAGGAGAAGGGTGATTTGCTGAAGCAATGAGCAAATACAGCAGCAGGCCATACAGCAGCTTCTGTGGCTTTTTCCTCTATCTGTGCAGAGTCGCAGACCATACACCTCTATTCAAGGGTGATTTGAGGGACTGTACAGCTGCTGGTATTAACAGACTCTGGAGGTTACCTTGTAAACTTTAATCACTGGATGATAAGCTGATATGAAAGAGAAATCATCTGTGTATGTGTGTTTTTTGTTATGCTTCCGCTATTTACTTTTCCATCTATCGTGTGAATGATGCTCTGTTCAAAAAATAATTTCTGGAGTTAAATATATTCTGCAATTGATTTGTTTGATTGAGAACATAAGGAAATCAGTCTCCTAGGGTTTGGAAATTTTATCAAGTTAGGAATGCTTAGGCAGTGCAACTACCCAAACCATTGTTAAAAGGATACTAGCACATTGTATCAATTGAGTCCCTGAATGATTAATATTATTTTTTATCTTTCACCTCCCCACCTCTTCACCCTTGTGAGCATCACCCAATGCAATGACAGATAAGAGGACTATTCAAAATCATAAGAAAATTAGTCAGCTGCAACTGATGTTCATGGATGTGAATCATGGATTAAAAACTTTACACAGATAATCCCAAAAATGATTTTTCACCTCCCTTATTTATCATTAAAAGTCCAACATGTTATCAACAGTTTTAAGTGTGAAAGGAGTTTCACATAAAATCTGGAAATTCCAAGAGTGTCCCTTCCAAAATCTCCAATAATCAAAGGCAAGTAATATGATGAATAGCAACAAACTAATCATACAGAAATATGAAAGATATATGTCGCCAGGATACACCTAAGTAAAAAGGAAATGGAATGGCCAAATGATGAAATACAATAAAGAATTGTTAGTGAATTTTATGTTCTTGACAGAAAATATTATCACAAAAAATTATCCCAACTCTTGTTATAAAAACTCCTTGTTAAATCAGAATATGTAAAAAAAAATCCAGAACACTGATTGAGAAAAATATTAGCATCAAAATCTTGGGTATTGCTTTCTGTGCTTCAAACCAGCATTTTTATGTTTTTCATGCACCTTTAAAATGTATTATAGAAACACAACTTTGCAAAATCCAAAAGCTTTGCACAAAGAAAATAACTTTACCCTTTTGGGCAGTAGAGAGGTGATCTTGAAGACTCTTCCCTGCTGATTTTGGGATCATGACAACAGGAATTTCAATGTTGAAGAAAGTTTCATTTCCAGAGCACACCATTTTATAAAGGTCTGTTAACAATACACAGTTTAAAAATCAATTAAAGATACAATCACTATGACCATGAAGGCATAACCAAGAAGCCTAAGAACATCCACAAAAACAACGTGATGATACATAAAAATCACTACAGAAAAAATTAAAGACCCTAATAGAAACTACCCAAAGATAAAGTGAATTGCCCCAGCTAATTATGATGAATTATTGTGCACAACAATAATATTTCAAACTCAAACTGTACAGTCTAAAACAAGTTCATTAAAAACAATTCACCTTCTTTATCATTCATTACAAGTAATGCCACTGCTCCCCCTGCTTGTGCAATCTTTGCTTTCATATTGAAATTGCAATTTCCTCGTTTGGACAATGCAGCATATCCTGATAACTGCATAGAAGACACACAATAGTCGAGGTGTAACATATCTTCAATGTAATGAACATTTCATGATAAGAATGAATTAAACAAAGCTATATATTAGATACAGACGACATTTATCTAAACAGCTAATGCAGTGTCCATAGTATCTCCCGGCTGAGTTGAACACAGATTATCAACGTCATCCACAATGTTTAAGGAGTTCAGAATGCCACAAAAACAG
Organism: Pseudotsuga menziesii; assembly: GCA_001517045.1. NCBI lineage: Eukaryota > Viridiplantae > Streptophyta > Pinopsida > Pinales > Pinaceae > Pseudotsuga > Pseudotsuga menziesii. Next base: position 35,488 of record LPNX010556643.1, read on the forward strand.
CATCAATGTGGCCAAACTCGATGTCTTAAACCCATAACCTCTTTCATGTTTGTTATTTTTAACAGCATCTTATCACAATGCAGCAAGCATGCCCTTCCCTAATCTGGGAGTACTACAATGAAGTGTAGCTAGCTGGCTTACAATATTCAATGAAGAATCTGTCTACTATGAAGCTAAGTTGAACAAACGGGGAAACAGGGACGAGTTTCCGAAACGGGGACGCGTTGGAAACATATGACTCCCCAAAATTTTGGAAATGGGGAAACGCGATATATATAATATATATATGAGCAAAGACATTTAAAAAAATGAATGTGAAACATAAATCATTAATCATACATGTTGGCAAATCATTGCCTATATTGGGATCCTATTCATCAATAACACCCTATGCCTCCCTCCTCTAGGCTCTAGCCCTTGCTTCTAACTCAAATCTCAATGTTAATTCTCCAAGGACATTAGTAAACAACTCAACACCCTACAATTTTGATGAAACTTCCTAGTCCAATCGTTAAAATAAGGTAAAAAAAGTATCCCATGCTTAATAAGTGATTTTGCTTAAGTGAAGAGTACATTTATATTAAGGTCGTGACAAAGGAGTTCAATGATTAACACCACCAACATCAAAGTACATACAGGGGTTGATGTGTTTGATTAAATGTCAATTCCATACCCTCATACATGATAGAAACTAATGGAAACTTTGTAATCCTGAAATCCTGGAAACTCTTAAGTCTGCTGAATTTTGAATGGGATCTAAAATTCTACTTTTTGCATATGAATTCCGATGAAGCTGGAACCACTCTCAAACATCCTGAAACAATTAATAGTAATGTTACAAATTTAAGTAAAAGGATAAAATATGAAAGATAAGGAAAATGTCACTTTTACTTTAAGAATTTAATATTACCATTTAATACTACCAATTATTATTGAATAAGGTGATATTTTTAATCAACCAGGCAAAGTTTTTTTGGAAACGCGGCTTTTCGGACCACATCAATATTGGAAACATGTTTCCTTCTTGTTGATTTTTCTAAGCAGCATCGAGAGCTCTTCTCTTCGGAGAATGGGACCACCTGGTCCGGGACCACGAAGAAGACTCAACCCAATGTTGAATGGTAGATATCTGGTCTGGGACCATGATATAGACCCAGATCTGCCCTAGGTAGACTCAAACTTGTGTTGAGTAGACATCTGGTCCGGGACCATGATGTAGACTAGTTTGGAACTGGTAGACTCAGCTTAGTTCTGAGTAGCCATTCTCTTGGAGAATGAAGACATTGTAAGCCCTAGACTGGGTCTGGGCATGTGTGTGGCACTTTGACCCTTGATCTATGGGCTTAGTGTGCTTCTCCAAGGATTAACTACCCTTGGTTAAGTTACCCTAGTACCAGATCTAGGTGTCACACAGTGTGTGAAGTAAAAGCATTAATAACTCTCTTGGTTTATGATGATGTACTTTTGAAATCAAAAAGGTACCACATGTAATGACCACAGGGGCACTTGGAAAAAGGTCAAAGTCAAAACTCAATTTAAATACAGACTTTTGTACCACAGGTGGAATCAAAATTAAATAAGGACTTTTGGTAAAAGTCAAAGGAAAAATAAAAGTACATTTTTTTGTAAAAGTGAAAGTGAAATTAGGAAAAGAATAAAAATATTATTATTTTTATTTTTCCTAATATTGTCCACTTACAGGTGAACAAAGGCTATAAAAGAAGATCAAGTCTTCTCATTTACAACACACAAGTTTTCTCTCACAAGTGATGCTGCTATTTTACTGAAGTCTTCTTGAAGATTGTTTTTGCCTCGGCTAGGGCATTCATTTCCAGCAAACCCTCAGCTAGGGTTTTTATCAAAAAATCAATCTTCAGCACTTTGTGGACAGCCACCTTCAGTATTTCGTTTTTGGGCCATTTTTCCTTTTTTTTTCGAGCAGCCATCTTTTCCCTTTCTCTCTCCTCAGGGGCTGTCCATCTTTCTCTCTCCAGGCAAAAAGAAAAGACAAGCGGAGCAGATCGGCCAGCAAAACAGTCAACGGGCAGGCTAAAACAATCAATAGGCAGCCGTACAATCAGATCCGTACGGTCGTACAGCTCTACGACAGCAAGGTACAGCGAGTCAGGTTTTTTTAGATTTGACGTGGACAGTCTGATTTTTGCAGACAGGGGAGAGAAAATTTCTGTTTTTTGAAAAAGCCCTAATTTGGGAAATTTTTGTAATTCTGGAAATTGTGGGTAAAATTATCAGACTGATTTTTACTGATAGATTTTACAGTACTGTGGGTAAATTCCAGATCTGGAATTGAGGAATTTTCTGAGTCATCTCATTCACGAGATGAGCTATTAATGCTTTTGGGGTTTTTGTCCTTTAAAGGTTTCCCCAGTGAAAAATATTGTGTCCATGTGTGTTGATGTGATGAATGTGTTTTTACTGCACTGCTAATTTGTTTAAGTTCATCTGCAAATTTTTAAAGTTTATGCTAATGCTAAAAATTCAACACTTCAAAGGAAATGCACTCGTCCGTACGGAAACGCATTTCCATGCCGTACGGTGCGCATTTTTGCGTTTCCAGCAGAAACGGCCTAGGGACGTGGGGGGGATGATGTTTCCTGCAACTTAGCTATGAAGCCATGGGTTCGGAGTATCTATTCCTCCAAAGTCACCTAACACTTGCCCATAGCTGAAAATTTTTGTAACCCCAACCAATGTTGCACAACTCGTACTCGGCAAAGATTCAGCTGGTATCTGACTCGTCGACTCGGGAAAGACTCGAGAAGACTCAAGACAAACTCGGCAAGACTCGACAAATAGAAAAAAACTTCAAAATATGGGAGACTTTAGACACATTAAAAAAGTTTAACAAAGGAATTTTGGTTTTGGAATATATACTAAGGGTTTGCATTAAAACACATTTACAATTTTTTTCAATTAAAGGGTTTACATTAAAACACATTTATATTAAGGGTTTACATTAAAACACATTTAGAATTATTTTTTATTCTAATTTAAAAAACTATATATTTATATATATACTAAATTTTTTTTTTTAAAGTTTTTTCTTTAAATGTGGTATAACTTTAACCACAAACTAACTTTAATTTGAATTATATTAACATGAAGATTACAATTATAAATTATAATATAATAATGTGTTATATAAAATAATCCTATATAATATGTTATATAAAAAAACAAAAAAAAATTACAGTTATAAGCATCCATATTTAACCAAATATTACAATTTACAACTATAAGCACTACGCTAAACAAATGATAAATCTATTATGCTTGGGTCGATCGTTTTAACACAAAGTAGGAGGAACTCGACATTCCGCGGCTCAAACAACATTGTTCGTTTTGTTTAGCCAAACCTATGCTCTGCTCCCTTTGTTCCGTTGGAAACACTCACTAAGGGAAAGACGTGAGCGGGGGGACGAGTGCTTGACAAGTATGGGTGGGATAGAACCCGACAAAATTGAAGGCCATCGAAATTGAAGGCCGCAATCTGCTTAGAGAAAATCCTGCGAAATTGAAGGCCGCGTCCATTTTCACGGGGTTTGTTTGTGCTTTTTGGCGAGTCCAAGCGAGTCACCGGCAACTAACTCGCGAGTAACCGGCAAGTCTTCTGATTTTGGCAAGTTTTGCTGAGTTGGTGAATCTATCCCTAAGTTTCAACCGGTTACTCGTTTTCAACACTGACTCGGGCAGACTTGGCCGAGTCTTGGCCGAGTCGTGCTTCACTGACCCCAACCCGGTTTCAGTTTCAGTTCAATGCATATGGTTTAATGCCCAAACCCCAATATGCATGTTCTTAAGAAATTAAAATTTTCAACTTGAAAACATGAAACACATGAGATTATTTCAACTTTAGCAAACTCAGAAATTTATGGCAGCCCTACTTTTTCCTACTCTGAAAAATTTATGACAACCAACACATGAAATTTTAGACTCATTGTTTTTGACCAATGTGGTCCAAGATAAAACCCCAAAGGGAAAATCTGTTCAAGAGAGAGAATTTTATTCTTTTCAGTGAAATTTTACAAATCAAAACAGCAGTACTTATCTCAGCCAAAACGCCTTGAAATTCGTGTCAAACAATCACTAAATGACTTGCTGCAAATTTCCAAATCTCATCTCGAAATTTGTGCCCACAATCTGTTGTATGACCTGTTATCACATATATAGTAGCCAGGCTACCATATTCTATTTTTCAGACACAGTACATTTTTTAGCCAGATCTCTTACATATGAGATGCTGAGATGAGCAGTTTTAAAAGATCATTATTGTATTGGTGGACTATTGTACTCTCCCATGTCAAGACTGAGTCTCAAGACACTCAGATCTGAGGACCGATGTAGGCATTTAGTCAGTACAGAGCAGTTATTGATGCCCAGTTTCATATCAATGCTTTCTCATTGAACAGATGACGTTTCAGATGGATTATATGCATGATTATGACTCGGCTTTTTATATTGTGTTATGGTTATCATTGCTCTTATACTCATTTTGGTGACATATATTAACATGTGGTGTCATGATCTGACGGTCATAATTATATGGACTTGGATGTATTTGTATTTATGTATTGATGTCCCTACTCTGACTTTGAAGTTCCTAATCTATACTCATTGGTTTTACCCTCCTTAGGAAGAATAGAGGTAGTCATTTCCACCATTGTTTTGGCTTGCTAGTGTTGGCTTCATCATTCACTATCTCCACCCATCCATTACCTTCCAGTTTAGTTTTCAACCCGACTGACTTCTTGACTTATGGCATGGAGGACCTTTCCCGGCTAGAACCTTTGTTGGACAAGCCTCCTTGTTTATATTGTGTCTCGGCTCTGAGTTGGTGGCAGAACTTGCCTTTGGTGAATTGGATTGTATGCCTAAATCATTCTGGTCGGTTGTCCCGATGTTTGGCACTGTGCAGAACTCCCCCTAGTCACTTGAGATGTTGTTGGCTAAAATTGAAAGCTCATGTACTACTTGTATTGGAAATATTATATATGCGCCCATGGAAAATGAAAATGCTAAAACTGTGTTTCTTAACATATGTGAAAAAGGGCAAGAGCAATGAAATGCTAAAATACCCCTTGAAGGGTATAAGAAAAGGTCCAAAACAGCAATGGTTAAAAATATGCTATATCCAAATATTGTTGACCTTATAAATATAAATATGTCCCGGATGAAAGCTGCAATTAGCTGTGCTATTAAGCACTGGTGAAGTCCCAAAGGGTCATATAGGCCAAAAAGGCCATGGAAATAAAATTGATAATCCTAATGAAACTAGATCAAGCTTGATGTAGTCATGATGCCTAAGTTAAATAAGCACTCTCTAAAACAACTCAACCATTTGTGAGGCACTGCCATTCCCTGTGTTGTTGTTTATCCAACATTGGTTATAGTGAGTATTCCCCTTCCATATCCAAAGTGTCATGATGTTAAGTAGGAAGTCATCATTTGCCTTAGCCTTGTCAATTTCATCCTTCACCCTTCACTAGCAAATTGACTACAACTATGAAGTGAGTATAGTCCTAAAAGCCTAGTCTGAGTAATAATAAATAAAGCCTTATATATGTATTGGTCGATGTACCGCCAGTGAAATGACTGTTACTTGTTGTGATTGTTGCTTAAATGAGTTGTAGAGCATGTCTTAGCCTTATAACACTTGCAGCAAATGGATGATAGTCTAAGTTATATTATTGGTATCTGATCATTTACAGATGGTTATATTGTCTATTGGATATGGTTGATGATCAAGTAGAGACCTGAGAGGGGTATGAGTATACACCCTAGATGGAGTTGGACTCTTTGAGTCTAATGAGACAGTTTATTTTCAGTTCCGGGCACTTGCAAAAATAATCAGGATCATTTCACCTTTCTGATGCAGTTTTGCTTTACAGGATGATGTGTCTGAGCAGGGAGATTTTTTTTATTTGGATCTCCTAGGGCGTTGTATGGAACATAGGGGTGCAACCACTTGTTTGTACCATAATACCCCCATCCCAGAGAGCCTAGTGGGCTCAATTTGACAACGCGGGCACCCTAGGAGGCTGTTTTGGCAGGTTCACGTTTCTCGAGGTAGATTAAAAAATGATTAAATGGCTATTGAAGAAATCGATTTGGGCTACTCAGGCAAGGAAATGACATGGGATGAGTCATGATGATGAGAGTGATGTCCTCCGCACCTTCTCCAGCAGTTGCAGCACCTAATTGGGCCCACACCTATTTTTTGGGCATTTTTATATTATTTTCTGGAGCTTTTGGGAGGCTCACGATTTCCTCAAGGAGGCACAAAGTCAAAGAATTAAATATTATTTTATTTTATTTGTGCCATGGGGCACCCATAGGGAGTTAGTTAACACTCCATGGACCCACCATGTGCTTCATTTATTTCTTGTTGAGTGGGGTACCCTCTTGTTGGGTGTTTTAGTCCACTTTGGTACTTTATGGTTATATTGATCCATGTATTGTATGTTGAGCTCATCTCAACCATTGATTGGAATATTTTATCTTTTAATCTTAGCCACTCGTTTTGAAAGTAGTTAGGATTCAGTTATCATTGTGGTTCTCTCATTTCTATTTAAAGGAGAGAGCTTCTCATTTGTAAAGGGTCTTTGGCTCTTGAATCTGAATAATAGAAAGATTTTTCCGTGGATATTTTCTGGATCTGCTTTACATCTGATGTTCTCAAATGGTGATTGGATAGTCTTCTGCTTCCTAGCATTGTAGAAATTCATGTGAGATCTATATTTTTCTGCTATCATTGTCTTGTCTACAGGAGCGCGTTTTGGCTGGAGCGTTTTTGTAGGGGGGCCTCAACTCATTCAGTTTTCTTCGTCTTGGATCAGGGGGTTTTCATTAGTTTCATTGTGATCTATGATTACTTCTTTATTTCCCTGTAGCATTTGGTTTCTTTATCTTGTATTGGCAAATCTGATATTGTTGACGTTTGCTCATGCAGGGTAGGGGGCGCATCAGTGGTTTGGGGCTTACATCCGTCATAGAAATCACTTGGATCTTCCAGAATTGATCGGGATAGCAAGGATCATCACTGTTAAGACTTCTACAAGCATTTCCAGGTACGATCCAACAGGTAATTCTCTTCTCTTTAACAGATCTGAATCCATTGTACCTGCTTTTCCTTCCATTTTCTGAAAATTCCTAAAATACTAAAAAACCCTAAAAAGTACTAAATTTGGGAACCATCCGATCTTTGGCCAAACCACTGCTGGGTTTCATAGATCGGGCCTCCCCTTCACTAAATCTACTGCAACGCTGGTCAAATTCCTGCTGGTTTGACCTAGATCTGATTTTTAGCTTGAAAACTACATAGCGCCCCCGCTGAAAATTTGACCTGCTAGGGTTTTGACTTTTTCTGATTTTTGACTTCATACACTGATAGATCGGGTCCCACACAGTCCAAATCACCCTCAACGCAGTCCAGATTCATGGCAATTTGACCTAGATATGAGTTTTAGACTGAAAATAGCCCTAGCGCCTTCACTGAAAACTGGACTTTTCTAGAATTTACTTTTTTTGAAATCTGGCAAGCTAGGCTGATAGATCAGGGCTTGAGCACTCCAAAACACCCCCAACGCTGAGCTAGTTCCTGCCAGGTTGCCCTAGATCTAAAAAACTGACTTTCAGCCTCCTAGCCCCCTCATCAGATTTTGACTTTTCCAGGTCTGATTTTTCCTGCAGTTTTCTGACTTGGGTTTGTAGATCAGGCCATCCTGATATCATTTCCCCTCAACGCTGAGCTGATAATCTCCTGGTGGCTCTAGATCTGCAGATTTGTCTCTCCAAACCCTATCGCTAGCCCTCCTTTTGCTGATTTTCCTGTAACCTGAATCTTCCGGGCCAAATCCTTTTCTGGGTCCATAGATCAAGGTATATCCCAGGTGGGTTCACTGAAACGTTGTGCTGATACTGACTCCATTTCCCAATGCACGAAAGACACTGATCTCCTATCTCTATCGCTAGCCCTAAATTGACCTTACTCCCGTTCTCCAATGCACGAAAGGCACTGATCTCCAACTCTGTCCTTGCTCACCCTGTCACAGTTACGTTTCCCAAGACAATGGTCATCTCCATCAGTTGCTAGTACCTAAACCCTAGAGCTAGGGTTTCCATTTACCTTACACCTTACGTACCTCAAAGCCACATTTGATTTGTTCTAGTGTCTAGGTCTGATCTCTCTTGTCGAGAGTAGATCCGAGTCTCCCCCGTTGTTGTCTTGGACTTAGATAACATAAAGTGAAGGCTGCCTTGATTGGCGTGACAACCATCCATTTGGGTGTCTAGGCAGTGTTGGTTCCACCCCCTTAGTTGCTTGCCCCTCTACCATCCATCCTGGATCCACCTCACACAAGCAACTACAAGGTTGGTGATAACACGACCCACACACAAACCGTTGAACGGCTGCAATAAATGCACATTACAGTCTGCAATAAATGTTGTATGGTCATCCTCGAAATTCGTGCCAATCTCAATCTGTACGACCTGCAATAAATGCAGTATCACTCTGCCTCGAAAATCATGCTTGTACAATCTTCATTTAATGATGTACCTGTTGTTGTACAGTCGCCTTGGAATTTGTGTTGTACGGCCTCATTTAATGTTGTTGTACGGATTTCCGAAAAACTGCCCACTCCTTGAGAATCATGCCCTCCTAAATCTTCTCGATTTCTGTGCAAGGGTTTGTCTTCTTTCTCTCTCAGAAAATGACTTTTATCTCTTGCTCTCTCTTCTCTCCAAAAATTCTCTTTTTCTAAAAGTGAAAAAATAAAATTCTCCAAGCCTTTCCCTAGCCTTTTTGTTAGAGTAACGACCATTAGAAAAATCAATGCCTTAGATTAAAAGCCCACTAAATGAGATCTAGGGCTCAAGTTAAATCTCACTTTCTCAATAAAAGGATTTAAATCACTTTTAAATATTAAATGATAATTTATTACTCACCCACCTTTTAATTCTCATAAAGTCACTTTTAAGTTTTAAACAATTAATGACTCAAACTCACTTTAAAAAAGTCACTTTATTAAATAAAGTTAATCTCACTTTTAAAAGTGCTTGGGACCACATTTAAAGTGTCCTTGTCCACCCCAAGGCATGAATGGACAAACACTTCCTAGGTAAAATTTCAACACTTCCTCTAAACGAGGAAGGTGTTTTTCACCACCCCCATCTTGTCTCTGAAATGAATATGTTGCTTTCTTCCCAAAGACTTCGTGAGAATGTCTGCTACCTGCTCATCAATAGAGATGTACTGCAACTGCACAACTCCTCTTTGAACATAGTCTCTGATGAAGTGGTATCTGATCTTAATATGCTTTGACCTGTCATGAAACCCCAAATTCCCAGAGACCCTGATGCAACTCTGATTATCACAATGAATGATACTAGGCCTCAGCTCCTGACCAAATAAGTCTACCATCAACTTGTGAAGCCACAATGCTCCGCAACTAGCCTAACTGGCTGCCATATACTCAGCCTCTACAGAACTTAAAGCAATGGACTTTTGCTTCCAAATGAACCACAACACAACTGTCGAGCTCAAACTGAAGCAACAACCGGAAGTGCTCTTTCGGTCCCAAGCACTGCCTGCCCAATCTGAATCTGTGAAACCAACCAAGCCCACTCCACAAAGATGCCCTGGGCACTCTATTTTTCTCTTATTACTTACAGTACATTTGAGTCCCATCAACCTATTTTGGTGATTGGTTGACATTAATATAGTTTTATTTCATTTCATCTCTACCATTGCTGTTGTTTTCCTGTTTTCCTGTTTTCGCTGCTATTTCTGTACTGCACAAGGTAGTGGATGTCATTTTTGCATGATATGACTTGTTGTATGCTTGTTGATATGATATGATATGACTTGACTTCTGCGATGCATGCTTGTTAAGTCTCTATGGTGGGAGCCAAGGTTTTCTTGGTTTTCCCAAACTTGGGTTTTGGAGAGCTAGAGGATTGCACTAGACTTGTAATATACCCATCACTCTATGGTATGTACATAAACTTTATCTTTATGCATATGATGAATTTTCTAGAAGTTCAATAATTGTCTTATTGCAGATTTGATTTTCAGCCATGTATATTCTTCATGTTTTGTCTTATTTGCATCTTGCTTTATATAGGAGCCGTCTTAGCGCTCCCACTTTGTATTGACATCATGTTACCACACAGTCCAATTGACCTACTTCTGTGGTCATTTGTTATACATTAATAACATTATCTTATCTGGGTGCTTGGCTTGTGCTTGATAGATCCCGGTTTACGATGGATCTATACTTGTTTTAATTTTTTTTATTTTATGAGCCAACATAGATTTTTTTTAATTACTTTTCATTTAGTTTTTATTTTTATTTTATGAGCAGACATGAATCTATTTTAATTACTTGTTATCTCTGGTAATGTAACGTTACGTTATGTGAAAACATCTCCTCTATACTGGGCTGTTGTAGAGCACTTCGCTACTCTCGGTGTAATGATAAGATTGCCCTAGAGGGATGAAACTTACTGGGACACATTGGTATCTTTCTCTTGAATTACCTAGTGAACTGGGGTTGTTAAGAAATTGAAATATTGTCTGCTGCTATTATTTTGTTTATATTTCATAACAGCCCTAAGGTTGAAAATTCACAAGGTTATGATCTGGGAAACCTCTAAGATAGAGGTAAAATTTATGTTTTGCATTAAACTCTTGAACTGTTTTGGTGGTTGGTTGACATTAATACAGTTTTCTTCGTTTAATCTCTACCATTGCTGTTGTTTTTCTGTTTTCATTGCTGTTTCTGTACTGCACATTCCAACTCATCAGAACGTAGTGGATGTCTTTTTTGCATGATATGACTTGCTGTATGCTTGTTGATATGATATGATATGATATGACTTGACTTGTGTGATGCATGCTTGTTGGGTCTCTTTGGTGAGAGCCAAGGTTTTCTTGGTTTCCCTAGCTTGTGTTTTGGAGAGCTAGAGGATTGTACTAGACTTGTAATATTAATATACTAATAAGGATATGGTATGATATGACTTGTAATGTACATGAACTTCATCTTTATGCATATCATGAATTTCTAGTGGTTCAATACTTGTCTTATTGCAGATTTCATTTTCAACCATATATATTCTTTGTGGTGTGTGATTCCCAGCACTCTGTCTTGCTGATTTAACATTATAATTGAAAAATATATGGGTAGATTTACAGTTGTCATAGTGTTTTCCAGATCTGCTATATGCATGATAAGTTTTCCCTAGAGGACTGAAATTTATTGGAACACATTGGTTGTTAAGGATTGAAATATTGTCTGCTGCTGCCATTTTGTCCCTAGGGCTGAAAATTCACAAGGTTATGATCTGCAAAACCTCTAAGATAGAGATCAAATTTATGTTTTGCATTAAACTCTTCAACACAGAAATTTCCACAAAGAAGCTTTGGGCACTCTTTATTTTACTCTTATTACTTGCTGTACATTTGAGTCCCATTGACCTATTTTGGTAATTGCTTGACATTAATGTAGTTTTGTTTCATTTCATCTCTATCATTGCTGCTGTTTCTGTACTGCACATTTCCAAACTCATCAGAACATAGTGGATGTCATTTTTGCATGATATGACTTGCTTCAAGCAGCAACTTTGAATAGAACTTTTCTGGCAGCGAATTTTCCATTTTTCTATGCTTCTTTTCTTAATTGTGATAAGCCTAGTAAAATGTGATTGCCCCACATTCACTGCTCTTTCTATCAAACAAGTCTGCATTCTTTAAAAGAGTTTTGTATTTATTGCATATTCATAAAGCGGCTTTAAAGGAACTAACACAACAATTTTATTTTTAACATGGTAGAGAACACCATAATAAGGCACCAATATGTAACAAAAGAATGTCAGCAAACCTGTGTAGAAGAGTTTTCACAGCAATTTAGTGGATTTGTCTCAACAAGGGTCATCATATGAGCTTCATCTTTATTAGTTGGTACAGGAGTGCCAAATCTCGCACTTAAACCGACCATGCTTGTTCCTTCTACACCATCTATCCAGGTATTCACTTTAACCTGAATGAAGCATTACCAATAAACAGAAAGTAATCATTAGTTATGGCAACAACTTCTCCATTCATCCCACGTAAGATACTAACTACAAGAAAAAGGACTAATCATACCCCTAAGGTCTAGCTTAAAAATAAGAGGCAAGATCGACACCGTAGCATCATTTACAATATCCAAAAGCCATCCAGTGAAAGAAAACCTAGCACACACTTCAGTTGAGGTGCAAAGAGGTTCTAAATACAAGTGATTTGGAAAAGACACCCACCCAGATATCGCTGAAATTTCAATTATACAAAAAGGAAAGGTGTTTTACAGTTGAATGCTACTGCACTCTATGGTAACATGATTCAAATGCTATCTACTTACCAGACCTGTGGACTACATATAACCATCATTGATAAATATAACATCTTGAGCTATAATAGCATTAAGTTCATACATGGAACTTGGAAGGATGTCAGAATATTGAATGTCCATTTTGTGGCAGTAGGCATAAAAATAGAAGTGGTTTATGTGCTTTAAAAGCAGTACGAAAAGCTGTAATACTGTGAACATTCAAGAGAAGCTAAAAAGCTCTTAAAGCTAATCAATGCTAAGATAAACCATTTCGGTAAAATTAAGGATCTATTTTTATCTTCAATGACCAATTTTGAAACAATTTTGTATGAATATATATCTTGTTCAACAGAAAACCATGAAAATGTGTGATATTCTTGTCCTTCATAAATGATAGAAAACCTACTCTCTTGATGTTTGTGCAGAGGTTTCTATGCATGTGCATATTTCTAATTTTGAAAAACCAAAAGCTCCATCAACTATAGTTATGTTTATAATTAAGGTTCATATGTAATTCCCACTTTATATCAATGATTTATGAACTTTGGAGCAATGTGCATGTTAATTGTATTTGTTAATTATTGAAATTGAATACTCGTGAAAAATAAATTGATTTAATTTTCTATTTTATATATAAATATACCCCTGACGTACCCAAGTCCCCTGTTTCAAAAAGTGGCGTCCCCGTCCCCATCCCCGAGTTTCCTGGCAACTTAGCATTATACAGACATTGGTATATGCATTAGTAATTCGGTTCAACTTCATAATAACAGCGAGCCAAAAAAGAGCTTCTAGCTCCTCTACAGATCCAAAATAAGAGAGACTAGCTCCCACCGCACAATAGTTCAAGACAATAATGTCCCAGAATTTATACAGCTAAAACCGTGGCACTCTAATAAAGCCTTTTGAAGGCATCCTTAAGGAGCCCGTATACACAAGTAACATAGCATAATGTACACAAGTAACACAACGTACTCGGTATACTTAGCACTGAGCAGTAACAAAGTAATACAGCATACAGTATAATTCTACCTTATACTTGTTGAAATCAATAACACAGTCTAGAGTCTAACCAATAATGGGGCCCGTAAATACATTGTGCAGTACCACGATTACAACTTGAACTTACACATTGTTGAAAATTTGAATGATAATATGAGATAATACTATGCCCTGCCACAGTGAGAATCTGAGATACTTATGATGCCAGCAGCCAGATGGATGAGCAACACCAAAACTTGGCCCTACCATAGTCGAAATTCAGATTCCAAAATGCCCTGCCCATACTCCGTACATCATACGCTCATGAGTACGATTGCAAAAGAGAGTGCCCACGTCATTTATAGTGTTTGTAGGGCCATTAGGTAAGCCCTCATGTCCATATTTTTAGGTTTTTTTATGAAAAAAATTTAAAAGCGTTGCTTTTGCCCCACAAAGATGTTGTACGGAACCGGCCAAAAACGGTTTGAAACTGCCTATTGGACCGAAAAACCCCTAAACCTGGTTGGACCAACCACTTTTGTTGGTTCCAAGCCAGTTCTTATAATATTGGTCCTGACTGAGCAATGAAGGTTTGTGCCACCATCTACCTATCTCTTGGTGCCCCTAGAGGAAGGAAGCACCAAAAAGAAGGAAGTGATACTCTGAGTGGAGCTAGGTCCTAACTGAGAATGTCGTTGGAGGGTGAAGGAGCGAAGCCATAGTGTGTAGCGAACATAAAATAAGATAATAATTAAATAATTAATAATTAGGTTAACTAAGTTAGGTTATGAAATGAGGTGTCTCCTCAACATCAAATGCCCAAGCCATATTTAAGGCAGGGCCACTATTGTAACATAACATCTTTTATCTTATCATCAATACATATATTATCATGGCTTATTTGATTTACCAAGTCTTTTGGTGAATATTATTGTATGAGCGAATAGTTATTCGCTTCATTTGGTATCAGAGCTATAGTCTAGATGACCATCTAGTGTCGAAGAAATCAGAGATCATGGAATCTGGTTTGAGACTACAAATAGAGAAATTAGAAGCCAAGTTAAAGCGTTATCGAAGAGACAATGAAGAATTATGAGACATGAATACGAAATCAGAAGTAATGATTAAATTACATAAGATGCAAAAAGAGCTCAAGGAACAAAAAAAATTTGACCAGAAAAATCATATAGAAAAATTGTCTACCCAAATTGAGAAATTAAAAGACGAAAGTGATTTCAATCAGAGACTAAAAAATCAAGATATAAAGAAAGAAATAAGTGATTACGAAGCAGAAATAATACGCTTGAACAAAATCGTTAACGACAAAAATGAAGAACCGACACACATACGACAAAAATTAGAAGATCAAGAATCAGTGGTCGACCAGTATCGACCACAGATACAGTTCTTCAACAACAAAATAGCGACTCTAAAAAGGAACACAAGCTAGAGATCGCAACGAATAATAAAACAGTATCCAACAAATCTGAAGAAATTTTTAGTTTAAGAAATCATAACAAAACACTAGTCACAAAAATTAAGAAGTTGAAAAATAGTCGGAAGACAGAACAATCTACGGAAGACATTGAAGGAAAACTTATAGAAAAGCAGGAAGAAAATAGCTACATCAAAAGTCATAACAAAGATCTTAAGGAACAACTTAAGAAGTCTGAGGATGACAGGAAATCAAAAGTAGAATTGATTAAGAAGTTTCAAAATGATAACATGCAGTTAGAAAACAAGTTGGAAAAGATACAGAACGAAACCTTAAAACATCAAGGGACGAAAATACAACTTCCAGCTCAAATCAATGCTCAAAAGAAGACACTCATAAAAGAAAATGACATTGTAAAAATTCCCTATCGACACCCCAACCATAAACATCGAAATGGTAAAAAGTGGTAAATGTCGAGAGATAATGATACTAATATGATCAAAGCTCCTGACGACAGATTAGTAGGGAATCCCAATAGCCAACAAATCAATTTAGAATGGATTGACCCATTCACATATCGAAAGCTATGCTCTACACTTAGCAGTTCGTATCGACATGTTTTATCAGCCACGACATCGCAAAGAACGACGCGACAACATTATAAGGCTTTGAGGACAAAGCCTTTCTAAGAGAGTGGCAATGTAACGAACATAAAATTAGATAATAGTTAAATAATTAAATTAGGTTAACTAAGTTAGGTTATGAAATGAAGTGTCTCCTCAACATCAAATGCCCAAGCCATATTTAAGGCAGGGCCACTATTGTAACATAACATCTTTTATCCTATCATCAATACATATATTATCATGGCTTATTTGATTTACCAAGTCTTTTGGTGAATATTATTGTATGAGCGAATAGTTATTCGGTTCATAGTGCCTCCTGCAAGTATAAGGCTAGACATGTCTAATCAAGGAATATGAAAAATCTAGTCAAAGTTTGGATCTCTGTGAGAAGAAGGCCCCTGAAAAGACAATGGAACGAGCCACGGATCTTGTAGTAAATAGGACACCAAAAGATGAAATGCTCCTCACTCTCAACCTCTTGAAGGAGACAATATCCTCTAAAGAACTTAGAGCTAGGTAAGGTTACCTATATCTACCAAACACAAAGTCGCCCAAGGTCAAGGCTCTACGAAGGAAATGAATCTAAATATGGCCTCGAGGCGCAAAGGGTTAGCCCCAAACTTTACATGCCTGATGGACTGGGGATATTTTGGAAGTGAAGATGGAAGCATTGTCACTAGAGCCAAGCAAGGGAACCATATCCCTTATCAAGTCAAGGCTTGAAAGCATGTCTCAAGAGTTAAACCAAACTGAGGCCCTGAGAATTGAACCTCCAAGTATGTGTAAGTCATGGTAATCTCAATCAAATGCAAACTGACAAAGCCTCTCTAATCTCGCAATGTGATGATTTGTCTTAATCCAGAGTCGATGTAAACAAACTTTGAACTTTCCCAAACGAATCCTGAGGCTATGCATCTAGTGCTTCTCAGTATAATCGGGACTAAATAAGGCCATCCCTCAACACTATGAAATGTTAGAACTAGATAGCCTTCCTATTTGAATTACAAGAATGCTTTTGTTGCCATCATTTACATGTAAAAATATGCCATGCGCATATTGTAAATTTGTAAAACGTACGATGGAAAACTATAGAAAGACTCTCTACAGTAATATTTCCATTTAATGAGAATTTAAAAATTAGTGGAAGATTATCCTTCCCAAAAATACTTTGTTCTCTGTGTGTTTTGTCTCATGAACTTGCAATTTTATCTCTACTGTATACATGAATGCAATGTATAACTTTTAACCTATGTTGCACAAGTTTCTATAACATGGGTACATTGGGTATGTGGGTATGACTATCCGGTATGGCTAGAAGCTTTGCCCAAATTTGCTGGAAACGTAGGGTTGGGAGCGGCAATAATATATATTAATTTTTTTAAATATATTTTAAAAAATTAAAGAGTTAAATTAATTTCATAGCTTAAACTATTTTAGCCTCGAAAGCCTCTAGTAGTGTCATGAAATTCAATCCTTTTAAATTTGCTCAATCCTCTAGGTCCACATTATACAAAAATTGTGTGTGTGACCTGAAGTAAACCCTTACTATGCATGACTCTAGTGCCATGGTATGCCTTGTAAATTTGACCTACAACTTTATCCCATTGTACGAGATTGTAAAGACAAATTGCATATGTGTGTGTGTGTGTGTGTGTGTGTGAAGCACCAATAGCTTCATAAATCATAAGATTCAATCTTTTTCTGATTCCTTGTTCCAACTCCATCTCTATTAATGCTCCTAAGAGTGCTTAGTATTTCAGTACCTCTACATTTTTTTTACGGTAACTACTACTTACTTCTCATGTGAATGAACTTGATTGTTTCAAGTTCAGCTAACAAACTTTCAAAGTCTTCGGTATTTTGAGTTTGATGTGGTTTATGATCCTACATTGTTTTATCAATCAACATGAATAATGTAAGCTAGCTATAAACATTTGAGACATGAATTAAACTTGCTCAATATCTTAGTATTGTAGAAAGATCCATGTTTATTCACTCAAGTACACTGGCAGCTTATATTTTGACTGTGAATGGATCTAAACATTAAGAGGTGTGAGCCCTCTTAATATAAATAACCTTGAAAGTTTTAAAAATGGCATTATTGATATAGATTCAATTGAAATTTTTATAATTGGTGATTTCTTGGCACAATAAACAACAATCATTCAATTGATTTTCAACACTTTTCTTAAGAGTTTGGGCTCCACATGGTCGGGAGCTTGTAGAAGCTCCTAATAAAAAGAGAGCGAACAAAGCAAGTTCCCGAAAAGCTCTCGAAAAGCTCCCTAAGAAGCTCCCAACAAAAAGGGGACGTTTTGTACCAGCTCCCAAGCTCCCAGGGGTGGGGAAACATTGGGTACAGATTGCCAAAATCCCGGGAGCAGTACCCATGCCACTGTGCTTTTAACAGTTTGTGAATAATGCAGAAACAAACATGTTCTCAGATATAGTCTAGTTAGCTATAACCACCAACCCAACTATGACAAAGGTTACCCTAAAAACTAGGGTTACATATAAATTTAATAATTGAGGAAAAAAACTCTAATTATGTCTATCTTTATAAACTGGTGTTAAGTTAACCATCCATGAATCTATATTTCGCTATAGGAGCCATTTTGGTACTCCCATTTTATAATGAAATCATTTGTACCCAGCAGTAGCATTGGCCTACTTTAGTGGTCATTCGTTGGACATTCATTAAATTATCTTATCTTATAGCTAAGTAACCCATGTATGTATAGACTTTTCTGACTTCACAGTATATAAAGCTGTTAGGGATAGTAGGACCAAAGAATTTGGGGGATGATCCGGAAATGAAAGAACTGCACATAGCTTTTAGAAACAGGATTCAGGATCAAATGCACAGGTTTTTGTTACAGCCACTTTAGATATTGTACTGGAGTTAAAATAGGGAAAAGTAAATTTAATTTCCTTATTATAGCCGATGGGGTGTTGGCTCAATGGTTAGGATGATAACTTGTTATAACTTATAATATCCACCAGGTTTCCAAAGCAGGGGCAGTCTCCCTACCTTTAATAGTATAGCCATCCCTGTGACGGGCCACAGCATCTTGTCGCAAAGTAAGTTTGACCGTTTTTGGGCGGTTGACCCTCCATGGGAAGCCGGTAGGTACTGTTTTGAAATAGAAAAAAACAACAATGGCTTTCGGTGGTTGGCTCGGCAAATGTAACATTGCAAACGCCAGTTAACTTGAATTTTGAGAAGATGGAATTCCCAAAAGCGGCTGTGCTGCAGGGCTTGTACACAAAAATGGCTAACATAAAACTTTGGTTTTGTACCTCAAATGATTGCTAATCCTTTTATGCCTATAACGAATATGGACTGAATGTTTGTGATCCTAATGGCTTGATTGTTTATAATCCTAAAAGAAATCCACAAATCATCAAATTAGATGTCTGGGGTTAGAAAAGAACAAGAAGCCAAAATGGTAATTAATCCAAAGCAAACAACTCATCTAAACCCTGTATTGGGCAATTCCCAAAACCTATTACAAAGCTGAATTTCACTGGTAATGCATCAAAACTGGAATTTTTATTTAAATGACAAAAAATAACCCCAAATTCACACCTGCGAGACCTGGAATTTACATGTTGCGTTACTTATCAACAAATGCTATTCATACCAGTTGAAATTTGTTATTGCAGCCAGGAAACTTTGGTGCTTCGTCGTTGCTGATTTCGTCGCTTAAACAATGCTGACAAAGCACTAAGAGCAGGAGTAGCGGGATCGCAAGGCTGAATCCCATCTTGCGATTTTTAGCCATCGAATTACGTCCTGGATGGTTGTGAGAAGCACAAATTCAATCCCACAGCGAACAAAATTTTGGAATGCTATGCAGTTATTTCTACCCCGGTTGAATCGATTCTCATCAACAGCCAGTTCTTGCCGGCTAATCAATTATTAAACCATGATGCCATGCACCTTCTATTTCACCAATATTTTAAAAATAAGCGCTCTTGTCCATATACTTTTAATTTGCAATCAAATTTGTTATGTCGAGAGTCCGGATTTGTTTTGTATGAGGACTTTTTTCAAGAGTTGTTTTGTATCAGGACGTAGGCATGAGCTGAAGCCTATAATACTTCTATCACGGGATTGCATTACACCATAGGATGAGGGTTCGAACCTTGCAGCTTTTCCAAGTAAAACTAATGCCTTTAGTAATTCATATGGTGTAATATCAAAGATAAGTACCAATTCACTTTCGAGTGTCGTTGAATACGAATGTATCTCAATTTCCACATGTAAACTCACAAAGTTAGGTTTGGAAGAGAAAAAAAATTATTGGAATAAGAAGAGGATAAATATTGTAAATTGTGATTTGTGGTTTGTGGTTTTTTGGTATGTGTATATGTCTTATTGTTTTATAAGAGTCATGTTTAATAATATCACATTAATTTAATTTTAGAGTATAATTTTTTAGTATATTGATGTTATTATATGGAATAAATTATTTTAATATTGCTTAATGTGTTTGGTATTATTGGTCATATTGTATGGTATGGTATGGTAGATATCATTTTCTAGAAGGAGTTAAAGGTTGATAAGGAAATATACGAAGGGTTGGTCTTAAATTGATACTTTTTAGTTAGTAAAAGGTTGATATCAATAACCTTAAAGGTAAGCTCAATTAGCTAACCATCTCTTTGGGTTGATAGGGGATGAAAAGTCAATAGCCTTATATGTTAGCTCAATTGGCTAATCATCACATAGTGCCCACAAAAAAGCCATAAATCACTTTTTATTGGGTCCCTTAGTTAAAAAATATTATTATGAATGATAGTTGAATTACCCTTTCTTTAAATATTTTACATAGAAAATTAAAAATAAAGCAATGATTTTATTAGTTAAAATTTGATAATAAAAAATTTAAATTTACTTTAAATAAAATTTGAAAATAGATAAAGAATCAAAAATAAAATAATGTTTTTTATTACTTAAAATTTTATAATAATAAAATCTAGAAAAAAAAACATTTTATTAATATTTTTAAAAAATAAAATTGGCATCATTTTTTCAATTAAAAAAAAGGCAATTTCTTGTTATTTATAGAGAATCAAAGATAACATAGATCAATACGGTTTGTTATTGTCATGGCATGAAAATAGACCTCTCATTTTAATATGACTTCACTTTTTGGCATGATCAAAATACTAAAAACATGATCCAATAGTCTATGAATCAATAACAGGACCACATAGGAAAGATAAAGTTTAGTTACATTCTTCCAATTAAATACAAAATCTAAGCCAAAAACATGGAGGGTGCCCTTTCACAACACAGAGTTGTCCTTAATTTATTCAAAACAAAGAAGTTTCCACTGAACCAACAGCTTTTTTTATAGTCTATATGCCATAGAGTTAAATTGTCTATAAATATGTTGAAAGGATAAATAGTTGAAAGATGTTTTAAGTAATTTGACCATGGAACATCAATATTCCAATGTTGTAGCTACCTAAAGAGATGATATCCCGACATCATATTAATACATCTACCTAAACTAAGGATTAACAAGGAAATGGAAAACTTTGTTAAGTAAAGGTTTTCAAAAAGATACATAAAAGGTTGATTTAGAATGAAGTATTTCAAAAATTTATTGAAATGTAATATCTTAACAAACAAACAAAAGAAACAATACCAGGGCCCAAGTATATGCTATCTTTGTAGGCAGACAGGTGAGTATGTATCTCATCTCTTTTATGTGTAACCCTTTGCAATACAAGTCTAAAAGGATGTAGGAAAATGGCTCGGTGTAAATGATATATGGTTGGGTGACACTATGGAATAAGGATTGTGTGCTTGGTTTCAACAACGAGAGTTTAAAGATTATCATGTGGTACCTTAACTTACTATATGGAGACTCTGGTTGGCATGAAATGCCCAACTATTTGAAGGGCAAATTATACCAACACTCTAGGTAACTTCTAACATATGCTCACCTTCACAAGGATATAAATTACATGTCAAAGAAAAAAGAGATAGATCTATTGGAGTATTAGACATTGATCAGTCGCAACCATGGGCATTCTTCAATGGGGCATACTAGAGGGAGGAGCACAGAGGAGGACACGAGGGTGTTATTTATTTCTAGGAGGATCGGTACATACTATCGATGGTAAATGTGGGAGAAGGCAGCAACAACCATGAACAACTAATGGCTCTCCGAGCAATTATGTGGGTAGCACATTAGTGACATATAAGGCATATTTAGGAATATGGGGATTCACGACCCACAATCAAATGGATGAATCAAACACAAAAAAATGGGGATGTCAACCTACAAAACTTGGCAAATGATTTAAAAATGTTATCAAGTTGTTTGAGAAGATATCCTACATACACATCTATAGAGAGATAAATTAGCACGCAAATTAAGTGTCGAAGAATGGATTGACTAGGGAGCCATTGTATATACAAGAATTTTATGGTGGTTCACTAGTTGAAACAAATTGTGAAACGTGATTAAAGTAAGTTCTTCTTTTTTAGAGAGATAACTTCATGACTACATAATCAAATATGATAACATAATAATATATGGCAAATAATATTTGGATGCACGGTCTATTGTAAGTTGATAATTTTGGTTTATATTGGATACACACTTTTCACTACTATAGATTGATATAATTTTATTTATTTCTAAAAATGAACAATGAAACAAATTTGTAATGTTCACTACATTTGTATTACACAAAAATATATATATTTTTTCATTTTAATTTGAATAAAAAATATAATTATTTATGAAGAAAAATTATTTTTAAATGATTTTTAAATTTTACCTATAAAATATTAGTCTTCCTTTTTATTAATTCTCTTTTTCTTTTCTTATTTTCCTATTCATACTTTGTTATTAAATTTAACTACTACAATATTGTTGAATATTCATACTTTCTTATTAAAAGTTTAACTAATACAATGTTATTGAACATAATGATATTATTTGTTTTTAAATCTAATTTTCTTATTTTCCTACCCATACTTTGTTATTAAGTTTAGCAAGTACAATATCGTTAAACATAGTGATGATTTTTGTTTTAAAATATAATTTTCGTATTTTCGTATTCATACTTTGTCATTTAGTGTTTGAGCATAATGATGTTATTTATTTTAAAATCTAATTTTATTAGGTGTAGTATAATAGGTTTTGATATAAATATTTTAAAAATATATAATATCATAATAAAGTTTAAAGGTTTGGATTGTTATGTTGTTGTTGTTATTATTATTGATAGGTTATTAGTTGTAATAGTATTGTTGGTTTTCTATATTTATATTAAAGAGATTGAGTTTTAGGGATTATTAAGAATTATTTGAGAATATAAGGTATAAAGGAGGTTTCCCTCTCAAAGTAGCACTATTATTCATTCACATTTTATCACTCTTATGGCAAAACATTGCATGTTATTTCTGTTTTTTTTGGCTATTTGGGTTATTTGGACCATAACATTTGATATCATAGTAGACGATTCTTGATTTGTCTCTTTTAAATGAAGTTCTAACATTTATTCTAAATTACGGAATTGCATTGAAATTGCAGGGTTTATAAAGGAAAGAACAAAATACATTAGTTAAAATTTTCAAAATGTGGTTCGTTGTATTTACGGAGTTACAAGTTGTACATGTTAGGCTTTTGGCTAGTCCTTGAATTAGGTTTAAGCATATAGGTTCAATAAAATGGCCAAATCTAAAACTTGTGACATCCAAATTGAGTGTCACTTTTGGGTTTGGAAAGAAGAAACATCTAAGTATCTCTGGTTGAAATTGTAGGTTTTAGCACTCAAGAATTTCGATGATCCTACTTGTTGTAGAAGTTTGGGTTTTTCTTAGGCCCAGAATCTTACTCAAAAATAAAGATTGAGTGGTACAATTGAAGAAAGATAAGTGTTATTGGAATAGGATGGATCGAGGTATTGCTAGTCCAATTTTCACATGTCAACCGGGTCTTTTCCAGGGGCTTGAGAAAATGAGTGTTTTTTTAGTAAGGCTACATAGAAAATATATTATATCATCAAAAGAAAAACCGAATTACAAAGATGTTCTTGACCGACTTCAAGGTGGCCTGAGAATGTGAAACCACCATCCCATCCAAGCAAATATATTAACATTTATGTCAAGTTTAAAGCAAAAATTGGCCCTCCCAACAGAGGGAAAACAAGCCCAAAAACAACTGAAAAGCATAGAGTTTCGATTCATCATCCCAACATTAAAACACATACAGGCTAGCAGCCTATCTAACATAGAAAACCAAAACAAATGAAAGACAATAGTTTCCTGGATCAGAGGGACCTCTTCTAGCCTGAGTGTACACCATGAGAGGAGTCGGTGCATTCTTTAGGGATTAGGCAGGCCTTGTATTCTGAACTCAGAGAATTAGCTGTTGGAAGCTTCACTAACAACAGATCCTTCTTATGTGGCATGAGCAAATCTCCTAGCTCAAGGCGATGAGTATTTCGAGCAAGTTTTGTAACAAGTTCAGTCAGTGACATGGTTTTCATACGTCCTTTAGCCTCAAAGGCTAGGGGCTTGCTTCAAGCATGCCTCGTCTACTCCATAAAAACATTGTGCGATGTTGGGTATATGTTATATTCTTTGCATGTGCGTATGGAGGGGAGGTGCGCATGTCAACGCTGCAGCTCGGCGATCCCAAAGGCACCTTCGACGGAAACAGGATGTAGGTCCAGTTTCCATTCGGAAATGGCCGTTGGTTTGTTTCTTATGCGAGCGCAGCGAGCAAAATTTTTTGGCTACTGATATATTTTATGGCTATTTATAGCTGTTTGTGGCTATTTTTAGAATTTGTCTAAAAATATGTAACTTAATCCCGGTTAAGGGATTGGAGGCATTTTCTAATCCAGGTTAACGGATTAGGGTATTTGGATGTTGCGAAATACCTATATTTTGTATTGTGAGGATTTCATAATGTAACGAAGAGAAAATAGGAGGTGTGGCTGCAAGGTTTTCTGGTTTTCCCGGTTAAGGGTTTCTAGGGTAAATCTCTGTGTTTATGTGTGAATGATGTGTTGTGATCTCTATTTTGCTTAAAAGAATCTGTATGCTTTGCTTCTCTGCACAGGTTTAAAACTTACATGCGAAGCAACTTTGGTAATAGTATCCCCTGTGGGGTTAGACTTCTTTGCACTGATCACCTCAAACCGCTTATAGAATAGAGTTTGACCCTAATTAAAAATTTCCTCAAGATTGTTCAAGGCCTATGCCCACATCTGTGTGTAGTTAGATCTAGAAGTTGGATAACCGGAGGCAATCAAGCTCATAGTGGGAAATTGGTATCACTATCAAAACATGGACTACGAGCAACTACCATTCAAGTGCAGAGGGTGTCATGAATATGATCACTTCTACCATAACTGCCTGCAAAAGCATGAGGACCAATAGGAAAAGGAGGAAGGATGGAAAACAATAAAGAAGAGCAAGACAAAAGAAAAAAATGGAGAAGTGCAAAGGAAAGAATTCGAAAAAAACGTACAAAGGAAATCCCCACCGGAAGGTAAGTCCAATGAGACTAGGGGGGATATATTGTTATAGAAGATAAATCCAACAATGGAGAGAATAAGGATCCAAAAAAAGAAGTTTCCATATCATATCAGTATGAGAAAGACAATGCCTCACTGATCTAGTCAAATTTAGGAGCAGAGGTGGTAAAAGAAGGGGGAAACCAAGAAAAATCAGAGGAGGAATCCGATACCGAGGAAGAGGAAGAAGAGTAAGGAGAAATCGAGATGGCTACGTGTTGAAAGCTAGGCTTTCACATCATTCAAGCATACATTAAGCTCATACACAGCCATCAAAGACAAGTATTGGGAAGGGACGTCCAATCCACCTTTCTATTCATCTTTGATGCTTACTTATACATTATGATAGAGGTTGGAGCAGTTGTACCCGCTCCAACTACTCATTTGTTAATATATCTTTAAATTATATAATTATACAATTATGATGACATTTAAGAGGTAGTGGCCCCCTCTACACTAAGCTAAGCAAGAAGGAGGCAAGAGGAAGGAAATCAACCAAAGAAGTGAGGGAGCAATCCACATACAAGGATAAACTGCAAGGCTCTCAGTTAACCTTGGAAAAACTTCTTCGAAATCCTAGAAACACTCGTCAACAGGGGCAATTCCAGAAAGGGATTCCCTCATTTACCAAAAGTAAGTAATGAAGGTCCTCTCCTAGAACTGTAGAGGTCTAGGTAACAAAGTTAAGGAATAAGCTATGAAAGACTTGATTAGATTAGCTCAACCAGACATCTTACTAATCCAAGAGACCAATATGGAGAAAGATACATGTCTCCAAGTAAGTGCAAACTTTTGGAAGAAAGGAGGAGGAACTGCAATCAATTCCAGGGGAGCCTTTGAAGGAATAGGAACGTTCGGGGATGATCAGAAATTTGAATTAGTTGAAATCAAGCATAGCTCTAATTGGATTCTAACTACGTTGCTACAAAAAGAGTCTAATATTCAAGTAAGACTTTATAACATCTATGTACCTGACTTATATGCTGAAAAAAAACGTTTGTTGGAATCTACTTCGAGATGAAAGGAGTAACTTGTTGGGCAATGTCATCCTATCCATATATCTTAATGTCATTTTAAATCAAGCTGAAAAAAGAGGAGGATCGTTGGTCATAGATCCTATAAGGGAGCAGGTTGATAAAATTACGTTGGACTGGGGTCTATCAGATGTCATCCTAGCTAAAGGAAAGTACACCTGGAATAATAAGAGACTGGGTCCAGGGAACATTGCTTCCAGGATGGATAGATTTTTGGTCCAAGACTCCTTTGTCCTTCTGGGAATGAATCCTTCTTCCAAAATCCTGGTGTTTGGGGGATCAGATCATAAGCCTAACATGATTGAGATGAGGAAAGACCAGAACCTCGGCCCTATACCCTTCTGATTCAGCCCACTGTGGGTCTCTCACAACGAATTCTTGGGAATAGTTGCTAAAGTGTGGCCAACTTCAGTCACGGGCTCTCCTTTCTATGTATGGGAAGAAAAAATGCGTCGAGTAAAGAAGGCACTCAAGACATGGGTCAAATCTATTGAAACTCCAAGTCAAAAAAAAGTAAAACTTAGGATTAGGCTAGAGGCCCACCAGATCACCATGGAGACAAATTAGATCTCATAGGAGGATCTAAAAAAGGAAGTTAAACTACAACAAGAGCTACATGTTTCTTGTAGATAGGAGGCATAATTGTGGAGACAGAAAGCCAGATGTCTCTGGCTCCAAGATGGGGATCAGAAGACTGGATTCTTCCACAAACAGGCAGAGGCAAGGAAGAACTACAAAGCTGTGCATGAGATTCACGTCCATGATTTAATTGGCATCAAGAGGGACCAAGATTTAATTGGCATCATGATGGCTTGGGGAACGAAAGACATAAACCATGCACAATTTGTCTATGACACAATTATGCTTGGAGGGGCCATCCAGCTCATAGCCAGAAGATTGAAGACTGAAATGGACTTCTATTGCCAAGCTTCTGGAAGTAAACTAAATCTAAGAAAGAGCTCGATTTACAGCTGGACCATCAACCTGAGGGAGATGTCTGGAATCTCTCATAGATTAGAAATTGAAGGAGTAACTAATTGGGACTCCTTTAAGTATCTGGGGGTTCCAATTTTCAAAAATAAGCTGAAAAGCTCGGATTGGAATCCACTGATTGAAAAAAATCAAAAAAAGAATTCTAGCTTGGGGAGCAGCTTAGTTAAATATGACAAGCAAACTGGTAATGATAAAAGTTGTTCTGAACATCTATCCCCTTTACCAAAGTTATATTTCGTTGGCTCCTTCCAAAATTCTCGTAAAAATAGAAAGTCTGCTAAGATCCTTCCTTTGGCAAGGAGGGAAAAATGGTGGAGGAAAGAAATTTGCTCTTATCAGGTGGAAGAAAATTAAAATGCCTTGGATGGAAAGAGGCCTTCAAATTAGAGATCTGAAGTTTCAAAATATGGCAATGGGAGCCAAGTTGCTTTGGAATCTGATAGATAAAAATACCTCCTGGAGCATTCAGGTGCTCTGGCTCAAATATTTTACAGGCTTGAGACTCTAGTGTCTTGATTTTGACCCAGTGAACAAGCAAGGCTCTCCCATCTTTTCCCTTTACAAGAAGTCAATGCCCAGGTTCAAAGAATACCTGCATTGGATCTTAGGTAATGGTAAACAAATAAAGTTGTGGCAGGACTCAATAATGGGAAGCCTCTCCCACCCTCTCTCCTAGGATTCAAAAGATGGACTAACATGCAAGGAATAAGCACGTCGTGGGATATATCACAATGGGACAATGAGCTTCCTTATCATTGGAACGAATGGTCTATGTCGGAGCGCCCAATAGAGCTTGAAGGAGAGAAGAATCAATTTCTTGATCACTTAACAGGCTTAGTGCCAGTGGCCAGAAGAAAGAGAGATTGACATGGTTGGGGATGCAGCACCGGCCTGTACAACTCTGCACAAGGCTACAGGGTGTACTCGACGATCCCAAGTGTGCCCAATAACCCAACGATCTGGAAAAATGTGTGACTTTGCATTCCAACATATTGAATCTCTTCAATATCTCTACTGCATACTTTCCCTGGTTGAGAAATAATCCTTCTGAACTTTGCCATACTTCTAGACCTGGAATAATGCATTAACCCAAGGTCTTTCATCTCAAATTCTTCTGCTAGTTTCTTCTTGCTTTCCATAATCTGTTTCTCATTCCCTGTCAAGAATAAGTCATCCACATATAATGACAAGATGACAGTTTCATATTCTACAACCTTGTAGTAAAGGTTAGGATTGACTTTACTCTTGGCAAAGCCCATGCTCATCAGGAAACTATCTATTCTTCCATACTAAGCTCTGGGAGCTTGCTTCAGGCCATAGAGGGCCTTCTTCAACTTGCATACTTGATTCCATCTGTCTTCAACTTCAAATCCTCATGACTATTCGATGTAAAAATCTTCCTCAATCATTCCATTAAGGAAGGCTTGTATTTACTTCATCATGGATGAAACTACCATAATAGTTCTGAAGGAAGTGTACCTTACTTCCTGGAGTAAGTGTCTCTTCATAATTAATTCCCTCTTTCTGATAGAAACCTCTAGCCATAAGTCTTTCCTTACTTCTATTAGCAACATATTTTATCTTGCAAATCCATTTGGAAGATACCACATTCTTGCTTTCTGGTTTGAGTACTATATCCCAAACATCATTCTAGTATTCTTTCATCATAACATCTTCCATGAGTTCGTCTTGTCAGGTCATTAGCATATCCTAGTCTTCTGCATTCAACCTTGAAGGATGGAACCCACTTTACTCTTGGTAAAGTCTCAATCCATCACGAAGCTATCCATCACGTTGTACCATGTCGAACTCAGATATCTTTAGTAGTCACTCCCCCTTAAGTGGAGTATCATCTTCCCTCTTCATTATGTACGTGTGGTTCTATGCTTGATATATACTGGTCAATAGAGTATGTCATGTCATAGTCTATCCTTTCTGAGGCAAGTCACAAACCTTGCTTTGTACACTTGTTCTTGTAGATCCATATGGAGGATACTACGTACTTCCCTTTATGTCTCGAAATCATATCATATACATCATTCCCCATGATCAACTATTATTCTTTGATCATAGCTTCTTTCATAGCATTCTTTTCTTCATCTTCAGTTATCTCTCGTACCCATGGTGGTCTTCATCCTTCAAGGTGGATCTACCGCTCTCTGAAGCTCTTTCTTCTGTCATGGTGTCTCTGACCCTGGGAGCTTCAAATTTTATTGCATTGAATCTTGAATTGTCATCACTTGTTCTTCGGAACAAGTCTCATCCTTCTTATAGGAGGTTGTACAGGACCTTTCCTACAATTCAAATGCACCAGCTGCATGGTTAGAACTATTTCATAAAACATATGCATAACGACAAATTATTATGCATCATGCAACTGTTTAGCCAATACAACATTCCCCATATCTCACAAAAACTTTCTAGATGCCTTCCATCTCTATCATGACATCATTGAGATTGTGCATAAATCCAATATGTCAGCAAGGAGGTTTGATAATTAGCAATGGAGATTTGTATGGCACCATGAGCTACTTACCCATCACAAGCATATTAGTAGTATATAGTCATTAATGCAAACAATCTATCATGCATAACACATCAACTAAATATAATCAAATGCATAACAAAACAATATCATGCAATATATATTCAATACTTATCTTTTATTCGTTTCGTGGGTAGACTCCTTCTTGATTCTTCTACTTCATCATCTTCTTCATTCATGACATCATCATTTCTTATCCAAATGATAAGATGGATAAGAGGTTCTTTAAGATTTGAGTTCTTCACATTCCTCATCGCTTGAGGGAACTATCCCATAAGGTGCCTATCCCTCCAGAGGCTCATCTAGAACTGACTGCGAAGCCTCCCCCTTTTTTCCAAAATTTCAAAATTGTGTGAAGGAATGTCCTTTCCTCCGTCTTTGTCTCCTATATTGGTAGAAGATCGGGCCGGGTAATTCAAATCAAATCTTTCATAGCTTCTTCTTTATTTTTGCCACCTAGTCCCCTACAATTCTAGGAAAGGGCCTTCATTACTTACCTTTGATTGAAGGAGGGACCCATTTGAGGGGTTTCCCTTGTTTCCTGGCATTCCTAGGACTACAAAGGAGTCTTTCTACCATTATTTTGTGTTAGCACTCAGAATGTACCCAGGTTGTAAAAGGTATACTCCGAGGTAACAGCAAAACCACTTTAGGAAGAAACTGGTATTTTCTTCCAAAGAGGGATCTCTTAATTTAAAGATGTAACAAGACCAGATTTAAAATAACATTCAAAGATTTATGTATTTGGCTGAAACAATCACATAACCATTGGGCATGGAGTCATATACAATATAAAGATACCACAAAGACATATACATGATATTCATCAAAGGCAAGGTAATCATATCATCACAGTCATTCAAATTGATTCAGGTGGAACAGAAGAAATGAAGAAACAACCCATTAATACAGAGCATCAACAAGGATGAGTTCTATATCAACTTTAGCAGAAAAATCATATAATATCTGAAATGATGATCAGAGCATGAACACATGAATTCCAATCATCTAACACTATTTTCCAGATACGAGGAAGAAACGAAATGGAGTGTAACACAAGGGAAATACAATCACATAAAGAAGGAAGCACAGACTGTAATATCAACAACACATGAATCTCTGACAAAACTCTCATGCATTCACTTTGTCATTCCAAAGACAGATATGTTCTCCAAAATTATTCACCAGCCGATGGGTTCCAACCCCCATCTCTTAAAAAATATGCATATTTATACATTAAATGATAGCTCTTCCAACAAGAAGATCAATAACAGAATGATCGGCTTAATTTAGAATTTGTAACTGAATTCCTAACCCCTAGGAAGTTTGTTACAACTCCAATCCTAACAGATCATAGAGTACGAATCAAATTGACAACAAACTTTCGTCCATCAGCTCCACCACTTTGCCCCATCAGCTCCACGTCTTTGCCCCATCAGCTCCACATCTTTGTCCCATCAGCTCCACGTCTTTGCCCCATCAGCTCCACATCTTTGTCCCATCAGCTCCACATCTTTGCCCCAGCAGCTCCACGTCTTTGCCCCATCAGCTTTTCAGTGCATGACACCTGTTTCTAGGAATGGAGAATATACTTTGTCTTTCCAAACCGCTCCACAACTTTCCACTGTTCCGAACTTGGGGTGTCACACTCCATCATTTCCCGAATTGCTACTTCGAGCTCCATATATGCTTCATAGGACTTTCGGGGCAATCTGCTCCTGATGATGGCGAACTTCTGCAGGATCTCGAAATCTTCTGTGAGCATATCCACGATGGCCTTTCCTGTCAGGCTTTTCTCCAAATCATTGAATTTGGAGTGGTCCATGCGGCATTGAACAAGCAGGTTATGATAATGTTCCTGTGAGAACATCCTCCCTTCTCCATCCCAGAAAGAAGGCAATCCGTCCTTGAACAGTTCTTTGAACTCTTTTTTAAAATTACTAACCTGCAGAAGCAATCCTTCTGATTTATCTTGGACCGTTTTGATTAAGTGATGCTTATGGATGATTTTCTTTGCCCACATCACTATTGACACTCTGTCCTTTATGCCCAATTCCTGCAACTTCTAATATGACAGTGAATTTAGAAAATTTAGTGTGTTCTGAGCCGTAACAAGGGGTCTTTTCTCCATATGTTCGTTTACCAGTTTCAATCTCTGGTGGGCCAAATTTATCATTATATTCAAATCATCAATAAAATTTAAATAGTGCCGGAACTTGGTAATCTCTATACACAAGGTATCCCAAATGATATGTTTTGCTCCCTGAAGAGGGGCCTTCCCAATGCATTTTTCTTTTAGCTCATTCAATTTCTTCTGTAATTGATTTCTGTCCTGCAGTATTTGTTTCTTGCTTTCACTTACTTTGGCCAATTCAGCTTTCATCTTCTCATTCTCTGCTTTCAAATCTTTGATTGCTTCCTCTTTCAAACTCACCTGGGACATTGGCACCAACAAATCATTAGTAGAGAAATCATCTAATGGCTTCTGGATATTTACAATAGACAGGTCCTCGCCGGTGGGAGTCTGGCTCATCAACTCTTCCATAATCTCCTTCTCTTCATTCTGATCTTTTTTCATCAAGGAGATTTGGGATAACAGTTCCTCCCTTTCGGCTTCCCACTTCTCTTTTTCTTCCTGTAGCTCTTCGGCTCTTCCTTTGTATTCCATCATCTCTTGATGGATTTTATCCTTTTCTTCTTGGAGAGCTAGTAACTCAGATGACTGAACATGTTCAGTACCTGGGATCTTCAGTTTCTTCTTCAGGACCTGAAGTGCATTATCCTTTTCATCTAACAACCTCTTGACTGCCTGGGTACTGTCTGAACTAGCAATGTCTGTTTGCAGCTTCCTAATCTGAACAACATTTGCTTTATTTTCCACTCTCTCATGTTTTAATTAGATTTCCAATTTGTCTATCAAAACTTGCAATTTATTAATTCTCACCATGGCTTGTAGTAAGTCTGAATAGATGATATCGCTGGTCTGTTTGTGCAGTTGAATTTTATCCGGAGTGTTGATTTTGTCTAGCCGGATCTCCATTTCAGACATCTTCTTGTCGCTTACTATAGCCATTCTAAAAGTATTTCTCTCAGCATCTCTAGCAGAGACTAGAGAGGTTTTTGAGCTATACAAATTTCTAACCTTCGGGAGCAATTTTCTCTTTTCCTCCATAGACTGTTTCCTTTTCTCCATGTAGCTTGCTTTTAGGTCTTCCTTCGACTTAAACACGTGGCATAATTCCGAACTGTCTGCATCATCCTCCGCATTTTTAAAAGAGAATTGGCTTATCTGCACCGCTTTCAGGGGAACTAGGTCACCTCTTTTGGAACCATCAGAACCCTCCTTATCTACAATTTCACCACTTTGAAGCAGCTTTGCCTTTTTACGGGGCCCTTCTTCATCTACCTCCATACTCTCAGTTTCGGACAAACTCCTCTTGACCACAATACCAGCACCTTCTGTTATTTGGGCTGCTGCCTCTTCATCAGACTTTGACCTGTCGGTACACTGTAGCAAATTGGCCATTTCAGCTAGCCCCTCAATAGCCTGGTGCTCAAATGGTTTATTCTTGTTTGCCTGTTTTCTCAATGAGATCACATGGTGGGGGTCGTAATTTACATTTACATCTTTTATGAAATCCATATTGTCCAGCAACTTTTCTATAAATGCCAGGGCACCTTTACCTTTAAAAATGAAAGGGTCGACTTTAAGTGGAAATTTAATGTTCGAAGATTTTTTGAAAGCACCAAAGTGCTCTTCCTCGGACAGCAATCTCTGCCTCATGAACTCCAGTGCAAAAATCCTTGGGGTCAAGAAGGATGGTAGCCTATAAGGCTGACCAGTAAAGCCATATATTCTTAACACTGTGTAACCACTGTACAGGAACCAGTCCCCCACCCGATCTTCGGGTGACGACTGGATTAGGCATCTCATCTCGTCCACGACACGGGGTAGGTCTTCATCAAATAACATTCTGTACATTTCGGACATGATCGAATTGGCAAATTCGACCATGTTGATTTGCTTGGGCAAATCAGAAGAACATATAGCACTTAAGAATTTTAATTCATTAACATTAGAGCATAATAACATGTTAAGCAAGTATGTTTGAAACCTAAAGAACTGGACCTTGGGAAATTCAGTCAATTGAAGGTGGATCGCTTCGGCAAGGTACTCATCTAAATTAAGCACGGGGACTGACTGCGACTTAGGGCTTAAAGAATTTATTTTTAACAAGAAACCAAGGATAACATCACCTATATGACAATCGTCATCTAGACCTAACACTTGACAGACCAAAGACATTACCAGTTGCACCTCAGTCCTAAAAATGTGCAAGGGGTAAGGCAAGAAAAGACCTTCAAGGGACTGACCTTCCTTCAGGATACTTGACAAGAATTGATAGCGACTTTCACTTTCGCAATTTTTGAAAAACTCAGCAAGGACAGATTCATTTACAGACTCACGATTTACGGGGTAATTTTCGGGCAGACTAAGGTTTTCTCTGACGACCGAAGCATCAATTTTACACAGTATTTTCGACGCGGACCGACTCACAATAATCCTTTAAGAGGGAGAATAGTTCACCGCACACCACTTGGCAAATTCAGGGAAGTGGAGGGTTTGTTCAAGGGCGAAATGGTACAAAAAAGACTTGCATACATTCAGAACGTCATTCCCCTGTGAATAATAGGACCACAATTTCTCTTTGCTGCCGGACACGCTCCCTGTGGATAGGAAGGGGTCGCAGACGCCCCTGTGTCTGTCTACTAAAAATTCCTCTCTGTCATCCGCGACTCGACCAGACACACGAACCTCTCTCCCTTGGTCCATTGCTTAATTTATAATGGTAATTGGACGAAGGAGTTACAGGGTTAAAGTCCTACCTGGCTTACTGTGGAGGCGTGTGTTCGGAACGTGCTTGGCACTGACAAATGGAAGCTCCCAAATCGCCAGGTCCTTTTCGCCGGGTCCCGAGCATATAAAATAATCATTGGAGAGGTCAACCCTGCCTTTATAGGACCACACAATTCGCTACGTGGACAACATTTATTTCCGCAACCACTACTTATCCCTAACTGCCGTGCACTTCTATTTTTCGGTTTCATTCAAGACCGTAGATCTGGTTTCTCTTTAATTTCTGGCCTTTGGATCGTGTGCCACGTACCCCGTTCCGCCCGGCGCCTTGGTGATAAACGACGTGCTAGTCTCCATCCCAGAATGATCTCCCACCGTCGATGAAATCGCCTTTTATCATGAGCCGTTGGATCGGGTGACACGTACCGAATTCCGCTGGGAGTCTGGGACTTATCCCCCGTGCAAGTTTTAACCCCGGAATCGATCTCAACCGTTGATCATTCCGCCTTTAAGTTTTGACCGTTGGATCAAGCACTATGTAATGAATTCTGCTGGGCTCCTTTCTTTTATCCAACGTGCAGCTTTGATCCCCGAAATTGTTCTCAGCCATTGATGTGATACCCCTTTAACTCTCCACCGTCGGATCATACGCCACGTACCAAATTCCACTGGGCACTTCGGAATTATCCACCGCGCAAGTTTACCCTCCGGAAATTATAACAGTCGTTGATCTGATTCACTTCCATTTTCAACCGTCAGATCGATCACCGGGTAACTCATTCTGTTGGGCGTTGTAGGTTTATCGGTCGAGCAGGTTCTGGTTCCGGAATCAATTTCGACCGTGGATGTGATTCGACTTCATCTCTCCGCCATTGGATTGAGTATCCTATACCCAATTCCGTCGGATTGTGTCATTTTAACCAGGATGCGACTTCACGAAGCGAATTGGATATAGACCGTTGATCCGCCCGAACCAACCTGACGGCCGTTGATCTGTGCGCCTGATAAGCACCCGGTCAAACCTTTATCTTCCTTGCATCTCTGAGGAGCGGAGAGAATACCAGCCATTGATCTTCTTCCTTCTTCCATCACGGCTTAGGATCTTCGGTGACTTGATCGCATTTTGCCTATAGCTCCATTTTTACGATATATCCTTTGACCCAAGTATCCAAACAACCATTTTTCTTTCTCCACCATGGTTTATTATCCTCTTGATAAATAATGGTGTTAACAGTTGGGATACTTGTAGCTTATCCCTATAGGTAGCTTTCTCCGTTTGCTCTTTTGTCGATTTCTTTGCATGTGTGTATTTCTTCTTGTCAGACATGGTCTTGTCTATTTTCTCTTCTTCTTCTTCTTCAGACTCTTTGATTTCAGAATCATTAGCATATTTATCATGATTTCTGGTTTCCACTACGTCTTCCCCTATTGTCTCTAGATGGATGACTAGAGTAGTCTTAGATACTACCTCCATATCCTCTTTTTCATCATTCTCCTCAATAGTCTCAATAAGAGCAAAACGTTTTTCGTTAGTTATGGGAGAGGCTTGCTCAGCTGATTTTTTGGAGGAGAGATGGGTTTGGCAGGAGTAGATTTTTTGATATATTTTCTTGGCCCTTGCACACCTTTGGGATTTTATTTGGACTTATTTGCAGCTTTCCAGCCTTCATTCTTGTCCTTTTTGGGTTGAGATTCCCGGTTTTGAGGACAATTCCTATGGAAGTGACCATATTCGTGACATCCTTTGCATTTGAAAGGCTTATGACAAGCCGAATTCTAGATCTACCTCCACACAAATACATGCACAAGCATATTGGTCCTTAGCGATCACCATATTAATAAACTGACCTAGGGTATTACCTATTGACTTCAGGGATTCGAGATTCCAACAATGCATTAACAGGTTTGGTAGATGGATCCAAACTGGGACAAATTTAGGGATGTCTGTTGCATGGTCAAAATACAGAGTCCATCGATTCAAATAAAGACCTTGCAGCCCCATGAAATATGGGTCATTCCTAAATATTAGGTCTCAATCTATTTTAGACTCAAAATAAACAAGAAATACCCTCTTCCCACTGAATAGGAAGCCACATTTTGAGATATCAACGGTCTCCAGTTCCTTTGGATCCAACTTTCGATGGTTTTCGGGGAGGGCCACAGACCGGTAAACTGGCCAATTAGATCCCAATCTACAAGAGAAAGAGCGACCCTGATGGTGTTTTTGGTAGAAGGGCCACCAATAGGATGTCTTCCAGTCTCTTGAAAAACTTCAACGACCCACCCCTTGCAACCTTCTTTCCTTGCGAGGAAACCAGTCTAGGAAAATCTTCCACTTTTGGTGGGAGAGTAGAGGAGGGAGTCACCGAACCTCCCTCACCATACACCATGGGAGAATCAATTCAACATAGTGAACGTATGAGATTGCACAACCCTAGAAAAATCCCTTCTTCTGCTGTGATCAAAATCTAGATCTCTTCTATTTGTTTGAACCTTGTCTATTGTGCTATCTTGTTGTATCTATGTTGATGTGTGAAGCTGTGATGATTTTTGGCATCCAATAATCTAAAAATTATTACTAATCTAAATGTACTCTTTTTAAATGTAAAAATGGACTTACACACACACACTTTAAGATCATGTTTATTAATATATCTAATATAATGCACATGAAAAGAAATAGTCATAGCAAAATATGTATAAGAAGTTAATGTATAGTTCAAAATCTTATAAATATGAGTGAAACAATTGTAACTGAAATGATACCAATTGTTTATATATATTTTTTTTTCTAAAAATGATTCTAATTAATAAACTTAACAAATAAATGTACATTTTACTATCAAAGATCATTACATTTAAAGCAAAAAATTTAAAAATTCCACATTGCAACATTTGCACTAAATAATATTATTTTAGAATATATATTATATGTATGTTGTAAGAACTTGATAATTGTCCATAGAATTGTAAAAACTATAAATTTCTAGATAAATCCATATACAGATTGAGATCAAGGATCTTTTGTAACGTTTATGTAGTGCAATTCGTTATTTCATTCACCTTCAATTGATAGAACTAAAAATTTGGATGAAGACATTTACTTGTCAAGGGAAACGTTTGATAGACATTTAAATATGTTTTTTATTATTATGTAAAGTAAACGTAATAAATGGTTAAAGGG
Organism: Pseudotsuga menziesii; assembly: GCA_001517045.1. Lineage (NCBI taxonomy): Eukaryota > Viridiplantae > Streptophyta > Pinopsida > Pinales > Pinaceae > Pseudotsuga > Pseudotsuga menziesii. The sequence goes on from LPNX010556643.1 coordinate 73,091, forward strand.
CTATACATATGACCAGTTTCAATATATTAACAACCATTTCATTTATGGTTGCAATGTTGATGGAAGTATAGATTCCAAATAGTTCTTATTTTCTATCTTAATCGCAAAACCTATAAATAATGCTTGCAACATGTAGAATTGCACTTAATTTGTGTAGTACTTATATATTATGCTTATGACACATCGAAATTTCAATAACATTTCACATGAAACTTGTTGTCTTTAGTGTTTGAATACATAACATAATATTTTGAAAAATGATATTTTTACAATTAAATTACTAAATTTGAACATTGTTTCCCACATTTTTTTTCTGTGATAATGTAAAGTTAGTGTAATTTTTACACTAACTTTACATTAATATTAAATAAATTTGCATGCACCATACCACTTTTCTGGTGCATCTGAAGGATGTTATTGTTGATCTAAGCTGCGATTGGAATAAGATAATTACAAATGAGATTTTCATTCAACATATTGAAATAGTGTAGGTTAACATATGAAAACATTTTTTTTGGAATAATTATATGAACCAATCTTAAATAGATAAATATTAAATCTTATTTCTTTGTCATCTATTTAGGTGTGCTACAATCCATAGCTCTTACTATCGATGAGAATACAACGAGGTGGACTTAAACTGTAATAGTAATGAAAAATGTAAATATATTTGTTTGTACCATAACATAATCAACTCACCTAGTTGCTTTAAAGTTGTGATGTTTATGTTGAAATGGATTGCAAGTGTTTTTCTTCTTTCTTCTTGATTGTAGCATATGCAGTTTTGTCCATCTTTTCATTCCTTCCAAATGTAAACAGTGGTGATATCCATAAACCATGAATGGATTTGAATCTTGAAATTGTTGTGAAAGTTAAGCATTGCCCCTTTGTATTACCGATATCAATCCTTGTGATTTGTGTATGGCGAGAGCCCAAGCCATACGTAATGGGATTTGCTTGCTATTTACCTGTAGAAATAGGTGCTATTGGTACATTTTTTGGATATCTAATGTCACATGGTAAACCAATGTAATTATCAAAGGAGATTGTAGTGTACATTGGTAATTCTAGTGGTTTAGATCCTTTGGAGTAAAAGATATTTCGATATGTCCCTAATGCTCCATTTACTAACCCTGATTCTACCCATAAGTTACATGTTAACATGACTCGTTCACTGGGACATAATAGGACTCCATGTCGAACTTGTGCATCGTCAACTTGAAATATTTATTGTTTGTATGTTCAACAATGCATCGTGCTATAGGTGTTAGATTTTTATCATTCCAAGCTAGCATTATCTTAGGATCTTTAACTAAGAGAATAACATGCACAGTAATAAACACAAGAGACAAGAGACACAAAGAATTTTCTTTGGGGAAACCATAAAGGAGAAAACCCCGCAACTTCCTCAGAGATAGAATGAGCACCAATGGCAGCAGGAAAACCTGAAAATAGAAAAGATGATCTCCACAGCTTGTTCTCTCTCTCTCACACTTGAGAGAGCTTCTCCTCTCTCACTCAAGCGCCCTAATGAGTGAGTGTGTGTGTGATAAATAGAGAGGCTCACTCTCTATTTATATTCTTTTGTTCACTTGATGTCCACTTTAACATGTCGGCCCCACTTAACAATTACTTACTAGAGCCGACATCTCTAGGAGAGTATAATAACCCTAGTGCCCCACAACTGTGGGGACTTTTCCCTTTGATCAGCAAGGAGGGTTAACCTTGACACAACGGTGGGAACTATTGCCCCAACTTACAATGGAGGGTTAACCTCAATGACTTTACATGACTTGTTACATTATTGAATCTCCTGATCAGAACATTGGGGCATGACATGACTCAATTACATTATAGATACTTCGTGGAATAAACATCGGGGTACAATACATAAGATATACAAGGGAATACATTCCAAAGTTACAAATACATCAACACTCCCTCTTAACTAGGAAGGTATTCTCTCGACACAATTTATAAGCACAAGTCTTCTTCTCTATATCATCTGGATCATCATCAAGTCATCTTTGTCTTCAAGTCATCTTCATCGTCAAGTCATCTTCATCAAGTCTGGATCATCACTGGATCATCATCAAGTTTGGATCATCACTTGATCTGGATCGTCACTGCTGGATCATCACTTGATCTGGATCGTCATTGATGGATCATCATCAAGTCTGGATCATCACTTGATCTAGATCGTCACTATTGGATCATCACTTGATCTAGATCATCATCAAAGCTGGATCATCACTGAATCATCATCATCATTACTGCTTCTGCTATCTCAATCAAATGGTACTATCTTGTCATTCTTCTTGTCACAGGAAGTTCTTCAGAGTCAGCCCTTTTTCATGCTGGTTGTAGGCCTACCCTTCATGTAGGTCTTCAGCGCTTATATCTAACCCTAAGTCAGAATGGCTCGCCCATCTCTTACATCTGACCTCATCTTGTCAGAAAGGCATGCCCATCACTCACATCTGACCTCATCTTGTCAGAAAGGCCCAACACTCACATATGACCATGTGTAAACACATCATGCTAGAATGGCTCAGCACTTACATCTGACCTCATCTTGTCGGAAAGGCTCTGCACTTACATCCGACCTCATCTTGTCAGAAAGGCTCTACACTTACATCTGACCTCATCTTGTCAGAAAGGCTCTGCACTTACATTCAACCATGTTCAAAAACATCGCATCAAAAGGGCTCTCAGTCCCAAACTGAGGATTCCTGGTATCTGACCAGGTGCCTCCATTCTCCCAGAGAATGGCATCAACCCTTATATCTGATCAAGTGGGAACAGATCCCTCAATCACATCATAATGGCCATGCACTCACATCTGATCATGTAATACTACATCCCACAGTCATATCAGAATGGCCCTCAGTCCCAGACTGAGTATTGTTGGTAACTGACTGGGTACCTCCATTCCAAGAATGACATTCAGCACTTATATCTGATCATGTAGGAACCAATCCTATAGTCACATCAAAATGGCTCAGCACTCACATCTGACATGGAGGGAACCAAATCCTCTCACCATGACAGAATGGCCCAGTCCTTACATCTGACCATGGAAGGAACCTAATCCTCTCACCATGTCAGAATGGATCTAGGTCTCATCATTTCCCTTTGGAGGGAACCTCAATCTGGAGAACAACAAGCTTCTACTTGAAGTACTTGAACTTCACTTTGTCCATTTCTAGCATAGAATCACATCAGGGCTGATTACATCCAAGGATAACCTGCGAGCTTCGCCAGGACCGATTACATCTGAGGACAACCTACAAGACCATTTATGTCTGAGCAACCTAGGAGCTTTGCCAGGATTTATGCTCAAACAACCTATCTCATCAGCTATGCTAGAAATCCCTTTTTTCGATAGATCTCGATCTTGATCACTGCTCCTCTCTGCATCATACAAAAATGCAAGTCAGATCAACCAAATAAAATAGTAGTTTTCATAAGAAACATACTACCTGCCAAATAGCAAGTGGCAACATCTTTTGCCTCAGCTATACTCAGTGCCATGCAGGACTCCATCCCGCCAAACCAAGAGATCACACTTGATCCCATACTAAAGTAGCACCTCAAAGTGCTCTTCCTATCAATGGCACTACCTGCCCAATACGAATCCACATAACCCTCTAAGTTAATCTTCTGATTCGCCTCATACTTGAGCCCATAATCAACTGTACCCTTCAGGTACCTCACTGCATGCTTTGCAACCATCAGGTGAGCATGTCTCAATCTGTTCACAGCAAAACAAATATATGGTCTCGTATTTGTTAGGTACATCAAGGAATAAATCATCTGACGATACATTGTGGCATCAACCGACTCTGATGAAGCAACACTCAATAGCTTCAGGTTCGATGCCATAAGTGTGGTCATGGCCTTGCAGTCCATCATCTTGAACCTCTTCAGGATCTCTACTACAAACTTCCTTTGTCCACACCTCCATGCCTAGAACATAGTGCATCATCCCCAAGTACTTCATCTAGAACTCAACAGCAAGTCCTCTTCTTGCAAATTTAATGAGCTCCTCTTTTCTGTCAGGAACAAGTCATCAACATAGAACAGGAGCATCACTGGTCTTCCACCTTCAACCTTGAAGCAAAGCTTGGAATCCTCTTTACTCTCAGTAAATCCTAGAGTCATCAGTAATCTGTCCATCCTGTCGTACCATGTTGAACCTCAGGATCTTCTGTAGTCACTCCCTCTGAAGCAGAGCATCATTCTCCCTTCGTCTTTCGTACTCTATGCACTGAAACATTTTGTACCGAAGTGACAAGTAGCTTCCTTTTCTACTAATATTCTCTGTATCCATCTAGGATCATTGGATACTAAGATCCTCTATCTTGAAATTTTTCAAAAGTTGTTCTCGCACCCATCTGTGAGCTTGTCATCCTCTATAGACTTTCATCTTCAACCTTGTAGCAAAGTTTCAGGTCTTCATCAAGCTCCTCATGTATGTGTTATCCCATGGGTGTCTTTTGATCTCGTACAAGGCCTTATTTCATTTCCACACATGATTCTCCCTGTCATGTGTATCTCTAGTGGCTACAAATGTCTCTTCGTAGTCTACGCCTCGTGCTACAAATCTTGCCTTGTATCCCATGATGTTTCCATCTACTGCATGATGGAACTACAAACTTCTCTTCATGTATCGATACTGCATCCTAGACATCATTCTTCTTGAATTGGTCTTCCCTTTCTTCTTGGTTACTTCTTCATAGATGGAAGGTTCTGCATCAATGATGTCGCTGCATTCGTCATACTATTCTTCATTTTGAAATGTCGTCACTTGTTCTTCGGAACAAGTATCATCCTTCTTTGCTTGTAAGTGATTATGTACGCGATCTTTCCTACAAGTCAAATGCATTTGTATGGTTAGAAACATTTCATAAGGCATGTTTATAATGGAAAATTCTTATGCATAAATATATGATCATGCAACTATTTTAGCCAATACAACATTCATCCATATCTCACATAAACTTTTCTAGATGCCTTCCATCTCTACCATGACAACATTGAGATTGTGCACTAATCCAATATGTCAGCAAAGAGTTGTATAGCACCATGAACTACTTACCTTTTACATGCATATGAGTAGTATACTATCATTAATGCAAACATTCTATCATGCACAATACATTAACTGAATATAAACAAATGCATAACAAAACAATACCATGAAATGACAATTGAATACTTATCTTTATTTGTTTCGTGGGTAGACTCCTTCTTGAGCCTTCAACTTCATCATCTTCTTCGTTCATAATAACATCATTTCTCACCCAAATGCTAGGATGGATAAGAGTTTCTACAAGAGTTGAGTCTTTCATATTCCTCATTGCTTGAGGGATCTTCTTTCGATGGTGAGAGCTTGATCTTCAGTTGCTCCCATCTTAGCGCTGATACCATGTTAGATTTTTATCATTCTAAGTTAGCATTATATTAGGATCTTTAACTTAGAGAATAACATGCACAGTAATAAACACAAGAGACAAGAGACACAAAGATTTTTCCTTGGGGAAACCATAAAGGAGAAAACCCCGCAACTTCCTTAGAGATAGAATGAGCACCAATGGCAGTAGTAAAACCCGAAAGCAGAAAATATGATCTCCACAACTTGTTCTCTCTCTCACACTTGTGCCCCAATGAGCGAGTGAGTGTGTAATAAATAGAGAGGCTCACTCTCTATTTATATTCTTTAGTTCACTTGATGTCCACTTTAACATGTCGGCCCCAATTAAAAATTACTTACTAGATCCGACATCTCTAGGAGAGTCTAATAACCCTAGTGCCCCACAACTGTGGGGACTTTTCCCTCCGATCAACAAGAAGGGTTAACCTTGACACAACTGTGGGGACTATTGCCCCAAATTACAATGGAGGGTTAACCTTAATGACTTTACATGACTTGTTACATTATTGAATCTCTCGATCTGAACATTGGGGCATGACATTACTCAAATACATTATAGATACTTCCTGGAATAAACATTGGGGTACAATACATAAGATATACAAGTGAATACATTCAGAAGTTACAAATACATCAACAATAGGAGCGCCAAGTGATTTTAGCATACATATGTTATGTATGTTTACCAACGTGTTCATCGAAAACAAATGGATTTGTGACTTAAAGCTATTAATTTCAACAAAATCCATAAATGAATCTATTTGTGACATCAAAAGTTTCCAATCGTCCATTGTTGGCTCTGCATTTCTAATGATTGTTAACAACCTTTTTAAACTAAGTTGCTTTGGACCCGTCCCTTCTTGATGGAATATTGTGTCCAATGTAACAACCTTTTTGAAATATTTCCAAAAATCCCTATTAGTCATGTTTCCTACATACAATGGTTTGTCTTTAACAGGGGGAAACTAGCCAAGGTCTCCAACAAGAATCAATGATCTTCCACCAAATGGAATTGACTTATTTTCTAAAAATCGTTCACCTAGACGTGAATCAATTTGTATGAATCACCTCGGCCCTATGAAACTAATTTCATCAATTAAAATGTGTGTAACACGTCACATTTCTTCTTGGAACACAGAAAGTGCTTGGCCATGTAAAGCTTTGACGTCTTTAAGAGGAATTCTCAGGGTAGAGTGAATCGTTTTCACTGATATGTTGAAGGAAACTACTCCAGTAGGTGTAGCAATAGTAGAGGGATTTTTCCATTTGTTGAATACATTGAAAATTATTGCGAGATACAATGTATAAGGTAAGACTTTCTAGTTCCTACAGTTCCTTGAATGATCATTTTTAATGGTTCTACATTTGGTCCTTGATTGAAATTTTGAACAATAGCTTCAAAACAAATATGTCGCTTTTCAGAAAATGAGGATGGAGAAGTTGATGTATTATGGGAGAGATCTAGTGTGGTTCCACCTGAACGACAATTTTTAATGAAATTTTCTGGGTCTTATAAAATGTTATTTGAATTTGTAATACTATTCCACACATGGATCAAGTCAAAGTCTATGTGGGGAGTTTTAAAGTCTGACACTTGAACAATATTAGGGGGAACGATGTGAATAACATCTCCTACTCATCCATGTCATTGCCATTCTTTATTTCCTCTTGATGTGTATCATCATATTCTTCATTGGTTTCTCACACCAAAGGTATCCTATTGACACGCCAAACTAAATATCTTAAGTTTCTCCAATTGTGAATGATAATTTTCGTGGTGATGCGAATATCAAGATGAATGTTTGTGAATAGTTTATAAAGGAGTAATTCACTGAGGAAAAATGGTTTGAAGATGTATGAATTGTCGTTAGGAACTTCACAAAACCGTGGCCATACATGAACTATTGCAATTTTATTTCTTGGATTCCATGGTTCTTTCTTATGTCGTACACTGAAAGACCAGGATCATGCAGTGTCAATAAATGATAAGTGCTCAAGGATTGGAGGTCTATTTTGGTATAGTTCAAGAAACCTAGAGTTCATCGTGAATTTGTTGTTATCTAAGTTTGCAAAAGCTCTTTTGAATATTTTCCTGCCAACATTAACCTAGACAAAGCTATGGCTAGAAATAACAAGGGGAAGATTTAGCAACATATGACATGTTTCCTGTGCACCTATATTTATATCCACAATTGTTTCAAAATTAACTTTTTTTATATGCACATATAGAGGGATCTTTAGAGTCAATAACATTGGAAATTATTATCAGCATGTATTGATAGTTTTTTTTATATTCTCTCGGCTTTTGAAGCATACTTTGAAATGTACTTCAAAACGTGAAAGAACTGGATGGAAATAAACATTTGCACACCACATTGAAAGAAAAACAATGTTATGAACATTTAACATGTCATCGTTACATGTAGCTTCATATTTTTTGTGTCCTTTGTCATTAACATATAATTTTGAATCATCTTGAAGTTCCCATGGTGTAATGTATCGACATATGTAGGATGAACCCCTTTTTCATAAACATGAATGAACACTGTGTTAGCACTTGTGCTAAATTTTGGAGATTTCTACATAAGCAATTGCACTAATTCCCCTGCAAAGGTCTAAACCAGTAAAAAATGAGGGGGTATAAGAAAAAATTTGCATGTCTTTTGATTTTAAGGTTGCTTCGAAGGCTTATCGTAAGCCTGAATGTCAAAATGGATTATCCCATGGCGTGGCACGAACAAATATAAAAAACCCTTGGAGTTAGAACCCTACATTTGGGTTTAGATATGAAAATCTGCTCATAGTTATCTAGTGGCGAAAATTAATGGCATAGAACCATGCCAAAGAAAATCGACGGTTGTTAAAGATTTCGCTGAAAGAAGATGCACGGTTTGAAAAGAAGCTTGGCATGGGCAGAATGAGGTTAAATGGTGAGCAAGATCAATCGTCAGATGAGCAGGTAATGCAAATCGATGGATGAGGAAGATTTCGCTAGGAAAATATGTGCAGAGAAGTGAGCTATGGAGGTATGTGAAATCTGTTATACATTCCATATTTTAAAGTTCAAATATTGAAGTATGTCAAAGATCAACGACAGATGGAGATTTTGTGAACCCAACATACATAGAGGATAACTTGTGCCAAGGCAATGAAATCTGGTAGGGCCTGCTTATTCCAATGAACATGATTTTGAGGGGGCTATATCTATGGTGGAGATGCGTTTCACAGCTGCAATGTGCAGGAGAGATAAAAACATGTTGGGGCTATGATATCCTCTGGGGCAAGCACAGTTTAACGGTCGGGATTCCAGATGGGGAAGATCTACGGAGGATAAGTATTTTGTCGCCCAAACATGCGTGATAAATAAGATGATTTGGGGTTGCGAAATTTCGATAGACCTCGCTCCTTCAGACAACGGGGATCTAGCGAGGAGTCGATCAATGGTTATGGTTGATTTCGCGACAAGAAGGTGCGCGAAGTTTAGCAGGATAAGGCGCCTCGAAATATTGTAGACCCAACACCCTCTGACGTCGGTGATCGTGGCAGAGTTTAGATATATGGTTGAAATGCATTTCAAAATGGGAACAAGCGGAAGGTTTAGCAAGATGGCAGAGTGTGAAATAGGGTAAAGGTTGTATCTTTTAACGGTTCAGATGATTGAAGATTTAGATCTATGACCAGAAATCATTTCATGAGATAAAGACGCGATATGAGTAAGAACATAGAAAGGTATAAGAATACCATGCATGTGATTTTGAGGCATTATTATATTCTACAGCATCGGAAAGCGAGAGCCAGGACAGTGTAGCAACAACCAACACATACGACGTCATTCGACCACCTATCAAAATCACCAAGTAGGCCTTTTGTCCCTTCCTAAACTATAAAATGGCTCAAGTCGAGAGTATGGAAGTTCAGGACCTTGAATATCAAAAGGTAGAAGAAGCTTTCGAAGATAGGGATGTTCAGGTATTTGATACGCTTCTGCTGAATGGAACCATTGGTGAGGTTAAGGAGAAGCTAAGACTGCTTAAATAACATGGGACTGATGTGCATAACATTTACCAGTCTTAATTCCATTGTTTCACAACTAAACAAACCCCGAGTTGCCCATAATTTATGGCTTGGTGTGCTGATAATTACTCTCTTTCTGAGAGAGTTATTATGGAAATTACCATCTCCACAGTCCTGTGCCCAATCAAGCCTTCAACTATTAGAAAAACCTTGTCGGTCCTTGAGGATTTTACCCTAAAATCCTAAGATTATAAAGAAGAGTCTATACTCCAGTGTTTCAAAGAGTCTTTGGTAGAAAAGAAACAAGATTTATTCAAGAAATGCTTCAAACCTGATGTAAATATATCAGATCAACCATTTCCAATCGATTCCAGCCTTTTCAACGAGGAAAATCAGTGCACTATTACTCTGTTAAGTCAGTTCTTAGGTATAGACACCGACAAATACATCACTGATACTCTCATGAGTTTGCCTTTTGTCTTAAGCACTTGCCCAATTGAGTCAAATGAGCCAAATCAAGTAGTGCAGGTTTCATGTCTTAAGTTCGACGAGTTCTTAGCTGAGAATATCTATTCTCAGTTAATGGACTTCGACAGGACCAAGACCTTTAGGTTTCAATCTTATTTGCTAGAAATGTTCCTTTCTTTCATTGAGGAGAATTCACAGTTATCAGAAATGGTATTGACTGAGTAAATGAGTAAGGATTACTCAAAATTCACGAACTTCCTCATGTCAGAGATATACAATGTTGTTTTTCAAAAGAGGCTGCCTAGAGTATTACCAGAGACGAGAACTACTTTGTAGTTCTCTACATATAGCAGGGTAGGTGACTGGTTCTTATTTGAGAATGGAACTGTAATCAGATTGTATGGATTCACTCATACACCATATATGTTGTCAAAATTTTTAACCCCTAGAGTATTCTCCATGGAGTTTATCAGGCATAAGTTAATAGTAGAGACAAATCACTTCCTGAAATTCAAAGAGTCTACTGATATTAAGTATCCATGGACAATAGGGCCTTTTACTATCAAGAATAAAACCGCTTTGCTGATGATTGAGAACTTATTGAAGTAGATGGGATTTCCTACAGAGCCTGTAGTTGATTATGACCCTCATCAGTCATCTCAAATAGGAGGAAAGTTGTGAAGAGAAAACCTTTCAAGCATGTAGAGGTTGTTGGGTTGGTAGATGCTGCCAATTGGGATGACTATCCAAAGGAGAATCCCAAAGATACTGATGTATAGGAGGACTCAAGTTCTTCTGTAAAAGACATTACTTCTTTGATGCCTGATATTTCTTAGTTGGTTTCAGCAGTTGTAAACGTTACGCCCTTGGCTATTCACTCAGAGAAAACAAGTAAATGAGATCTTTTAGATGCCATGGACATCGAAGAGGAGGACATTGCCAGGACTCCTAAGAAGCAGAGGGACAACTAGTCCAAACTACATCAGAGGACAAAGGAAAGCAGAAGGTGAAAATAACTGGACTTGTTTTTGAGGTCAAGGAGTATGCCTTTGCTGATGCACCAATTGAATCTACATCACAATTCAATAACAATATAGAGTTGTTAGAAAAGTATAAGGACACAAAGGATGTGACTTCAGAAGAAGCACTGAATATGTACTCAGAAGTAAGAAAGATTTCAAATAAAGAGGTGTCACTTATTGTTGTCAGAGACCAGGACCATAACACTTTAAACTTGGCATTAGCCACCAACAATAAGGTTGCTGAAATGAAGATGGATCTGGAGGACATTCCTATCCCAGAGATGATTCATTTTCACAAATAGACTGGGATATTCTATTTACAAACTTGTTGAAGTCCACATTAAAGTTGTCTAAGCTGGAAACTACCAAGACCAAAATTGAGAATCAACTGAGGCATGGAAAAGTGGAAAATAAAGCACATCAGGCACATATAAAAAGGATGCAAACATATCTTCTAGGTGCTGGGGGTCAGGATGACAAGGGAGCAGGCATGGAAAAGATATTAGATGAAAGTGAGAACACCATCCAATTGCTAAAAAAGAAGTTAAAGATAATTGCTACTCAGTTTATAGAAGGACCTGAGCTGGATGAGATAGAGAAAGAAAAATAAGGTCTGAAGAATGAGTTGACTAACCGTAAGGCAAAGTTGTTAAAGTTTGATGATAAGGAAAAACAATTGCATAAAGACATGACTTTGGTGGTGTAAAGTGGAAAGGTTTTGGAAGGAAAATATGATGAAATAGAGAGGAAGTTACAGGAGAAAGAGAAAGAGCTTAAAGATATGATTATTTCTCCTATATCTCAATTCGGTGAACATTCCATAGTCCAGGCCATGTCACAGGAAAGCATAAAGGATTTAGAATTGTCTTGGTTGAAAAACCAAAACAAGACCCTAGAGAACCTGTCATTGCAAAGAAAGCAAGAAATGAGAGCTTGGGAATCCAAGTCTAATGTTTGGGAGGCCAAATGTCAGCAGCTACAGACAAAGAATGATAAATTGATGAAACAGGTGCTAGGCCAACTACAAGTTCAAGGGGAAAAACATATTATATGGGATTCCATTATAGAAGAAGCAAACAAATTCAGGCCCTACTTGGACTATATTCTAGATAAGGAATTAGTTTTACACTCATCTACACAGGCTCTAATAGTAGCAAGAGAAAAGTTGAATAAGAAACTAGTTGACTGTGCCAAAAATGCTATTGATTTTCTAAATAGTTTATTAGAGGATGATCTAAGGACAGCAAATTTCAAATATAGAATCTTAATCATGACTTGTTCTAGGAAGGCTATAAACAAATATCACCACTTGGACAAAGTCCAGGCAAAGGTTGATATTTTGGCCCACCAAGTGAAGCTGTTTATTGATATGTTTGACCCACTGTTTAAGAAAGAACTCCCTTTATTATGGCAAGGAAAGGGGGGAATGTTAACTAAATAAGAATACTATGAAAAACTGATTGCATGTAGATTAGACCACACAAATTTTGCAGATATGAATCAATCACTATCCGACAGGGTAATTGCAGAAAAACTGGCTGACGAATTTGAAATCATGTTCACCTTCAAAGAAGCATGTGCATATTTGCAAATATTGTCTTAAAAGGACCACATCAAGCTATGCGCGCTGGTGAATGAAATGTCCACGCTAGAATTACCATCTCCAGATCAGTGGAAGACAGTCGAGAGGTTCGGAAGAACCAAATACACACTGCACGCCCAAGCGTGAGGAGGAACAGGTCAAGATGAGTCAACATAAAACCATTGGAAGGTTCTTGAACTGTTGTTTTCGTGTCAAGCGAGCCTGAGCCCTAGCCGTCACATTACAATTTTTATCAAGCATGCTCAACATTCTATATTTCCTGTTTTATATAGAAATCATGGTGAATGTGCCACCTCATGGATGATAGGATATGCAATGTTGATTAGGGATTGATTGCCTATTTTTGTAACCTAATTAGGCTCTTGTTTGAGGTTGGTATCGGGAGCCATAACACTATAACTGTAACCTCTTCAGAGGAAGAAAGGGGGTTAATTAGACTTTCATTTTTTAAGCCTCTGTGTTCGGATTGTAGCTCTGTAAACTTTTTTGGAAGCGATAATGAAAAATGTTTCTCTGAGTTTATGAGATTCATCATGGTGTTCATATTCAGTTTGTCTTTCTTGTTTAGATCATTTTCATATGTGTCACTTCATGCCAATGCTTTCTAGTTGTATGTGAGGAATATGTTTTATTAAGCGCTCCTCTCATTAGATGTTGCATTTGTAATGTGTCTATAATGATTGTTGTGGAATTCATCCTGGTTAGATGCTCCATTTCTGTCATTTGCCTTATTTGTGGTTTTTCTAAAGGTGTTTTCAAGGGATTCATCCATAGATAGGTGCCCCTTGCTGCACTGGACTTCTTCTCCTTTCTCCTACCAACATTTGAAGATATTTGGCTGAATATTACACTTACTTTGCCTTGAGTACAAAAAGGGAAATACATTGTTCATTATTTGCTATAACATCCTTGAATGATTCAGACTGTGACTCTATTGCTCAATGGTTTTTGATATCTGTCTATCTTACAATCTTTAAATTTACCAACAAATCTGTTCCCATCAGAAATCTAGCCTTCTGAATGCTTGTTTAAAGCCAAATGTATATGTGAATGTTTCTGTGACAATGAGAGATCCCTCTCTAACTGTATTGGCTAGAATACAAACTAAATATTGATTTGAAATGGTTACCCCTGTGACTTCCTACCACAACTATAGGAAAATTACAGGGTGATAACACGCTATATTTAGTGTATTGTTGTACTCTATTTGCTAATTACTCATAATCATCAAGGGGATTGCTATTAAATATTTCACTGGTATCTAATAAGCAAGGATATTCATGTAGTGCTTGATGAATATATATATTCCTGTGGTAGGCATCACGAGGATTCCATGTTTTTACGTACTTGTCAAAGCACCTTCATGCTACATCAACCCTTAACGTGTCTTTCCAATCTAGATGTTCCATGTCTGGTGCACCTTCTAACCACAAGAATCCATGGTTATGTGGCAATCCTTTATGTTTCTATTCATACCTATGAAGTTCTCATGTAATAAAGATGTTAACGTATAAGAAAAATTGAAGTAATAATCTAAAATGTTATAATAAATACAAGTAGAAGGAAATGATGTTCCTGTACCAAAGTCTCTAGCATGAAGATATTTCATAATGATTTCTTCACGAAATATATTGAACCACTGATGGATATATGTTGCAACAATATGTGGATATTTTACAACATTATCAATCCTCCATCTATTTCTGTTTTGTGTAGATAAAGGTGCAAAATTGAGCATAACTTTATGTAGGTTTGGCAACTCGATATTAGCTACACTTAGAGTGAAGAACAATGTTGGGCAACCGATTTGTGTTATCATGTCAGTCATCTCACTATGACATATGTTCTAGTATGCCTTTATTCCTCAAAGACATGAACCAAAATGCACAAATTGTTCATCTAATTTCGTGTGTGGGAACTCAATGAGCTCCTTATGTAAATATTCACTTGTGGTAGGTATGGAATATTCAATGTTTTTTATTTTCATGAATATAATAGTTGTTCCTTGGATTTAATGTGTCATAATCATGTTCAATAAAAAATAACACTACTACTTTCTGCTATATTTACATTATCATTATATACTGTTACATTTTGATTTCTCACGATAGCATTGTTGCGCTCATGAAATGCTCGATTCTTACTATTGTTGTAAGTAGAGATCTAGACACTCAACATGTATGTGATTATATCTATATTCTACATGCATATAGATGCTAATAGTTATTCAAATATACACAATAACAAATTACCGATACCTCTGTGCCATCATAATTCGAAATATTTTTGCTAGAAATACTTTCTTTTGATGGTTCAATAATTTGTTTGAACATTTCATTGTGACTATTGTTACAGGTAGGTGTTGATTCCAGAAACTGACTTTGATGATTTGATCTCCTTATTATATCAGATATCGTTTGGAATTTTATGGGCCCATCTTGAGAATCAATAATATTTGCAGAAAAATGACCATGCTATTATCTTCTTTGTTTGTTGATGTGCTCATTATTCTTTTGTAGTTTAAACAACACTTCCTATTAATACCTTTTTTTTTCTTGTAGTATTTTTGTCGGGATTGATTTTTCATGTGACATGATGTTTCCATCAAGTTGTTCTCACTGCTTTGAGTATTATTTCTCTTTGATGACATATCTATGTCAACATATAAAATTTAGTTATTCCAAAATATTATTACTGAACGAAGACATGTTATACATATAACAAAAACATAAAAGTATTCAATGTTGTTCAACCTACATGATTTAGTGTTATTATTATCTAATCATGTTGAAATATGAATTAATATCCCACTCAACTTTTTATCAAAGACACATTAAAAAAATGAGATGTACGATATATTGCTATTTGAAAGAGTTTGTACAATGCAAAACTATTACAGAGTCCTCCTGAGAGAAACACATATAATATAAAAATCATAATGAGCTAATAATCCGAGATGTTGAATTACATAACCTATGTATAAGTGACATTACACATATTTTTGTTGTGCCATTCAAAACATAAAATCAATTGAATCCATGTTTGGGAAACTTGGTACAATCAAAATGATGTCTACAAGCTCAATAACATTTGAAATTGTTGGAATGTCAAGTTGGGAATGTATAGAATCAAACATTCCATATTGATTTACACCATTAGAAATCACATTGTTGAAGTCATATAAGATGAAGGCGAGACGGTTGTATTTGCACATAGCCATGTAGTTATCAATTGTTCCAACATGAAAATATCCATTGCATTTGTTATTGATGTTTGAGGTAAAATTAAACATGAGACTCCATCATAGTCCATATTCATCCCATGCAATGTTTGCCGATGTATTTGTTGTCATTATTTAACCTACTTGTTTGGTTATGTCTTCTATTGACCACCCTATAATTCCTCCATCATTGATAAAAATAATAATCTTATTTTCATGACTTGCTAAGCAAATAAATATTGTTGAATTTGAGTGTAGAATGAACTTGAAGCCCCATTTGTCATTGCCAAGATCTATCCAATATAACTAGTATAGACATATATGATTAGCTCTAGAAATCATATGATTGTGTAACCAATACATTCTTTCATTATCTAATATATGATTGTTTGGTAGAAAAAAATCACCATCTAGAGGATATGTTTCTCTCCATTGCATGTGAATACTGCTAGAAATAAAATATCTTGCTTCAAATTCTGCGTAGACATATTTCAAAGTTACCCAATGGTATTTTTGTTATTCTTATTGAAAATTTCTTAATAGTGCAAAGAAAACCCAATCACCAAGATCAAGAGACCATATAAATGAACAAGTCTTTGTGAAAGGATTAATAATGTAGTAGTTTCTTTTTGGATATAACTTACTCACTAACGAAACTGAAACAATTGAACCATAAGTAGATTTGATTTTGTAGTCATTGCTTACAAGTGGCATAGATAAAGTTGAACAGTTTCCTACTTGGTTATTGTAACGACCATTGTATCGTTGTCTATACTAAGGGCCAAAATTAACCAAAATTCCATATTCTTTGATTTTATGTTGTTTCCATGATGATATGAAACTGTTATCAGACAATTTTTCACTCCATGATTTACAAACCCTTTTCAAACGAGTAATCGTAGATAAAGGCAACCAAAGAAAAATAATTTCAAGTATGTCTATTGGAAATGACCTCCAAATTACATGGACCATATCCATTTCCATAACACAAAAATAAAAGAATGCATTAGCACACTTATGGATGTAAACGTTTTTTTCTTTTTGAAAAAGTGATACAATACACTTTGTTCAATTCTTTTTTGGTAGCCATAAATATCATTTCACATTTTTAGAATAATCAAAACATACTTTTGGCTATTATTTTCTATTATTCAATTACAAGATATAAATAAGATCACAAGAATTTGAATACAACCCAAATACCAAAATATATTTTCGTTGCATGTTTTTTTTTGCTATTGAATTTACATGCACACAAGGAGCACATGCAAACAAGTAATATAAAAAGATCATCAAAATTTACATAAGTTGCAAAAGAAGAACATCTTTGTGCATATTATCTACATGTCATAACGTCTCGACGACTCAAGCCAATTTGTAGGCAGTGGGAGAAGATCTTCAAATCCTTTGATGCTTGGAGTGATTGGACAAAAAAATGTAGACATGATAATATTTGTGCATTGATTATCTATTGGCATAGATAGAAGAAGACTCAGGTGGAGTAATCTTTCACGAGATTCTGTAGGAGTAAGCTTACAAGTGTTGAGGTTGTAATATGTGTATGTAATTTTACCATACTTCCACATGGGAATAAAAATCCCGACAACTCAAAATGGAAGGTACCCTAGACAATGTGTATTTATATCGTCTGTCATATCTTCTAAAAGCATCCACCTTAGATATCTTCCAAATATATAAAATCCATGAACCTCTTGAACTAGACAAGCATAAGGTCTCAAATCTGCCATTTCATTGATGGACTATATAGTTGCTCTACCATAGTTTATAAGACATATAAATCGGTTGCAATGTATGGTGAAACACATGGATCGTTTGATACATCGTATGTGGATTGAGTGCCTAGCCCATTTGTTTAATTCAATGTCAAGTGAGTGCATATTATAGACATATAAAGCGCCTTCCTATGAAATTACCCTCATATGCAACCAATATAATTTGTCATAATAAAAAACTGCATCTTTTGGGGGTTTTGGTGTGAAATCAACTAAATCAATTTCTCTGCAATCTTTTTTGAAATTGTTGCACACAAATAATTTCAAACCATGTCCATTGTTTTCATGACGAACAACTATCCATCCATGTTTATGATCACCTATGTTCGATATGAGTGTGAAGAAACCATACACTCCTACTTCGATCACACCTATATATGAAAAACATCTTATGATTGGGTTCTTAATGTGAAACTTTTTATGGCTTAGTAAAGGACAATACGTTGAGAGAAAAATAATTGATCCAGCTGTGCATTCAATTGAGTATCTATTTTATGGTCTGGTAACACACAAAAAATACGTATGTGATTATTTAACCAGGTAGTTGTAAATGTTGGTTGCCACAATAGTCCATAACAACATTTAGAAACCGATCCTAACTGGATCAATGTTGAAAGAGGAACCCACAATAGGATCATTTTGAATATCTTCATTGGCAATAAACCCCAGATGGAAGGATCCATTTGGGACTTTCTAAAAATACAATGAAAAACAAATGATTATAAAAAAAATGAAAAAAATGTATAAAGAATGGAATTATTTATACAATTTACAAATATAATTGAATTCAAAGTTGAATGTCAATTGTGGGTTTAGTTGCAATAAACAAAAAAATGATTAAAAATAGACAACAAGTGTGTCATTCTTATGAAATAATTGAAATAAAATCGTGAATAAATATTTCAATGGTTGAATTCAATGATACGTCTTTCGTGTGTTTAACATCCAATAATGCATACTAAATGGGGGGACTCATCGTTTGGGTTATGCCATTTCCCTTTACTGTTTAGATCAAAACACAGCTAATCCCAAGAGAAAATACATATAATTGGTAAATTTATACTAAGAGTTTCAGTTGTTGAGGCCATCAGTATGTACTCTGTCAATCGAACATTCAACATTGCATTTCTATTTAGGGTCTCAATTGTTTAGATAGACAATTCATATGTTAGTTTAACATTCAAAAAATGGATGTGTAAAGGAAACCTCACCAATTAGTTTAACATGTCTCCCTTTACTCTTGACATTGGGATACATCTCCCTCGAAACATATCCATGCAAATAAGTTTCAATTTTTTTGGGATTAAATCAGTAGAAAATCCAAAATAAAATCAGTTCTTTTTTAAATCAAAGCCGTCCATCTAATTTTGGTTAGCGTTATCAAATGTCCTTCATTTATTGACATCAGGCCACATCTATGAGAAAGAAAAAACTCATGTAGTGATTGCATTTTTGCTCAAGGTATTAGTTGTTGAGGTCACTAACATGTCCTTTGTTAGTTTAACATCCATAGATGGATGTGTAAGGGGGGCCTCACCAATTGGTTTAGCACATATCTCTTGAATCCTAACATCGGGACACATCTTTATCAAATCATATTCATAAATTTATAATTTATGAATATCATTCAACTGTGCATTTAGTTCTTTTGAGAAAACCCACAATTGAATTGTATTCATAAATTGAAAATTTGAAAAATTGAACTATTGAGCCTCAATCATATATATCAGGATGTAGTCTTAATATTATATACAAAAATCTAGCCACATTGATTCATTCCTCACTTTAACAATTATTAATATCCTAATCCCACACTTCATCAATTACACTTTTATGAATAGAAATGTTTATGCCAATATCAATATATAGTTTTTTCATAGAAAATATAATGACATTAATTGAATGCATAAAATTGGCAATCATGAATAAACTATTATCTTAGTTTAGAAATTTAACTCTTTTTTAACAGAAATGTCTAACTCAATACGTGTACATAGTTTTTTAATAAAAAAGCCACCAACAAGAATGTTTAGGTTTAGCACATGTTGTCCATTTACTGACATCAAACCACATCTATGACAAAGAAAAATATCATCTACCGATTGCATTTATGCTCAAGGCATTAGTTGTTGATGTCATTGATATGTCCTTTGTCAGTCTAACATCCAAAAATGGATGTGCAAGAGGGGCCTCACCAATTGGTTTAGCACATGTCTCTTGACTCCTGACGTCAGGACACATCTCTCTTAAATAGTATTCATAAGTTTATAATTTATGAATACAATTCGGATGTCCATTTAGTTCTTGTGAAAAAAAACACAACTGAATTGTATTCATAAATTGCAAATGTGAAAAAATGAATTGTTAACCCTGAACCATGTATATGAGGATGCAGTCTTAATCTTACATACAAAAATCTAGAGACAATGATTCAATCCACACTTTAACAATTATTAGTATCATAATCTCACACTTCATCAATTCTACATTTATCTAAAATAAATGTTTACGTCAACATCTATATGTAGTCTCTTCATAGAAAAGCTAGCCACGTTAATTCACCGTAGAAGTTAATTCAATTCATAATTCATGAATTTAACTTTTCTTTAACAAAAAATGCCTAAGTCAATATGTATACCTAGTTCGTCATTAAAAAATACACACAAGAATGTTTACTTAACATAGATACCTAAGTCAATATCAAGCTAAGGCTTCCCGAGCTCTCTCTAACTCATCTCTTGTTCTGGCTGTATTTAGTACAAAATTAAGCAATTGCAAAGATACGAATTTTTGAGTTCCAAAATCATTGGACAAATTTGGTTGGATTTGTTAAGGTACTGTCATGATTCTTTGTAATTGTAAAAACTGATGTGCATAAACAAGAATGTTTATCAGTTTACATTTCCACATTACATCACAATTTATATATAGTATATTTATGTGAAATCTAGACACATTAATTCAATGCATAAATTTACAACGATGGATATACTAATGTCATAGTTTACAAATTTGACATTTATTTAATACGAATGCCTATTGTTTGATCTTCTTTTTAATCTTTCCTCATTCTTTAGGTTACATTGATCTTTTCCTATTATCATAATGATTTGGTCTTAGATGGATCAAATATTCCAAGACATTGTAGGGCCACAAGGGATGACTTACTTAGCACGTTGTGCTAATGCCTTCCATACAAATCAGGGTTCTGGAAAGAATTCTCCTCATAGTGCCATATTTTTTTTAAACTAAAAAAATACAAAATATGCCAACACCTAATACTCCAATACAAGAATCAAGGTATGGCCATAATACAAATTCAATTCGTTCATTATAACAGACTCAACAAGAGAAACATAATCAAATAAGAGAATTGAATCTAAGTGAGGGGAGAAACAATCATTCCTTCCTACCACCCAGGCTATCACATGAGTTTGGACTCGTGACCTTTCATTTAGAATTTCTCATCTCCAAATACTTCCTCACCAAAACTCCATAGTCTATTGTCATTATAACTATTTGGTATTGGACATGCTTAATTGTAAGAAAACCCCACATAAGTCACAATGTTTGCAAGGGATAATATATATATATATATATATTATATAGTTGTATTGCTAAACTATGCTCATTAGGAACCTCTCCTTAAAATAATTTAGCTATTACGATTGATTCTTAAATTTAAAATGATGGAATACTAATGTGATAGTTTACAAATTTGACATTTATTTAATACAGATGGCTAATATTTGATTTTCTTTTTAATCTTTCCTCATTCTTGAGGTTACACTGATCTTTTGATATTATCATAATTATTTGGTCTTTAGATAGATTAAAGCTTCCAAGGCGTTGTAGGGCCACAAGGGGTGGCTTACTTAGCATGTTGTGCTAATGACTTCTATACCAATTAGGGTTCTGGAAAAATTGTCCTCATAGTCCCATCTTTTTTTTTGAAACTCAAAAAATTGAAAATAGGCCAACACCTAATACTCCAATACAAGAATCAAGGTATGACCAGAATACAAATTCAATTAGTTTATTATGATAGACTCAACAAGAGAAACATAATCAAATGAAATAATTGAATCCAAGTGAGGGGAGAAACAAGAATTCCTTCCTACCACCCAAGATACCACATGAGTTTGAACTCGCGACCTCTTATTTGGTTTTTCTCATCTCCAAATACTTTCTCACCAAAAATCCATTGTCTATTATCATTATAACTATTTGATATTAGACAAGCCTAATTGTAAGAAAACCCCACATAAATAAAACATTCACATTGTTTGGAAGGGGTAATCTATATATATTATATAGTTATATTGCTAAACTATGCTCATTAGGAACCTCATTAGGAATGTAACCATATTGCTAAACTATGCTCATTAGGAACCTCATTAGGAATGTAACCATATTTCTAAACTATGCTCATTAGGAACCTCTCCTTAAAATGCTTGACCTATTACGATTGATTCTTAAACTTACAATGATGGATATACTAATGTCAAAGTTTAAAAATTTGGCATTTATTTAGTATGGATTCCTAATGTTTGATTTTCTTTTTAATATTTCCTCATTCTTGAGGTTACACTGATGTTTTGATATTATCATAATGATTTGGTATTTAGATACATTAAAGCTTCCAAAGCGTTGTAGGGCCACAAGGAGTGGCTTAGTTAGCACGTTGGGCTAATTCCTTCCATACCAATTAGGGTTCTAGTATAAATTCTACTCATAGTGCCATATTTATTTTTATGCCACCTCTAACATATCCCTAAATCCATGGACTTGATCCCCTCTCTTATTATTTATATGCCATGTAGTTTTGATATTCTTCCTCATTTTAGAAAAAATATGAAAGTAGTGAATGTTTTCATCTCCTTGCACTATCTATTTCACTATACTCTCTTTTCTCCATGTTGATTCTTCTTGGTCCAAGAGTTCTTTCTTAGCTACTTCCTTTTTCTTTAAATCTCTTAGATCTTATTCACTAAATATTCCATTTACATTTGGTTTGAATATATTATGCTATATCCTCTTCGAAATTTCAAAGTTGTTCTCGAGAATCCTTAAATTTTCCTTTATCTCATTTGGTTGTTTTACTTTTGATTCACTTCATATTATCACTAAATTGGAACATTGCATAAACATTTGAAAAACTATCTTTATATCTCCATACACTTTGAACCAATTCCCAAAAGTTAGATTCATTTATTTAATGATAATTGAATTTAAAAGAGCTAGGTGGTTTACGTGGGTTTTTTATTCACTAAAGGGTTAAAATATTCATCCGAGTACATAATACTAATACTATAAGTGGTTTCCACCTCTTTCTTCTTTGAAATTCCCTTTTACCTCTCACAAAACCACTACCTACCTTTTGACTGTGATTTGAAACCTTATCATCCTTTCTCTTAAAAAAACCTCAAGAGTGATATTTTGTCCTTCAATAAAATTGTCTACCTCATTATACTTTTCTAATTCATCTATTAAATATAAGTCTACTTGTGAAGGAGCCTCTTTATTAGACTTCTTTTTTTATATGAAACCTTTTTTTATCAGATTCATAGAAGGAAGATATTTTTTTTCTTTATGATAAACGAAATCGTTTCTTTGTTATTTCTTCCTACCCTTCTTGACTCATCTTCCTCAACGTCTCTCACTATTATATTTTTCTTGAATTGGAGGATAAGCCCTTTGTTTTAGCAATTTATATTGTAGTTATTTTTCTAAACTAAAAGAAGGTTCGCTACAAATCAACTTACCTTTCAAGGATGACGAACCAAGCAACTTCCGATTGACACCTTTAGGTTGAATATCTGCTTGGTTCTTGTTGATGTTTTGAGCAAAATCAGAGATTCTTGAACTTTAAAACTTTTATCAAACAATTTTAGCACTTATGAGTTTCATAAATCAGCCACATATGAATCTATCATCCACATATGAATCTAATAAATATATTAGCCACATATGAATCTCATAAATATATCAGCCACATAAATAAACTCCATAAATCGACCATATAATCATTCAACCATGAGAGACGAGATATACCCTGGGAAAACCCTCTAAACACAGAGGATGAAAAACCCAACAATTCTTTGAGTATGATAGATATATTTACAGATAAAGGTTTACAACACATAAGCAAATTTCCTGATAAGAGATATCACCACAACATTAGAGAAGAGAGATCCAATGTAACCCTGTAAAAACAGTTGCATGCAACTATATTGAACTTGCCATATGCCTAGCATATTAATAACAATCCAAAAAACCTAGCATGCAGAAGGTAGTGCATAGGAGGCTCAGTAAATATATTGAGAGCACCACATAGTGCATTCACAAGGAGGAGCTAAATAGAATCCCCTCCATGCAAACATTTTCACCTTTCCTTTCCTCAACCAGCGTTAACTAAATGTTCACTATCTTCAACTGAAAGTGAACGGACTTGAACTGAATGTTAAGTGTCTTGAATTGAATGTTAACAGACTTGAACTGAATGTTAATTGTCTTGCACTGAATTTTAACTGACTTGAATTGAATTTTAACTTACTTGAAAAAGAATGTTAACTTATGTGAATTGAATGTTTACTGACTTGAACTGAATGTTAACTTACTTGAACTGAATGTTAACTGACTTGAACTGAATGTTAACTGCCTTGAACTGAATGTGAAATGAACTTAATATTTAACTACCTGTTGATCACTTAGTTAACATGCTAACTTAAGTTTCATCAGTGATTCA
This sequence comes from Pseudotsuga menziesii, assembly GCA_001517045.1. NCBI lineage: Eukaryota > Viridiplantae > Streptophyta > Pinopsida > Pinales > Pinaceae > Pseudotsuga > Pseudotsuga menziesii. The sequence goes on from LPNX010556643.1 coordinate 97,396, forward strand.
CTCTTAGTGCCATCCACGAACAATTTCTATTATTAAATTTTGCACGGATCTTTTTAGTTAACTAATGCATGTTGATCGATGAAGATTAAGCTCTTCTTGACTTAACTGATGACATTCATTAATAGGTTAATTGATTCTTTGACTGAGGCATTGGTTGAGGCATTCACATTTTACTGAAGTTTTATAACTTGAGTTGACTCAGACATTTGCATGGGAAAGTCTCTTTCTCTTTCTCTATGCTTTATCTCATTATCATTAAATAATTAATGCATGGTCCATATGTGTATTATTTATCCATCTTATCATATCATACTCATAAGAATTATTCCACACATACTGATGATCATGTATATTACCTTGGGCCATATAGTCATATGCTAAAGTAATTCACTCTAGGGGTAGCTAAGCCCTAAAGTATACTTATAGCAATCAGTGACCATGACTAGCAATATATAACATAGTATAACCACCTCAACAAATGGAGGTCCACAATATTAATACAATAGAAAAATTCAATCTTGATACAGCACAAGATCATCTCCACAATTGGAGATCCATTCTCATAGGGCACCTTCTATGAGAACACTTGACTTGATATTACTCACAAGTCTAGTCTTGATCTTGATATTACTCACAATATTTACAATACAACATCACCACCTCAATAATATTAGGATACATAAGACTTGATATGACTCACAAATCCTACTTAATATTACTCACAAGTTTGGAGAATGAATCGCGATGTTGTATAACCAACACTCCCTCTCAATGAGGGAGACATTCTCTACTTTACCAGGAATTTCCTGCCATACCAAGCTTATCTTAGAAGTATCTCAACTTCGTCATTGATAGCGGCTTGTCCATATATTTGTAATCTGCTAATTTGTAGCTATGCACTGAAATTTTACCTTACATGACCATGACTTCGATGAAGTAAAACTTCATCTTAATGTGTTTTATGATAACACATATGGTTTTTCAGAAAGCTTTACTATTAACACCTAATAATTGTGGGCTCAAGTATTTCACCCTAGTAGGTAGCATCCCAATCTACACTAGTCCTAAGTAGGTAGTACTATCCACAAAACACCTTTTGTTTTTGTAGTACTCTATGACATACACCTTGCTTCTATAGTACTAGCCACAATACACTTAGCTTTTGTAGTACTAACCTCAATTCACATAGCTAATTCCAAGCTATATAATAGGTCTACTATGTACAAAATATAATAAAGAACCTATTCTAATATACCTCAAAGGTACTCAAACATATGCTTATCCACAATCATAAAAAAAATATAACAGTTCTGCTAAGTACATTAAGAGACCGACCATCTACTTACACATAGTAGCATCATCTGGATCCAATCCAGAATGTAGTTTCTCTAAACGAGAAACTATGGATTTCATATCCATTATATACAACACATTAATTATGTAATATCATGCAAAAAGAAAGTGTTATATTTTATTTCAACCTTCAACATTTGTTGACTCAAACAATCTTCTACCACATGAAGAAGTTATTAGTGAGCTTTCTGTGATGTACTTCAAGGCTTGCTCACTTTCATAGTGTTTTCATATCACAGTACCCCACATAGACAACTGTATGGCTATGTAACCTCTCCAAGAGGTTTAACTATTCTCTAATAGTATCGACTATAACTCTTCTTAAGTATCCAATAGTCTCCAAGACTATGACCATGTCTCTTCTCTTATGGATTTTCTCCACAAGCTATCACAACCCATGGTTTCTTGATTCATGTACGATGACTAACTAGTTTGGAGATTTTTAACTGCTGCTTCCTATAAAGATACATCAATACTCCCTCTTCAACTAAATGATACTATACCAAGCTTGTTCTTGACAGAGGCTTAGTAAATATGCTGGCAATTTTGCTCAGCCGTGGATATGTACAGGAGTTACACAACTCCTTTCTGCACCATGTCTCGGATATAATTGACTAGGAACTTTGTAAATTTTTATTGCTTTACAATATTCTCTATCTGAGTAACATATTTGATGTGATATTTCTCGATCACTGTACTAGTAAGAATCCAAATATCCGTGAAACTTACTTTCACTAACTTAGACATGTTTGAATCCACATACTCTTGTACCAAGTAGGTAACACAACACATGCTTTGTTGTACATGTCTATGTACTGACTGTAAAGCATATAACTGGTCCTGGGACCTATATAGATATATCTAACATCTATGAGATCCTACAAATATGAGCAAGACTCATATTTATCTTTATGTGTGTGGTCATGGATTTGCAATCCATTGTTCTTGAATCATTTCAAGAACTCTACTTAACATTTTTCCTCAATAGAAGAAAAATCTGATTCAAGAACTCTACTGAACATTTTTCCTCAATAGAAGAAAAATCTTATCCAATGATTGTTACACCTCTAAAATTAAGAATCATCCAAGATTCTTACATATAGATTCCTTCTGAATATGAGTACCATACATCGCTTCTACATAGCAGGAGGTTATTTTAACCAGTTCCACTGGTTTTTCCATGATCTAGCAAAACTTGTGTTATCCACCGATGAATCAAATGGCGAGGGAATGTGACAACTAAGTAGAAATGAATACGGTACACTTGTATAGGAATGTCTCCCATCGGTTCCCTTTCTTCTTAGAAAATTGAAATGTAAAAAAAAATTAAAGTGTTGTTTTTTTAAACCTTACTTCGGTGTGCTTTATTGTATGTCACACCAGGGCACATGTTTCATTAAGTGCATTTTTATTAGCATGTCAGGGAATTTAAGTAGTGTGTATTCCCTTAAAACACACTAGTGCATTTGTTCAACATTACTGCGCCGGGGAGTTTGTGTATATTTTTAAAAAGACCAAACTATATTTTTATTCCATCCCCAAAAAGTTCGGTACTAAAATATTATAATACACACTGGTGCATTTTATTATTGACACACATTATTTAATTAAAAACTCGTAGTATTGAATATGTTATCCGGCCTCATTGCTCCATTTATTATGGAGCATTGGTGCTCTATATTAATTATATAACACATTGTGTTTCCATGTATTTAATGCATTGTTTTGCTCTCTCTCTCTCTCTATGTAATTATTATAGGCCATCTAACCTCTATGGTCCCTATGTTTATATCCTTCTATTGGTCTTTATATTGATAAATTCTATATTGCCCATGCTAATAACCCTTGTGGTTCTTATTCCCCAAATGCAATGTTAGTGATGTGTGATATCACGCCCATCATACCACTAGATGATGGCATAATAGTTGCTTGATGGTAGATGATGAAAATATGGTACTTACCACATGGACTTTGTTGATCATGGATTTGAACCTAGGAAATACATTGATGAAGGAGAACAATGATGGGAATTAGAAGAGTTTGGCACCAATATAGTTTTGCATCCACGTAAGGGCTAAATGAGAAACAGTTCTACAAGTGCAGTACACGATGATGGATTAATGAGGCATGATGCAATGACCATGGTCACAAGGGTTTATGACTCTCCAACTATAGACCAACATCATCCTCGTGATGATATACACACATTATAAGAAAAACTCTTCCATCACCCTTCATCTACATAGTAGGTGCCAAAGGAGAATAACAAATTAAGAAAGGGACAAGAAATAACTAGAGGAAGGAGATGCATGCGATGGGATAAATATGGAATTTAGCGTACCAATTATGGTTTATGAGGTGAAACACGCCAATAAAGGGAAAGAGAAAGCTTAGACTTGAGTAAATCAATAGCATAAGGATAAGGGAAGGGGATATAACCAACATAAACCAACACAGAGGTAGGGACATAACCCCACATGAGAGGATCACCAGGAAGTCACCCCCATAAGGACCTGAACTTAAGTTTTCATTGTAGAGGCTTAATTTAAATCACATGGATTTGTTGGTTAAAGAAAGGCCACCACTATTCACGATATAGACAAATTAGATGCCATTGTTTATGGGGACATAATTACTACCACCAGCAAAGGAGTAAACACATAGTTTGCAAACACCATCCATATCTAAGGTTTTCATAGATTAGAACCACCATGATTTATTTGACCCTCAACCTATACTAGCATACAAAGAAAATGACAGCTTGTCACATGGTCTTGGCTTAGAGAATAACACCCCCTACTAGTATTGGGGAAGAAGTACAAAAACTCAATGACAAATGATCTTTCTTGCAAAAATACATATAGGGTAAGAGCATGCTCCAAGGACATTGAGGAAAAAAAAGATGAGGGAGAAATGTAGGGCGTCTAGGATAGAGAGAACTCCCAACACTCCATCTCCATTGATGATGATGATGATGAATAACAATATGAATCTATGATTCCACTCTATCTTTAAGGCTTCAATTTATCTATTTGATTTATGCTATCATGATAGCATGAGATTTAGTCATCAGGTGTCAAGATATATCCATTATTGTTATGTTTTTTTTATGCTTTGATTTTGTGGCCAAGAGCTAAGCTATATGGCGTGTTCAAGGTAATGGACATGATAAACTATTATGAAGTGTCTAGTTTGAGAGTTTCTTAGTTGAATTATTTAAAAGCATGTTTATAATTTAATATTTGGTGTATATGAATAAATAACCTACCAATAACTTATTAAAAATACCCTATTGTCCTTACACTAATAACCTTGATGGTCCATGTACATGCTAATAACCCTTAAGGTCCTTATGCCAATAACCCTTATGGACCTTTCCCTTATAACCCCTATAATTACCCCTATGGTACTTGTAGACCTTTCCCTTATAACACCTATAATTTCCATCCATTGGGTAGGGAAAACAAATCATTCAATAAAGTGACAGTTTTAAACAAAAAGTAGAGTTCTAAAACAACAAGCAAAATCTATAACTGCTAAATACAGATTGTCCATGAAAAAAAATCCAAAGGAACCTGAAACTCAATGCCCGGAGGGAAGCTCCTCCTCAATGGGTATGCCAAAGCCAAATCCAATCTGCAAGGGGGTCTTCGGTCTGTTATCAGTAGGGGCACTTGCTTGGGATGAGATGATTTTACCACCTTTAGCTGCATGACGCTTGGATTTGTTGTTGGCGTCATCATCACTTTCTGAAGTGCCAGAAGTGGAGCTGGAGGAGCCCTTCTTAACCGAGTGAGGATCAGTATTCTTGAACTCCGAGGGGAGGGTGGTGGCCGCTTTTCCAACTAAGCTACAGTGGTGTGGGTTAGAGGTAGAGGAATCACAGGCTCTGGAGCAATTGTAGCATTGGAAGGATCCAAAGGAGGATCAGGAAGAGCATCCTGGATGCCCATGAGACAGAGGATGAGCCTAGAAAAAATATTTTTTACCACCCATAAATTTCGTCTGTGCGGGACCATGTTATTTATAGTAGAAGGGGAGCCCACGAGTTCATCCTCTCAGTCATTCCTGAGTTGGAGCAGGTGTTCAGGGATTTCCACATCAAAACCCTCCATGTTGACAATCATCGAGAGAGTCCTAGCTCTCTCATTGGTGTTGCATCGCCCCCCTGTCCCACCTCGCAGAGTGGATCTCAGTCTATGAGACATGTTTATGTGGACCATGGGTGTTGAAGAATTCAAATACCATGATTTGAGAGATCCGTGTGGGGATTTGAGAGATGAATTAAGTTTCTTTGACCTAGCTCTACAAATACGCACTGAGGACACCAGGATGCCAACTATGTGTGCAGTAGTTCCTGAAGTATTGGCGATGAAATGGGAGAATTTCCATGCTAGTATAACATTAAATTCCCTCGGAATTATGATTTATTCACAGTTCGCTTGGATTTCCATAATCCCCAGCATGAGTGCTAAGGATAGAGTGACTTCAAAGATGTCACCTCTAATCAAAGCAAGGGTAATAACTATTAATGCTCCAGCTGCCAGGGATCTGGGGAGTTCTGTCGGCACTTAAGGTAAGTTTAGTGCGCCGTCTAAAGGCCTACGTCAAGTGACACATAAAATTCCCACCTATTGACCTTGTGTGTCCTTTTCCTAACGTTGCCACCCACATATGGGTGGATGTCTATGATAGCTTAAAATTTTATGTAGATTATAATTATAATTATTTTGTGAGGTGTTTTTCCAATCATGAAGTGTATCTTTGTAATGTGCCATTAAGTTTGTGTCGACCATTAATATTTATGGGATGACCATTAGTGATGATTCTCTCATCCATTTATCCAACACCATGGCCCTTCCAAGTGTCTTTCTTATCATATGGGGTTTATGTGTTGATGGAACCCTATGTACACAAAGCGGTTTGTCTGTCTTTATCATTCCTTCTTCGCATGGCCTTCTTGTTGTCAACGTGGGAGTGATAGTGATAATGATTTCTCTCTCATAGGCCACATTTCTCTTTCCATCTCTATTCAATTATATTTCCCAACACCTATATAATAGAATCCAACATTGCTCTTTCCATATTTGGTTGATAATATCTCCCAACACTAGCCTTCTATTTTAAAGTAGTTTACTCTTACATTCCACCTCCTCCTCCCAAACTTTGAGTAGAGGTTCAACCTTATCAAATAACCCTAATTACCACATTGCTTGTGCTTCTATTGCATTGTAATTTACCATGAAATCCTTGCAACTCTAGAATCAGATAGAGGAACATTGTTTTTTTAGGTATGTAAGCAAGGCATTTGCATTGGTTCTTTCATTTTAGAATAAAATAGTATTATTTGTTGCATTTTCTACTCCAATGAAAATTACAAGTTTTAAATTCCTTGTTTGTGGTCTCACCAATGTCAATATTCATTATTTTTGGTCTCACCAATGTCAAGATTCCTTGTTTCATTCATTTAATCTCCAATTCGATTTCGAATGGAAAATTTTGGAATAAAATATTACGATGCTTTAAACCGCATTATATTTTAGTGAATTTTAATCAAATACATACTTATTACGTTGGATGACATAATCATATATAAATTGTAACTTGGTGAGTGACACCAAATATATCTAGGATTTAAAAATAATTTATTGCATCGACCATGAGATTCATAATAATGCACGCCTTAAGGATTACATCTCCAATGCCACTTTGTTTGGCATAATTATCACTTGGGGAAATGGACAAAATGAAAGTTGGATATGGCAATGTAGATGTATTTTATGCAAATCTAAGGAGGAGTCTGTGGATCACCTATTTGTGCATTGCCCACATACAATATTTGTTCGGAAAGAAGTTATACAAGTGACATCTAGTAAGAATAATTGGGATAAGTAGACATCGATGGATTTTCTACTTGACTAGGTAATTGATATATGTAGGTGCTTATAAATCTCTACCTTGTTATGTCATTTATGGAATTTGGTTAACTAGGAATCAAATGACATTCCAGGACTTAATTTCACACCTACTAGTGTGGCACATAAGATAAGGGTTGGTTTGGAAGGTAGTTGGAGACTTGCAAAAGTGAAGAATACTGGAGTTTTTTTAATGGCAATTATATATCATAATAATCCCTGGGGATTATTTGATGGAGAATGCCAAGGAATACCTATATTTTGTGGAGCAAGAGTTGCTCTTTATTTCACTTAAAATCATTACTACTGCTGCTACTACTAATACTCATTATGAATTTTATGCATTCTATTGGTTATTGAACACAAAAAAAGAAATAGGTTTAAAGTATTTCTAGGTTTTTGGAGACTCAAAAGTCTTGATGGAGTGGGATAATCAACGATACAAAATTGAAAATTTAGGACTTCTACCAATTATGGATAGAGTTCAAGAGGTAAAAAGTACCATTGAGTTTCTTCAATTCACACATATTTATTGAAAATTTAATGCAAAATCATATCAACTTTCTAAAGAGGGACTATTTTATTGTAGGAGGCTACATTTAGTGTACAAAATTTCAGTGGAAATCTCCTATAAAAAATGAAAAACCTTTAAATACAATTGATGACAATTCAAACAATCTTGGTTCTACTAGACCTTGTTTTTTGGCTTACTATTTGAACATTTCATGAGAATGAAGACGTGAAGTTTTAATTGATTAATAGTCAAGTTGATATAGCGAGGAATACTATAATAGTGGAAATAATAAACTTATTTGTATTTTGATTAATGTTTCAAAGTGTCTTTTTTATTATTTGAGTTTAAAAAGGACAAACAAATATATATTTAAGTTCAAACTTTGAAATATCAATAGTTTTTTTCTTCGAATTCAAGAATGAATGATTAAAATAAATAATGCAATGTTCACTTCCTATGTTGTTTGTTAATCTCAAATCAAATTCTTTCAAGGTCGTGTCTTATAACTCTGTAAGTCATATATGTAATATGCTATACAATTATGTGTTTGTTGGTGTATAAATTAACTTCCTTTTATTCTTCTTTGTTATCTAGGTCCTTCAATGTCTGAAGGATAACTCTTTTATATATGAAGGAAAAGGAAAAATAAAATACAAGTGTTAACATTCATTATTTTATGGTTGCTCAAACACTTAAGTGTTAATAGAGGTTGTATAAACAAGGTGATGGTTAGAAGAATATATAGCTTTTAGTGGACATAACATACATAAATGTGTTGTGTACTAAACTTGGTTGACAAACTATTACTATAGAAGCACATGGGTATTAGTTCTTTTATTTTTGTAAGTAAACACCCATGGATTTTTGAATCGGTGACCTTACGCAAGGAGTGCCTTAACAGTACACCCAATCACTACTTATTCTATGCCTCGTGGTCCATGGGTATTAGTTATTAATGAGAGAAAAGCAATGGCATTGATACATCATCTTGTATTATATTAATATCATGTTATTTTATTTTGAAGTACACTTTGTTTTGGAGAATAAAAGATTGGTGATCATGTTGCTTGTAGCTATGTGTGAACAATGGAGTGGGATAGCCGACCTTTTTTCTTCTTCTCTGATTTAAATTAGTGTAACCAATCGGGACATCCAATCTTTACTAGAATTCACCATGAAATGGCTTGAAATTGGATATCCCCATTGAGTTTTGGGGTATATATATATATATATATATATTTTGATATTAACAAATTCAATGAACACCTAATTCTACATAATATAAATTATATTATAACACATCCCATTTTAATAATGTTACTATTCTCTATAAGAAGCAATTACTAATATACTTTCATTACAAACCTTGTGGAATTAAATCTTCTCCCATTTTTTTTTAATGTAAAAGAAAACTTCTCAACTTTAGTTCCCAAATATAAATATAAAGAGATATTTTGTATCAATTTTTTTTTAATGTAAAGAAAAGCTTCCCAACTTTATTTTTCAAATATAAGCGAGGCTTTGTATCGAATGGAAGATAATAAAAGATTTGCTAAGATCAATTGATGAACTCAAACCAAGATTAGTGATCAACCTAAATCACGAGTTTGATTAAATGGAGGATTATGTAACATTTATATAGACTTATTGATGAGGACATAACTTCAACAGTAGCAACCAAGTTTCCACCTGCGAGGGGATTTGGTGAAGCCTACTCACCTCCAAATCTAGATAATTTTTCTGGAATAACTTTTAATAGCCAAGTATCATGCTCACTTTCAAGGACTTAGACAAGATTCAAACTGTTGACCAAGGATGATGACATTCACATCAAACCAATTAACTCACTACTTGGGTTGATTTTTTTGTCGATGTAAAAAGGGTTATTTTTGTATTTTGGAGGAAATTTGGAGAGATTGAAGCTTCAAAGTTATAATGCATAAATCACCTTCAAACCTTGGAATATATTGCTTCAAACCCCTGAGCTTCACATAGTTGTTAAAGTAAATATTGATGTTTGTTTCATTCGATAATTGTTACATGGTTCTTGAGACTATGTATACATGCATATGGTTTAGACTATGTATACATACCAATGTGGTTTATTGAATTGAGGTCCTTGTTTTGTAATTTTCAGAAGATATTGATTTCAATCAATGAAAGTTTGGTTAGATTTATATTATGTTTATGTTGTAGTTCAACTTTTATTTTTAGTTGCTTTCAATATGTTTAACGTAACAAATCTACTTATGTTAAAAGAATGAACCTTAGTTTTCCAAGTTGATGTGAAATCCATCTTCTACTTGAATCTTGCTCTCTTGGGATTATATGGTAGGTCTTGTTAGTTAGTTTGATGTTCATAGTTTCTTACAAACTATTTCCACGATGCTTTTAATTATCTTCTTCACCTTAAGGGTTTGGTGTACTATTGAAATGGATGCCACTTCTCGAGGTAGGGGATTTCATCATTGTTTCTGACCATGGATTAATAATAGGTGAATGAACTTTGGACAACAAAAAACCATTGGATATGGCTCAAGTAATGAATTTCTCATATTAACTTTATGTTCTGTGATGCCAAGACGGTGAGATATCTTGACTATTGTATAGCCAAATAATTTATTTATATCTCCACTTTCCACTTGAGTTTTGGGTATTAGTCAATCACTCTCTTTTCATAATGTGATTTTTTTTTGGGTTTTGCATTTTTGTATTTGGCTTGTGTTGTACTCCAAATGGTGCATGCAGTCATACATACTTGGGTAATTTTGTATTAATGAATGTGTAGGAATCACTGATAAGATTCATGGACTAACACTGAAGATGAGTAGACATTATTAAGGTCATATGTTCCATGAATACATAGGAGTCCCTTGTTATATAATATGTAGAACTTTAAAATTTTGATGTTTTTCAATAAAAAATTCCTTGGTCTACATATGTGTAGTGGCTCTCAAATATGTGGGGAATACTCCCTTAACTACACTTTATTGTGCATAATTGGGCCACAAAGCGTTATTAGTTACTTTGTTCAACTTGCCAATATGTATCATAGTTATTGTGTAACTATTGAATTTAGTAGGGCCAAGCTATTACATATCCAATTCAATACACTATTGGAAAGGGATTTTACCATTGTTTATAATCTTTACTTACCAAGAACCTAAGGCTTTCTCCATGAAATCCAAACTGCAATTGTTCATGGGGTTTGAAAGAGTGTTAGGAGGGAAAGGGTTTCACTACAAGGGCGATATACCCACTCATAAATGATTGTTCGCATTCATGCTAGATGTTTAGTTTTTTTTGTATGTAAGAATATTTTCATTATATTAATATCATAAAGAGAGAATTACAACCCCGAAACCTCAGTCTACATCAGACAAAAGAACCTCTTCCCTTCCCTTCTTCCCATAGTAGTTCTGAACTGACTATTCCAAACCAAGCCCAGTTACAAAATGAGTTCAACCAAGGTTTAAGACACCAAGGTTCTATGATACCCAGAACATTCTTCCTAACAGTTTTAGCATATATTCCCTCTTGACTACTAAAACAAAAACTACTACAGACCACTAGCATCATACTTGAATAACGCAGAAAAAATCCAGACGAATGGATCTAATGCCTTTAAAAACCATTGAATTACCAGGACACTTTCAACATAGACCACTTAAAGTAGGATATATGGAAGATTGGGGATGCAACCTTGGCGCATGATCTCCACAACCGACTCTTGAAGGAAAAAATTTGCCTTGGAAGGTCCTTGAGTTTTGCTCCCTCCAAACTTCCTAGAGCACAAAATGAGGGAAAATCTCCCATAAAGGGTTAAGGATGAGGTTTTAAAAGGGGTTACTGGTCCATTTTGTTAGCGTCCTGTCTGGGTTTTTCCTAACCCGGTTAGACCTTAATAAATTCTCCACCCCTTGATCCCAAATGGTGGACGTGAACTGGTAGGCATCCGGAAGGTGGCTGGTGGTTTCTTCTTCAAGGTCACACATGAAACATCGGTAAGGTCCCAAATTCCCTCTTTTCTTGAGGTTTTCTCCTGTTAAAATTTAGTTTATTATCACAAGCTAACTGAATACAATAATCTTTGGCCACAGTTTCTTCTTCCATAATTTTCCCCACTTTTGATCTGTAGGAAGAATGTTGGTCTTAGTTAGAAAGTCATAAGCTTCCTTCATTCTGAAGGATCCTTTTTGGTCTATCCCCATTGAAGCTTATATTACCATGTTATCTTTCTTATACGTCTGTTGTTGGGGGATTCTTCCATCCTGTCCACCTCCTCCCCTAGGCCGAGATGTTCCCGCCATTCCCTGGATACCCATATTTAGAAGTCCTAGTCATCTATCTGGTTTCTCGATATGTTTTTGACCTTGATGATGCCTTGGGTTACACTTTCCTCCAGGATCCGTTGAAAATCCCCTCTTCTCCTGAGCGGGGTAATTGTGTCCATGAGTAATCCTATACCTGGGTTGTTTAACCATTCCTTACTTCCCAGAATCTATGTTCCTAGACTAATCTTCTCCCCAGCCATGCTGTTCTCCATATGTGAGATCCAGGAATGTCTTTAGAGAATCGAATGAGATATATTCTCTCACATCCCTCCACGTACTTGATATGCCACATTTTGCCTAGGGTTCCTAGGCATGGGAAACCCATCACCACCATAACTTGGCTCCTTTTACCACACTTTCATTTTATGGGTCTCTGAGGCCTAATCCCCCAAGGTGTTAACGGGTGCAGACTGTTTCCCAATTTACCAAATCTCATTTCCTCTTTTAATTGGTACCATCCAAAGGAAACCCTGTTGCAGATTTGTTGATTTCTTTCAATATAGATTTTGGGGCCACCAAAGTGGAAAAGAGATAAGTAGACATTGATTGCAAGAAAAATTTCACCAGAATAAGTCTGCTAGGCAGATTGAGGGGTATCAGGGTCCAGCTCATCAACCGCTTTTTCAAACTGTCCAGAAGTTCTGTCCAGGATCCTTTTTTAACAGTTGAATTCACTAAATGGGTTCCTAGGTATTTGGAAGGAAGGGAGTTCTCCTGAAAATCCAAGATCCGACATATATTGCGTCTTGAGATCCTAGGAGTGTTGTACAGGACAATACACCCTTGTAACCTAGGGTCTGGGGTTACCAACTTACTAATAGACTTGCAGACAATAAACTTTTATAGAAAATGAAATGAGAATAGGAAGAGAGTTTGGCTTACCCAGTTTATGATGGTTAATCCAACCTTGGTATTCTCTCGCTTCAACCTTATCCAAGGCTTCTAGGGATGCTTCTCTTCACCTGCAAAGAGCCAATTCTTCAAGCAATATCTCATACATACATACATACATACATACATACACACACACACACACACACACACACACACACACATATATATATATATATATATATATATATTAGAAGTTAGATGGAACACATATTAATAATATAAATAACATCATTCATTAATCCATATACATGAGAAAAGAACAATACACAGATTGGAAGAAGAATTCTCTTTATTAACAAACAGTGAATAGGTGAGAATACAACCCAGCTTCTGACGCAAGGACTCCTTTGCACCCGAGGACTTTGATTTCTGCTACTCCAAGACTCTGAAGGTATCCCACTAGCATAACTTTGCTCTTCTAGAATTGATTGATTAGCCCCATCCCATGGCCTCTATTTATACATTGGGAAATAGAGTGGTTTTGAAGGTTAGGATGGTTGAGACATTTGGGATAGTTATGGATTAATGCCCAAATAATCTCATCTAATCACGATTTATATTTTTTAATGTCGAATTAAGGTACACACAAGTGTTTATATAAGTAAGGCATGTATGACATGCTTGTTGCTCAAAGGGAAATCGCATGTGCAATGTACATGCGGGTTGCAATGGAAATAGTCCGATGTGACACGTGAGTTGCAATGCACATAGTTGTGTGTGCAACCCTAAAATCAGAATAAAAATATCTCTGGAGATCATGCATCAATGGTCATGCACATCTATAATGTTTTGGCGACTTCAATCCTAATTGTCCTTTTGTGTACTGACATAATGAATGTTAGCACTCAGACGGAAAAGTGCCATTTTGGCTGATAACAGATGCCCCCTAATGTGTGAGGTCAGAGGGAAGCGATGGCCAAAATACATTACAATCTTTATCTTAGAGAACTCAGATGTCCAAGGCAGTAGAGGAAGTACCTGAAACAAATACATATCAATGTCATATACAAAATCAGATTTGAGGATGCCATATTCAATATACTGGAACACTATCTCCTTTACAATATTTGATTACATCATATGATACGAGTACACGACCACGTATATTACAAAGGTGGATTGAAGCCACAATATACAATGAGGAGTCTTCAAAATCTAGAAACTGTGTAATTGATCATAACATAGTCTTGCACAACTTCAGTTATAAATGTGAACCTAAGGTCTTCATCGAAATCCAAGGGAACCAGTACAATCCTTACCATGTGAATAGATGTGTTGAAGTCGATCATGGAAAGAACTCAACAGATTGTCAATCAATAGGTGAAACTGACAAACTAAAGCAAAGGAGTTCACCAATAATGATAGTGAAACCTAAGGTACCATCATCAAAACTCTAGGTCTTCGTCTTCAGGAAGTGCTGATGAGAAACCATACTATGATGAGGAAGGCAATAGATCCTCCAACGGATCACAAGCATGACTAGGAACTGGAGAAAGGAAGATAGACACAAATGAAACTCAGATAGGATAATGATGGAATTGGGATAATAATCAGATGCAGGGATAAATCCTTGAACAATGAGCACGACACAGAGATCGCCCAAGGTAGCTTTTAACTTTGTAGATATGACAACTAAAATTATCTGTCATGTAGGAGACATGATTAGATTCCCCATGTATAAAGGACAAGTGGAGTAGAAAGAAACTCGAAGTAATAGCCCAGGTGAAAGTATACACTGAGACATGAGTATTAGAAAGTTCAGAGAGTGCTATGTTCAAGGAGGACATGCTTCCACCATCTGTAACCCAAAAATAATACTTCTTCCTTATCTTTCCTCTTAAATTTCAACAAGTCCGGGAAATTCAACTCAGGTCTCTCTTTATTTTTGACAAGCTTGAAGAGGGGAGAGAATAATGCTTGATAAAGTCACTGATTAGTGGATTTTACGAGCCCGAACTAGTACATGCTTGTTGGTGTTTTCATGTTTAGAGAGTCTGAAAACTATGAAGAAGAATCCAAGGGGGTGCTTTTTCATCCAATTTAGTCTCCTGAGGCCAGAAAAGTATAATGCATACCACAGAAGAACGCTATTAGCTTCCGAAGAATTAAGGCACACCTTTTTCGTACTTAGTCAGGGAGGTCCAAAAGGGTTAAATTACCACCTACCCAACGCCCCTTCAACAACAACATTTAGGTTGAGTTTTACGAGTGTGAAGGAAATCAAGATTACTCGAAAAGATCCATTTGGTTACGAGAAATGGGGCTTACAACAGTAAAATCGATGCTTTGATCTTTAGGGTTTAACGAGCATGACAAAGGCATAAAGTACGCTCAGAATATTTTTCATGTTTAGGTCCAGAGCAC
The DNA here is from genome assembly GCA_001517045.1 of Pseudotsuga menziesii. Lineage (NCBI taxonomy): Eukaryota > Viridiplantae > Streptophyta > Pinopsida > Pinales > Pinaceae > Pseudotsuga > Pseudotsuga menziesii. Next base: position 112,770 of record LPNX010556643.1, read on the forward strand.
GAAAAAAGAGAAAAATAAGCTCATACCGGGTGCTCCTTTTCCATAAATTTAGTCCCTCAGGTCCGAAAAAGCGATAAACCTATACCTGAGAATACTCTTCTCAATTCCGAAGAAAAGAGAGTGTTCATTTTTCACATTATTCCACATGGTCCGTAAAAGAGATAAACTACCACCAATGTGGATGTCCATTCACATATTCTTAACGAGTCTGAATGAACAAGTTTACTCGGCAGTCAAGTCTATTTTGAGGAGTTAGACCTGGGCCTAAAAATCTCCATAAGGGTGGGGATCCTTATAAAGGGGATAGCTTGTAAAAAGAGACAAAAAAGAGGCTCAATTTGGTGTGAAAAATAGCTAAGAAGGCTCCCCTGAATATATGACAAATGCGGCATGAGTACCAAAAAACCACAATGTGTTCTAAACTAGGGTACTCATTGAAGGAAAGCCCTATCCATGGAAGAACAATGGTATAGACAAGGTAATAATAGTTAAACACCATAATTCGTGGTCAAAGTAGTGATCCTAGAGTTAAAACGGATTAGGTATAGATGCAAAAATGCATATGAATGACCAAAGTCCTACCCTATATGAGTGAATAACGACTTTAAATGACCTTGGACTTGTTGCATTAGGGAAAAAATGACATGGAATTAGTTCAATTTATAATACAATTTTGAAACTATAGGCTAAAAACCCACAATTTGAATTTTTTTATTATATATAGTCCAAAAATAGAAATAAAAAAATACCATTTCATGTTTTTACCCAATATAGGCAATTTTTACATCTGACTTCAATCGCTCGGTGTGGACAAACCAGAGGATGATTTTCGATTCTGCAAATGCCAGGTAAGCTAGCTCTCCTTGCTCTTCCATTTCAACCATTTACATTTTCAATTTTATGCGAAATTTGGACGTTTTAAGCTTGTCTTAAGGGGGTTGCGTAGTACACGCGGGTAGGTGACTTACACAGTCGAGTACACACATTTTACATGTGACCTGGTTGAAGGCAACCCGCGTGTCATATGTGACTCGTCTAAAAAGAAATAGGGCCAAAATTTAAATAATTTTCATGGATTATAATGTTAAATCTTGGTCTAATGGACATGTTTAACCATGGTGTTGGAATGGAGGGAGCGAGAACATGAAGATATGGACTGAGCTGCGCTCCGTAGTGCCCCCACTGTGAAATATTTGTGGCAAAGTGGGCTATTGAAGTTCTTTTGTACTTCACCTATGCGGGCCAATGTCCGCTTGCTCGAGTTTTTGATTGGCTACTGGGACCATGACCTTGGGGCCTTTGACCTTCAGGGTGAAATCTTGGAGGTGGAACTGGAAGACATATACTTCATTACGGGTTTGTCTAGATAGGGAACACCTGTCAACCTCGAGGGTACTAGTAGGGGTGGTGACCCCATGAGTGTTCAGGATTACATAAACACTTACTGCACGCCTAGGAGTCAGAAAAAGGGATCATGCATCCCTATTGTAAATATTAGTAACTTCACGCTGTAGGTCCTGGTGAGTACCATAGTGAGGGTTGTAGGATTATCATCACTTCATCTTGCTACTCGAAACCAAATGAGGATTGATGTAGAGTGGATACAAGGAACTGTGTTTGACTGATGCTCGATAATAATCTCGAACATGAAAAACAACTCTCTGACTGTAAGAGAGACCGGCAGAAGAATTTTGGATATTCCAGTGTAATGGTGGCCTTATTTTTTGAGAGTGTCCGCAATCGGCCCTATGGTACCACTTCTAGCATTCTCTCCTCGTCATCCTAGACTGATTAGGTGGGGATAGATTTTCCTTCGCTAGGGCGACGGTGGGTCAGTTCAGAGCATGTATTATGATGATTTCTACTTGTGGTGTGGGCGGTAGTTTCCAGAACTAGAGCAGTTTCCATATGTTGGTTTAGAATTTTGAGGTGATAATGATCTCGTCCTCCCTCCGGAGGAGTATTGGGAGCGCCAGGTATTTTGGTTTTTTAAGTTTTTAAAATTTTATGAATTTTTATCATAAAGATATATACATATGTATATGAGTTTTTTATCCATTTAATGTTTTAAAATGCAGATATTGGGCCTGTCTGCTCTGATGGGAATCCCACTATGTATGTACGACCAGTGGTAGGGGAAGATCAGGTTTTGATCAGGGAACTTGAGGGGAAGTTGGCCATGCTTAGCTACAAATTCCCAACCGTCCGTATTGAGCAGATCCCTGCCATTATGCATGAACTTGTTCTCGACAATCCACCTACCTGAATACGCCTTATGCGAAGGGTAGCTAGGGCTGTACTTCTCTACATAGATGCCGTTGAGGCTGTTGCAGCTGAAGAAGATGAGGAGACTGGTGATCAGGGTGACCAGGATGACCAGGGTGGTCAAGATTAGATCTAGGGGCATTTTATGGATTGCGATCCAAATTTGGTATATTCTTGTATATTTATACAGTTATGACTGGATCTGAGGATAAAAAACTCGACCTATCTTATGGACAGATATTCACACACACACATATTGCCGGTTTATTTACATGTGTTTACAATGTATCTGTTATGTATTTTTTATAAAATGTGTGTTAAGTGCCAATCTAAGATATAGTTCGCATATGCATCAGTTAATGAATTTTGATTTCTTGGAATATGATTAAATTAAATAACATCAAAATTTCTTTCGAATAATATGACTTGCAAAAACTGTCATAACAAGATAGGGTTTTGCTCATGTTAAGCTCGATTAAGATGGGAAACCACTAGTTGAAAGTCAAGTTTGACTTCCAACTGAGTGATGCCAGGTGACAAGGCATCCCATTAAATTTCAATGATGACCATGTATTTGGCCACATTATTGGTAGTAGGACCTAGGCAAGTGCCTCCAGAGGTAACTAGCTGTCCCGAGGGTGAGTAAATAACCCATGTGGCTGAAGCCAGGTTGCAAGTGTGACGACTAGCGCCATCTACAAAAACTATGAACCACTCGGAACTGTAACAACCAATAGATGATATAAGAACACAAACTGGCTAACTATTGTACATAAAGTTACATACAATGAAACTACAAGAAAAAGTGCTAAGCCTAAGCAGAACACTTCTTTAGGTAGAGCCCATTTCTAGGCTCTGACATCTTATTCCCTTCGAAATCGGTTAATTCATATGCCCCTTTATTCAAAACTTTTAACAAAATATAGGGTCCTAACCACATAGACCTGAATTTCCCTGTCACCAGGGATTCCTTGTCTTGATCCCAGAGCAAGACAAGTTCCCCATTAGAAAAAATCCTAGGTTTGAACGATTTATCAAATTGATTTTTAACCCTATTTTTATGAGTCTCATTTGCTATCAACGCATCTCTACGTTTTTCATCTAGATGTTCTAAATGTAGCAAACGTTCTTCCAGTTGATTCATGTCAGGTAACACATGAATGGCAAATTTTAAAGATAATATTTCACTTTCAACCAGAGTTACTACTTCCACCCTGTGAAGGAGTTGGAAAGGTGAGAACCCCGTGGCAGTTTTCACATTGGTTCGATTAGTCGAAAGTGCAGGATACAACATAATGTGCCAATTTGAATGGGCTGCGTTGATAATATGCTTGAGAATAGTCTTCAAGATCTTATTGACTGCCTCGACTTGACCATTCTCTTGTGGGTAGAAAGAAGATGAGTGCTCTTGTTTAAACCCTAGCACAGTAGCAATTCGGTCATGATGTTGTTTTGGAAATGAATTCCATGGTCAGTGACAATCTCTTTTGGAATACCGAAATGTGCGATGATCTGGTTGAAAATGAAAAAAGCTGCAGTTTTCCCGTCAACCCTAAAGGTGGGCATTGCCTCTTCCCACTTCGTAAAGTAATCCACAATGATAATGATGTATTTGTGCCCCCCAGTTGAGACTAGGTTGCACACCACGTAATATATCCCCCACTTGGTGAAGGGGCCCCTTGTGATGACAGGAAACAATGGAGCAAGATGTGATCGCATCGTTCTAGTGTAAAGATGACAAGGATGACAACGCTTCATGGCTTCCACATAATCTTTAAAGATTGTGGGCCAGAAATAACGGGCACACAAAATATTATGGGCCGTTGCTAACCCAGATAAATGACCCCCACATGGTTCGCTATGGGGATCATTTAGGACACTCTCGGCCTCTTCGTGGGTGAGGCATCGACATAAAACATAGTCTACCCCTCTATAGTATAAAGTATCCCTGACGATAAGGTAGTTTTTCGCATGTAGGCGTAGTTTGCATCGTTCTTCCCACGAAAAGGTTGCAGGACACTTCAGAGTCTGGAGATGGATAAGTATATCTCCATACTAAGGATCAGAGGTGGAAATCATAAAAATGTGTTGATCTGGGAATGAGTCTTCTTCAACTGCTACATCTTCTTCTACTGGAAATTCTGTAATAAGCTCTACAAAAAATAAGTTTTTTTTTTGGAGGATTGAAAACCCAAGTCAAACTCCTGGAGAATGACTATCCATTTGTTGAATTTGCCTCCAACTATGTGTCGGGACAAAACATACCGGAAAGGATTGACATCTACCACTACTTTCATAGTCCTTAGTAAGATGTAGTGACGTAACCTATGCACAACATACACAGCTGCTAAAGCCAACTTTTCAACGTGGGAGTACCGGAGTTCAGGGCTTGATAAAGCACGACAAAGGTAATAGACGACATGCTCTTGGAGCTCATCATATTCCTGGACTAGCACTACCCCAATGGTCAACTCAGATGCGGCCAAATACAATATAAAATCGTGAGTGTAATTTGGTAGACACAACAAAGGAGCCGACAACAAAGCTTTCTTTAATGCCACAAAAGCAAGTTGTGTGGTTTCATCCCATACAAATGGGGTGTCCTGTTTGAATAGGCACATGAAACCTTTGGTGATCTTGGCATAATTCATGATAAAACACCAAAGAAAGTTAGACTTTCCTTGTAGGCTCTGAAGTTTCCTGATAGAATGAGGAGGAGGCAGATTTACAATGGCCTCAACTTTCAAAGGATCCACTTGAATACCTTTGTTAGAAACAATGAACCCGAGCATCCTACCTGACTCAACACAAAAAACACACTTGTGGGGAGTCAAGCATATTTTGTAATGCCAACATCGTTCAAAAATTAAACGCAAGTGATTTGGATGATTGATCCTCTTACGAGAATGCGCAGGTAGATCATCTAAGTATGGTTCGACAATAGTATTGATGTCATGGAAGGCAAATTTAATGCTCACTGAAAGGTAGCCCCTGCATTTTTCAATCCAAAAGGCATTTTATTATACGCGAATGTACCCCAAGGACAAGTGAAATCCGTTTTATGTTGATCTTTCGACTTGATTTGAATCTGATTGTACCCGAAACACCATCCATAAACGAAAAAACCTCACTCCTCGCATAATCATCAATGATTTGATCTATGAATGGTGTGGGGTAGTTGTCCTTAGGACAAGGTTTGTTTAAATCATGAAAGTCAGTACATATGCATATCGCCCCTTGCTTTTTATCGACAAGAACAGGATTGGATACCCACTCCGTTAAAGCGACCGAGTAAATAAAACCAACTTTCAACAGCTTTTCCACTTCAGCCTTAACGACTTCCGCTTTCCGCAGATTGACAGGTGTAAGTTTTTGTCGAAATGGTTTGGCATCAGGATAGGTTCGGATTTCATGTTCGACTATCGATGGATCTATTCCTAGCATCTCCTCATATGACCAGGAAAACACATCGTGAAACTCCTTAAATAAGGTCATATAGATAGCAATCTCCTCCACAGAGCAGTTTGCACCAATATATACATTTTCCATGAAGTTGGGATTTGTAGAGATGTTGATAGGGATAGTAACGGAAATGTTTTCCATATTCCCCTTGGTGAATATTCTCTCCCTTGGTAAGGGATTGATCGGTATATCAACATCACCTGCTAGTCTCACATGGAACTCTTGATTTTCAATCCTGCTTAACTCTGGAAGAAAGTAGGATCTATGGTGAAGATCTTCGCAGATCTTATCTCGCCCACTCATAGCTTCCAAAATGGCTTCGTCTGAAGGAAAAACCATGTCTAAGCAATCGTCAGTATACAAAGGGTTCTCTACCCAAGTAGACAGATAGGATTCTTCCGGTCCTCTGAGACTGTAGGGAGAAACAGAACAAGATCAATAGTGGTGTTAACGATAGCTTGATAAGCTACTTCCACTACTGATAAGGGCACTTCAGGTTTGTAACGGGAAGGAAGGACCCAAGGATCCGTTCTATCGACAACCATTACAATAGACTTCCCTACACTAGTAGAACCTAAGTAATTTATCGGGGCTGGGATATCAAATGTGCCCATTAATGATGGATACATTCCAGCCCCCAAGATCTCTGTAGCAGGCTTGACCTGATCAACCATTGGAACGGTGGACTCATTAGTTTCCATACGGCCCTTCCAAGTGAAACTGAGTTGGTCAAAAATAACCAACTTCCCTTCATGTGGAAACACTATCACTCGAAGAATGACCGAGGTGATTGCACACATAACGTAAGTCCAACTTCTCCCCAGAAGCAGGTTATAATCCAATGGGGCATCAATCACCTCTACTTCAACAGACACTGCCTTCCCTGCAAACTTAATCTCAAAATCTGGTAGGATACCATGTGGACGAAATGACCTTCCGTCGAAAGCAGTAATTAAGGTGTTCGATGGAACTAGCTTTGGAGATCCAAGAGCCTTCCAGCAAGACGAAGACATGACACATGTGGAAGCACCTTCATCAACAACTCTCCTTCTAATGGTCTTTCCACCATGAATGACATCTACTGACAATGCCACATGATACGGCAGGCGAATCTTAACATCAGAAAAATTAAATTTTGCCATAAGGCTCGATGAATCCATACTACCTAAGGCTTCTAAGTGTGCATCTCGATGGGTGGGACAACTCTGTAGCACCTCTAAAGCCGACATTGCACATGGGGTTTGGGATAAATCTTTAAATACAGAGTAATTGGTTGCAACCCTCATGTTGGGATTATGCAACACTTTCTTAAAGACACCTTTCTGTATCTTAGGCATAGGTTCAACAGGTTTCTTGATTGTGAGAGGGTTAGAAGTTTCACTTATAGACTTACCCTTCTCTGCAGCCTCCGTCTCATAGTTCTTATTTCTGGTCTGGAGTAATGTCTCGGATCGAACCATGTTGATATAATTTTGGTCGGGGGCATTAGCAGTGCCCCCAACTATGTTAGAAACCGAAGCTGCATTCTATCCTTGGGGAAATGGATCCTTTAGGACAGTCGGTTGTTAATTTTTGAGCAGCTTCTGAGCTTGATCCATAAGAGGGCATTGATGGGTCAGGTGATCTTCCTGGCACAACTTACAAGGAAATTTCAACTTCTTCTTCTCTTTTCCCCCCCCATCAGCATTATTTGTGGCTCTAGGATTGTTTTGATTTCCCTCACCTTTCTTCCCCTTTTTCTTTTTCCCACTGGGCTGGTGATTTCCCTTTTGGGAGGATTGAGCAAAAACATTTGCGTTTTGGGGCGAGGGGGCAACCTTTGTTGCCTCCACTGTAGACTGTTTAACAGACAACTCATGGATTTTTTTTCCAAAGACTCTACAGTGGGATATTTAACTAAACCAACCACACCATCAGCATGGGGTCCAGGCTTAGGTTTCTCGACACTATGTATTGGCCGCGGTGCATCGGGGATTATTTCAGATAGTATCCCAGACTGAGAGTAGATCAAATCTAACTACTGGGCCTTGAGGATAGCCTCTTCCTCATTAGTTACTCCTGTGGTGGATACATCCTTAGATATATACGGTAATAAGGACTTAAGGAACCATTCTAACAAAAAATCAGGAGGGATAGTGGCCTTGATGAGCCTCTTCCACCTTCGCCACTATTGGATATGATCCGAAATGTGAGTGGCTTTGTCCTGCCGAAAGGTGGACAATAAGTAAGTACCGGCATCATACTGGACATGAAGTTAGAAGTGGTTAAGGAACACATTGTCTAAGTCCCAAAAACTATCAAACGCAGCAGAGGGAAATTCAATATACCACTTTGCTGTGGCACTAGTAATAGTTCTTTGGAACAACCTCAACTGAATGGTGTCCTTCTTCAACGAGTTGGAAGACATCACAAGTGAAAGGTAGTGATATGACCCCCTGGGTCTTCACCAAATTTTCCCTCGAATTTTGGAATGTCCGAGGGTATCTTGGTAGGGACAGGTGGCCAAGTGGCATCATGTTTCACCGGGTCATTCATTAACTTGGACAAATATGGCAAGTTTAAAGTTGCCAGGAAAGGATGTTTGGGCCTAACCAGAGCCTGAAAAGTACGAGCTTGGGAGGTAGAAGGACTTTCCCCTTGGTTCGCATGGTGGGGTTGCCCCCGACTACCGGTTGCAAAGTAGTTGGACTACTTTGAAATGGATTCCACCCATAAGCCAGTGGATTATTTGTGTGTGGTGCAGTGTATGTGGTTTGAGCCGCTCCAGTTGATACTGGAGTCTGGAAAACATGAGAAGGTATCCCTCTGCTAAAAAGTGAGAAGGGAGAACTCATGAATGGAGCTGAAACTGGAGTTTGGAAAACTTGACCATAAGAGTTAGTATTTCCAAACTGCATCCCCACATATGTGGGTGTAGGGCCTACATAAGGAGTGGATGGGGGAATGTGCCCCCCATTCCATGGGAAAGCTTGGACAAATGAAGAGGATCCAATAGGACCACTCTGAGCTATGTGTGCAAAAGAGGGTGAAGCAAAAGGTGCACTGGGGATCCCAATGACCACCCCACCAGAAGTTACTACTACGTTTGTGGAAGACGGTGGTTGAACCACCCGACTAGCTGGAGTTAAAGGAGTAGCAAGTATATTTGTTCTAGGAGTACCAACCGGGGGAGGTTGCACTCCTTCAGTTGGAATAGCTGAGATGGGGGTAGATGGAGTCTGTCATGAGCTAGCCATATGTCTTCTCATAGGAACACCAATCACAGGTGAATCAAATGGAAGAACCTGGACGATCATGTGATCGTTTAAGTTAGTAAGAGGTGAATTAAAGTTTCTTGCAAACTCATCAGCTTGTAAGTCTTCTATCTCTACTGTGGTTGTATCAACCTAGTTTGTCCTAAGTTTTGGTTCACCAGGAACTTCACCGATTCCTACTGGTTCAAAAGAACCATTTGTGTCTAATCTACGCCTTTGAGGGGGCGGTGGAGGCTCCACTGTAGTAGATGGAGGAAGGTTTTGCAACCTTAAAAACCTTCTTGACCTTGTAAGAGGTTGGTCCTCCACGATTGAAAATTGACTCTTCACACACCCTAAGTCCGACTAAACACAAACAAACCACTGTAACAATCACTACAAAATTTCCTAAAGCCAAAAAATACACAAAGGGTATAAGATATGCTTTCCAAAAGAAAGCTGAGAGACAATTACTTGGCATCCTTGTAGATGTTATTAGCCATAAGCGGAGGAATCACCCAACCACCCTCCCATACCTTCTACCAGGGTTACCTTCCAAGCCCGTCCAATGTCAACCAGAAATAGCCTTCCAGTGTACCTGTGTATGAACCCTAGATGTCAAAGAGACTAAAGGCTACCGCAACTGTACTGACAGTATGGGGAGACAGTCGTAAGCCTGTTTCGTACGCATGGGCAAGGTAGCAAAGCCCAAAACCCTGTCAACACTAGCACCACACGAGGCCTAAAGGGTGGTATTGACAGAAGTCCCCAGATGCGAAAAAGCCTTGGTATACTTTTTGACAAGGAATCAAAGGGTTATCTCCTCAGTCCAAGCCTCCACGTGGCCTCGTTCTTAACTCCTGTTTGAGAGGAGCTTCCCAGATACAATCAACACTTAAGAGGTTTTACCTATTGATTGGCCAACTACGTCTGAAATTAAACACTTGTGGAGAGTTAAAACTCCCTAATCCACAAGTCTATCCTAAGCTAGTTGGTGTAGGAGCCTATAAAATAAAACTTACTAATAATTTTTAAATTATATCGTTCATTTTAGAAGGCTGTTTTTAGTCAGAGGTAAATGGCGTGAAACAATGTGGTGTTATAGACTCGATAACAAAAGGAAAAATGATGTATAAAGCCAATTTCAAAGTAAATTGTGACTACTTAAACCAAATTTCTTTTCTTTTTGCAATAGTAGAAGCTAATGAATTTAAAACTAAATGTGAGAAAACTAAGACTTCTTTTTATACTTTTTTATTTTTATTTTAAAAATACTGAAAAGAAACGACTAAATGCAACTAAATGCAAAAGTATAAAATGTTTTTCTTCTTTTTTCAAAATCTTCAAAAACTATAATGCAACTAAATCCAAGTTTTGAGCAAGTTCAAATAATCAAAGCATATAAAAAGTGAAATGAGGCATACAAGACCTAAAATGACCTACTTCGACCAACCAGAAGAAGACTCGAAAAAAACCTGGCTTGGAGAAAATATTGACCCCAAAGAGTCCACTAGATTCACAAAAAAAGGAGTGACAAACTGATGCCACAAAATGCAGCACATAGTATAAAGTATCCAAAGCTCTGATCACTGACCTAGACAGAAGCACTCAAACTTATAGACCAAGTAGGAGGACCACCTACACTTCAACAAGATGAAAGAAAATCAAACAAAAGGCTCAAAGTCTTGAAAAACAAGCAAATGGTGTGACATACAGACTTTAGACTCACAGAGTCATGCCATAAACATAAGACTTCCAAACAATGTAAATCCAAAGAGACAGGGATAAACAAACCCTACCTAAATTTTAGGTCTACAGGAAACACGCGACTGTGTATGTAGGAAACCCGTGTACGACACGCGACTGTCTTATACAACAACCCACATATACAAGGTCATACACGCGACTGTGCACAAAACAACCCGTGTGTATTTCTAAGTTTTTTTCAAAGGAAAAGGACTAGCACAAACTTTTGGGCACACTACATTGTAAATCAAAAGCAGGATAAAAAGGACCACACTCAGAATAAAAATCATAACAAAGACTGGTAAAGGAAATGTACAAGATGAACCCACATTAGGATGGGCTCCCCAACGGAGTCGCCGGTTCTGTTGTACAGAACAATACACCCATGTAACCTAGGGTTTAGGGTTACCAACTTACTAATAGACTTGCAAAAAATTAGATTTTACATAAAATGAAATGAAAAAAGGAAGAGAGTTTGGCTTACCTGGTTTATGATGGTTGATCCAAGCTTGGTCTTCTCTCGCTTCAATCTTCTCCAAAGCTTCTAGGGATGCTTCTCTTCACCTGCAAAGAGCCAATTCTTCAAGAAATATCTCATACACATACATACATACATACATATGTATGTATGTATGTATGGATATATATATTAGAAGTTAGATGAAACACATATTAATAATGTAAATAACATCATTAATTAATCCATATACATGATAAAAGCACAATACAGAGATTGGAAGAAGAATTCTCTTTATTAACAAACAATGTATAGGTGAGAATACAACCCAACTTTTGACCCAAGGACTCCTCTGCAACCGAGGACTCTGAGTTCTACTGCTCCAAGACTCTGAAGGTATACCACCATCATAACTTTGCTCTTCTGGAATTAATTGATTAGCCCCATCCGAAGGCCTCTATTTATACATTGGGAAATAGAGTGGTTTCGAAGGTTAGGATGGTTGAGACAGTTGGGATAGTTATGGATTAAGGCCCAACAAATCTCATCTAATCATGATTTATACTTTTTCATGTCGAATTAAGGTACACGCGAGTGTTTATATAAGCAAGGCGCGTATGACACACTTGTTGCTCAAAGGGAACTCACGTGTGCAATGTACATGCGGGTTGCAATGTACATAGTCACATGTGACACACGAGTTGCAATGCACATAGTCACATGTGCAATCCTAAACTCAGAATAAAACTATCTCAGGTTGGTTTGGAGATCATGCATCAATGGTCATGCACATCTATAGCGTTTTGGCCACTTCAATCCTAATTGTCCTTTTGTGTACCGACATAATGAATGTTAACACTCAGACAGAGAAGTGCCATTTTGGCTGATAACAGGGTGTTAAAGAAGAAAACTTGGGATTTCTGATCATTGACTTCCAACCTCGAAGCTAAGCCAAAATAAGATTTTTTTTTTGAACCTCCTAGGTTCTTGGACTGATGGGTAGCCCATTAGCATTGTGTCATACACAAACTGTTGGTGCATTTTTTTGGCAGACATCGGGTGAACACTTGGCCCTCTAAGATTATTGTTGTCCCTCAAAGCCGCAATTAATTTTCCCAAACCTTCCTCCATAATATTGAAGAGGAAAGGGGATAATGGTCCTCCCTGTATTATCCCCTGGAAGGCTTAATTAGACAAGAAGGATCCCCATTCACAACAATGGAGAAGAAGGTCGAGGACACTAAGCTCATTATCCAATCAATCCATTCCCTACTGAACCCAAAATCTGTTAGCATACTTTGAATGAATTTCCATTTGATTTTATCGTAAGATTTAGCTATATCAAGTTTTACCATCATACCAGGGATTTTTTTTCGCTTTTATAGAGTGGAGCATATCGTGGACCAAAATGATTCCATATGTTAACTGCCTACCCTCCACAAAACCTGATTGTTCAGGAGATATGAGGCCTGAAAGGAGGGGTTTCAGTCTATTCACAATTACCTTTGTTATGATTTTGTAAATGACATTGCAGAGACTTATGGGGCTGAACTTATCTGGAGAATAAACACCTTCACTTTTTGGAATGAAATAAAGAAAGGTCACATTGAAAGCTGGAAAAGTCCTCTTAGAGATCATGGAGTCTTCAACTATCCTCCAAACTTCCACCTTGATTAAATCCCAAAAATGATGAAATAAGTTCACCATGAATCCATCTAGGCCCGGGGCTTTGCCTTCTTTCATCTCTAACACAACTTCCTCTACCTCAATGAGGGTTATAGGTTTCATCAAAAGATCATTTTGTTCTTGAGTAACCATGGATGGAATAAACCTAGTTATTTGGTCAATGTATCCCCTCCTATCATGCCTTGCTTCAGACATTATGTCAGTACAATAATTGTTCAAAGTGGTCTCTATTTCCTCTCTGGTTTCCACCCATTCTCCTATATCATTATTAATGGAGAATATTTTGTTTTGCATCATGTGTTGGACGACCGAGCATTGGAATAATTTTGTATTTCTTTCCCCCTCTTTTAACCATCGGTTCCTAGATTTTTTCCGCTAGAGAATTTCCTCTTGCCTTTCCCTCTCTTCTAGTCTAGAACACAGGTTCAATTCTTCCATTTTCCGGTTGGTAGTGTACACTTAATTTGTACCAATAGATTGGACCTCCTGTAAGTGATATTCCAGGATCTTTTTATCAGCAAAAATATTACCAAATTCTTCCCTGCTCCATTTCTTAATCCTTTCTTTTAGACCTTTGAGCTTCTGTTGAAATTTGTACATACTCTGTACAATTCCTTCACTTAGTTCTTCCCACCAAGTCATGATATTTTCATCAAAATCTGGATGCTCAATCCAGAACTGTTTGAACCTAAAGAGTTTTTTGAATTGGGAACCTAACCCACTCCACATTAATTCAATTGGCCAATGATATGATCCTACTCCCGGGAGTGTAGCTGAATGTATTTCACTCCCAAGGTCCACTATGGATTTAGATACCATAAATATATCAAGTCTGGAAGCAATGTGTTTATCCCTCATCCTCTTATTGTTCCATGTGAACCATACCTCTCCAGGAGTGATGTCTACAATTCCTAATTCTTCAATGGTGTCTTTGAAAAACTCACATTCTTCCTCTAGCCTGCGCTGACCACCCTTCTTCTCCTCCAACGAGGTTATTGGATTGAAGTCACCTCCTATGACCCAATGTTCATTGGACATATTGTCCCGAATTCTCCTAAGAGACTTAACAAAATCCCTCTTGTCCCCTGCATTTTGCTGTCCATAAACATTCGTGACCACTCCTTGAACTAAGAATCCTACAACCTTAAAATCTGCTAAAAGGAAACATCGGTTACCTTGGAATTCTCCTAAACTCACCCTAGTGGGGTCCCACAAGATTCCCAAGCCTCCCACGAAACCTCTTGCATCAATGTCGATCCCTTCATTACCCCTCCATATTTTCTTACTTAGGTCCTGGATTTGAGTTTCCGAGCACTTAGTCTCTTGTAAGAATATTATGGCTAGATTTGTTGTCTTGATCTTTTTGCTTAAAATCCTTACTTTTCAGTAGCTATTTAGGCCCAGTATATTCCATGACAAAATATTCATTTAGAAACTTACATACCTAGGGCCTCCTTAATGGTAGGGTACTGTCTTGACTCTACCAATCTCCTGCCTGATTCTGCTACCCTCTGCTTGTTCAATTTCCTCCCCGTCTTCTTGTTTGTTTCTTCGGACTTCCTTTTCATCTCCTTGTGGGACCCTGTGCTAATCCCTAGCTTGTTTGAGGCCTGAGCTTTCAGGATGGCCTCTTTTAACATGATCAATTGTTCTTGCGAGACGTAACCTTTTCCTACATCTGTGTAGGACTGCTCTATCCCCTCTAGGTCCAGGTCTCCAATAACCATATCCTCTACTTCCTCTCTTGTTTCTTTCTCCTTCGTATCATGCTGCTTCTCTTTTGTAGTCTCTTCCTCCCTCGGGGATGCTACCTCCATTGTCTCCAGGGGTGTTGTAGAGGAAACTATTACTATGACTGGGGGTTAAGAGGCCACCAACATACTAGGGCTTAAAGACTGATATAGAATGTTCTGCAAGTAAAAATAAGAAAGATTCGGAGATAAGTAAGGTCCATACCTGATTCACTAAAGGCTGGTCCAATATTTCTCTAGCCCTTCCTCTTGCTCCTCAATCCAAGAGACCCGCAAAGCAATTTGAACCTTCCTCAAACCAATTTGATTAAATATAAAACAATGATAATCAAAGCAATATGAAACCCTATTTTGATTAACATTACTATCTGATCATAAACATAGATATGATATGTATTAGACAATGATTTGGGAAAGAGAAGAATATCACATATTTATTATCAAGTGGAAGAATTACAATGTTCACCTTCTCCTCTTGTTAGGCACCTCACTAAACCTTGATTTGGATCTCCTGCTTCTCTTCTCCAAGAATCTTAGCCTCCAATTTGTGAAACATAGGAAGATGGCGTCTAGGGAAAAGGTAGGGGGGATGAGAGTCCAAATTCCACCAACATAACAATACAAAGGTGAAGTCCTCTTCATGGACCTCTCTCTCTCTCTCTTATATACTTTTTCTAAAGAGTTAGGGTTGAATAGGGATCAGTTACAACTGCAGGATCAGTTTCAAAACCACCCAAACCACCCCCAATTCAATAATTTTGATATTTTGATATTTTTTTGGCCACTTTAGGAGAAGTTCGCGGGTTCTATGAAGCATAGTCCCGAATTCCAAAGGCAAAGTCACGGGTTTGCTTAAACAAAGTCTTGAATGTGTCAAAAAATCAATTTTTAGGGTACTTCCATACAATTCCATGGTTTGGTGTCTCCTGAATTTTTTTTTATTACTCAGATGCCTTTCCAACAGTCTAGGGAAGAGGTTAAACAAAGTTACAAAACTCTAGATATGTCTCCTCCAATCAAGGTGTTTTTTCAGTGACTTTCACAAAATGTTGTCATGGAAGTGTTGACATGCGATGAAAACATAGGAAAGTGGTCATAGGCAGAGATGTGTCATTTTAGGCTATAACAGATTCCCCCTAATGTATGATGTTTGAGGGGAAGACGATAATTGAAATACATTATAAAAAGGAAAAATCCGAGTCATGGAGTCGAAGAGAGGAAGAATTCAACATCATAGGCTCGAACGAAGGTACCTGAAAGAGAGATAAATGCTAGACAAGTGACTGGTCATTAAATCGATCACATCATGGGTTGGTATCCACATACCACATCATATATATCATATTTCATCCAAGAGGATAAGTAAACATACACTTGTCATTATGAAAGAAGGAAATCTCATGATAACTTACGGCATCAAAATCACATAATCATAGTAAAATTTTATAAGAATGGTAACATCATCACATCATACTCATAGTATCAGCATAAGCATAGTAACATCACAAGTATGGTAGTAACATATAATCAGTTCTAACGTGCCAAAATATAGTTCACTCTGTCTAGCTAAGTCCAACAGATAATAAGCAAAATAAAGTGCAGTGTGTTTGATGGTGAACATGCCTAGTCAAAATCCAAAATATAGTTTACTCAGTATAGATGAGTCCAACAGATAACAAGAAAAATATAGTTTAGTGTGTATGAAGGTAAGCATGGCTAGTCAAAATATGGGCGTTACATACACCCACCCCTCGGGAAACTTTGTCCCGAAGTTATGGTCAAAATAGTGAGGAAAAATCTCGACGCATAGTCTATGCGTCCTCCCAGGTAGCAGATCCTGGGATATACCTATCCCATTGGACCTTAAATTGGTCCACGTGGATACTAGGAAGTTGTCGAACCCTAGGACCTAGTATCCATAATGGTTTGACCATGAAGGTTACCTCATCCAAGACTAGTGGATTCTACTACGGTGGATTGATGTTCTACTTGGTTGTTATGAATTTCCACATGAATCCGATGATTGTTACCCAAACTATGCATGGGTTCTTTTACTTCCCCTTGCATGCTACTAGTATGGCCTTTAGGACAATTCCACTAGAAATTAGGGTCTCCGCATCCCCAACAAAAGACATTGTGTGGTGCTAATTTCACGCTGCTGGGAGGAGTCCTCTAGGATGAGTTCCTTCCCATGAATCCTCTAAAGCCTCTCGTTCCTCTATTGGAACTGCCTTATGTTTGACCCAGACTTTGATGGGTTGCATACAATGCCTGTGACACTTAGTGAATTGAAGTGTTACCCCTCAGGGTGAACCTTTTATCATAAGGAGGAGGTCTAGATTGTCCTCCCCTGAAGTATGGTCGTGGGACTTTTCGGTAACATACTGATTGGACCCTATCAATTTGATACCTCCTCTCACTTCTGACATGTCCTCCGCATAACAAGCATACTCGACTACCATAGAAACTGAAGTTGGCTTCCACATCTGTACCGTGACCCTGATCTTGTAGTTGAGTCCATTCACAAAATTCTCTACTTAGCGATCATCTGAGTCCAAGTAAAGAACACATATCACTAGTTCCATGAACCTAGCTTCATACAATTCCATAGTCATGTTTCCCTGTACCAAAGCATGAAATGCACCTGCCTGTTGTTCCCTGTAATAAGCTGGAAATTACTTCACGTTGAACCTCTCCTCAAATAATTCCCATGAAACAATCAGAGGAGTAAGTTGCAATTGTTTCTCCATATCTGACCACCAGTTTAGGGAACCACCCTTTAGCTAGAAGATGGACATTCTAGCCTTGGAACTGGAGGTGTATTCATTTAATGCGAAGCACCTCTTTATGCCTTCCAACTAGGCTTCAACATGCTTACTCGGTAATCCTCCAGAAAAATTGGGAATTTTGATCTTTTGCAGCTCCCTCCAAATGTCATGAAGCAGTTCCAACCTTGGGTCCTTTTCCCTCTCAGAGTTCTCTCGTCTCACCTGCCTGTTCAATGTGGTCATAATAGTCTCCAAGGATCTCAGTATGATCTCCATTTCGAGAGTGGAGGTTGTCTTTGGCCGTGTCGATGGCTGTGCTTGTGGCGACAGTGAGGGTGGTCGAGCTCAACCTCTACGTGTTTGAACCATGATAGTTCTTGGAACATCACAAACATTATATCATCATTTTCTCAATCCAATAATCACAGAGATAAAATTTAGTCACACAATGCCTAAACTTATGTCGGGATATCACGCGTCTCGAATTGGCATAAAACTTGCATTGACGTTTTCATTATATGATTTCGTCATGGAGTATAATCACTGCCTTAGCGTTCAACTCATTATGCTGGTCTCAACAGTGTCTTATTTTTCAGATTTCACATCCGTCTCGCCTCTTCGAATATAAGTCGAAGTCTGGATAATGCCTTAAGTTAACACTTGAATTTTCAATAAAATAAACTAACTTACGTTAACATATCCAAATTTAAACTACATTTTTTATCTACATTTTTAATGTTACAAGTAACCTTCAACATTTAGTATTAACAATTAATATCCCATTTACACAAAAGTAACATTAAATACTACATTTAATTTTCTAACCTAGAATTAATCTAACATTTAATTTTAACGTTTAAACACTAACCTTTATCATTAACATTAATCAAATTTTCCTTAAATAATTAAATAAAATTTCAAATTTTATTAAAATAATTAATGTAGGTTAAGAGGCTTTAATTAATTTTATTAACAAGTTTTAAGGTTTTATTGCTTAACATTAATTTTAGATATAACAAAAATAAGAAGATTTAATCACTTGACTATTTTAACTTTATGTAAAATAATTAATTAAATTTTTAATTAATTAAAATAACGACCTAGCCTTACCTAAGAGTGAAGTCCACGCGGTATCCCACCTCCCAACCCCACCAACCAACGCCTCCCACCGTCCTTATCTCCTCCCCTTCTACACTCCAGCCATGCAGGTCATCCTGGCCCACGGCGTCCTACACCGATGGCCTGTCCAATGACATATGGGAGGGACTGGGATGTATGTAAGCCACACGGGATGCATGCATGCCCTTCTCCCATCGTCCCCTAGTAGCGTCCTCCTTTATAAACAAATAAATCCCTCCCCGTGCGGCGAAGGACCTTTTTGGTGAGCTCTGAGACTGGACATGGACATACATGGGCCGTTGGAATCCATGGATATCAAGCTCATTGGCGATGTGGTCCGAAAATGACAAACCTTCTGGGAGTGAGAGATGACTAGGTTCTCCCTTATTTGGGTGTTCAGGTGTTGGTGAACTTTTATGCTTATTTTCAGAGGCATCTCACCGCCAAGGAGAAGGAGCACGGTCTTGTCAAGCTCGAGAGGTAAAATAGCCCTTTATTTTTTTTGTTTTTGGGTTAACGCAAAAAAATTGGATATATCTACATTAGGTAAGCATCGTGCAGAGTTTATTGGGCTTAGTATTTGGTTCCATGAACACATCCCATAAATCTCCTATGACCGGGATGCTTGCGTCCCTGTATGTAGAACGCCCTCGACCATCTGCTTTCTCTTATTATGGTCATAAGACCAATTCTCTAGCCGACAGTGCCACTGGACCCACCCATAATTCAACCGGATTGAGTATTATATATATATACTAGGTACTTATCTTTTGTGTCACTAAATGTGCATATGAAAAAGACAGAGAACTATTTCTTAGTTGTGAAACGCTTTCCATTGTATTTTGGCTCGCCGAGTTTTAGAGGTAGGTCCCAGGATGACCCAGACTAAAGATGAAAGAGAGAGTTGCTGCTTCTATACTGAGTTAGGATTTCTAACGGGTGCTCGGTTTAAATCCCTTCTCGAGGCTTCTATCTGAATCTCTGCCAAAGCCGCACTCAAAGTTCCAAGTGCTAGTGGTGTCTCCATGGAACCTTCTATGGATACTGCTAGAACCCTACGATGATGGAGGAGCGAAAGGGAGGTTCAAAGCACATAAGTAAAAAATTAGTATTCTCTCATGATACGAGGAAATAAATACAAGTAGGGCACAATATTAAAATATCTTTCCTTGGAAACAAACCCACCTGCCAGAAAGACTAAGTTAGATATGTGCTCCGGAGCTTTGGAAAGCAAGTGTTACCACATATACAATTTGCAGCTAGGATACCATGGTGTAGCACAAAGACTTATCTCTTATTTTATTCCGAGCTATTTTTCACAAGGGGTATAAGCATGGATCATTACAAATTCAACCATTCCATAGTCTTGTTCATCAGATTTTCCTTGCCAAGACTGAGATTCATCAGTCCATTAAGATGCTTTTAGTGATGACCTATTTCATTTCATTAGAGCAACATATTAGACATGGTACACACAGTCACAGAGGGTCCCTATCAGATGGAGACATGTATATATGGTGAGATCAAGTATACACATCTATAGTTTGATTTTGCTCTATGATGTATGTCAAACACCTATGCTTGTCTTGTTAGGATGAATATGGTGACCTATGCTTATATTGTACTATGCTTGAACTTGTGCCATGACTAATCAAAGAACTTGTTGTGAAGACTATTTCTTATGCCATGGTTGTATAAAGAGTAAACCTTAGTGATTTGTTGGCTCCATGTGTCACCTGTCCTCATACATCTAGTTCATCCATTTTTGAAGTTTACCTGATGACTTAGATTGATTAAGACTTGTGATATTGAAGATATTTCCCCATATTGACTCTTGTACATGATAGACTCCATGTTGTTTTGTGTCTCTATATATGTGGATTTGCCAGTATGACTAGGTTCACTGGGAAGTTCTCTTTTAGTCCTCAAACAAGTGCTCCACCAAACAGTGTTGCTAAACACTAAAGAATTGGAACGCATAAAACATATATCTAATGGATGAAAAAGTATAAAAGATTTAAATGGTAGTCAATGGCCAAGGGGTTGATCACTCATTCTTTATATAATGTAAGGCTCATCTTCCCTCCACAAGGGCAGCAGGGAGAGGCAAACCCGTCAGGGCTATGGATTGTTCGCTGGTAGCAGGTCTAGGCCTTAGTCATTTACTTGTGCTTAGAAGGATTTCTAGGGAACATGCTCTTGTAGGCTGGCTACTATCTTGTGAAAAAGAAAATTTATTGAAAAATAAGATCAATGGTCAAAGGATGAGCACTCACTCTTTGTATAGTGTTTAGCTCATTTTCACCCACAGGGAAACAGGATGAGACTAGCTTGCAAAGGCTATGTATTTGTGAGTACTGGAACCCAGAAGGCTTCCAGGGCACCTACTTTTGAAGTTTGATCTATGTTTCAAATAAGTGCAAAGGAAAAATTGCTATAGTCTAGAGGAAACAAGCCCAAGTACTTTATCCATCTGTGAGACACCTCCATCCCCTACTGTTATTTGTCATGTACATGTCACTTTGGTTGAGTGTATTGGTTATCATTCAGAGGGATCACTTAGTCAAAGTAAGTCAGAAGTCATTTCCCTTTACCTAGCCTTGCTTTCCATCCTCACCCAACACTAGCACATTGTGTACACTTTGTAAGTATGGCATGATCAAGCAGACTTCCAAAAGGGTCTAAGATTTTTCAAAAGCACAGGTATATCTTACTTACTATTATTATTATTGTCACCATGATTATGAATAACATGATTTAAGTTTAGTTTTGATATACACCATTGGAGCATTTCTTACCCTGGATACTTAGAGGATCATATGGATACAATATCTCACCTTTAGTTTGGGTACTTTGACCTGGTAAACCTAGTTTGACCAAGTCAAGCATGGTCCCCAAGGAAGTGACTCAAAAAACAACATGGTCTATATTTGTTCAAGATATGTCTAGGACCAATACCTTGGTCTCATTTTTGAGAGTTTGTCCCCATATCTCTTGATAATTGATTATTATCACCTTATTATTAGCTAAATGATCAAGTTTTATTACATATGACAGTGTTTTTGGTTCTCCTAGAGAAGTACAGTGTTCCAGGGGGTACGAGTAGTCACTTATACCATTCTTCTGTGTCTCCAGATGATCTAGTGTACTCAGTTTTCCCCAGTTATCATCTTGGACATAGTTATGGTGATTTTATCATTTTCCAGAGGATGTACCAACAAAAATGAACTAGAAATTTCATTGAAAAAATTGTTCTGGCCTCTTGGG
The DNA here is from genome assembly GCA_001517045.1 of Pseudotsuga menziesii. Taxonomy (NCBI): domain Eukaryota; kingdom Viridiplantae; phylum Streptophyta; class Pinopsida; order Pinales; family Pinaceae; genus Pseudotsuga; species Pseudotsuga menziesii. Next base: position 134,524 of record LPNX010556643.1, read on the forward strand.
TTAAGGAAATGGCTTGGAATTTTGGAAGATGATGTGTTTCAACATCCCAGACAGTCCTTCAACATTTTTTAGTCAGCATTTGTCTGAATTTTTTTTCTTGGCTCAGTCAGTGAGGAAACCCCCCTAAGGGGTGCCCCCTCAACTTGGATAATGATGTATTTCATTGTTATATCATATGTTATGAAGTTGTAAATGGGATTAGGGTGAATTAATCCCCTAGTGAACCCCTCCTATGTATTATCATTTCACATCTTATGTTATATTGTGACTTTCACCTTAGATAGGAATCCTTAAGCAAATTGTGCCCCCCTTGTTGATGTGGTCACTTGATCCATGTGATGATCTTTGTATTGTTGATCTCCACCGTTGATGATGTCTTAATCTCAACCGTCAGATGATAGTTAGTTTCAATGTGGACACAGTCTCAAACTATTTAAGGGAGGTGACCCCCTCATTGTATTTCATGAGCTTTGGCACCAGAATATTAAATAAAGAGATTTGTCTGGGATTACACTCTGAGTATTGCTGATGATTTGATGATTGGCATTGTTGTTGTTATGTACTGAGCTTATTTGATTATAGATCTTGTATTTTTCCTTTACCCATTCGTCTGCAAACGCGATAGAGGAAGGCACATAGAGGAGGCGCAATAGAGGAGGGCACATATGTGAGGAAACTCACCTTGCCCTAGCTCTCGGGTGTCCGGTTAAGGGAGTAACTATTTCTTTATGATTTTTTACTTCCTATCCTTTCTTTATTCTACAGATCCTGCTCGTTTGACTTACCATTTGATTTTTTCTGGTTTGGCAGGTTGAAGGGGGCACTAGGGTCATTGACTAAAGCTAAACTCTATCAAATCCTTTCCCGGAATACTCATTTGACCAAGAAAGCAACATTCTTCATCATCTTAGAGGTCATCTACAAAATCCAGGTACGTATTCCACGTAAATACTTCTTCGTTTAATTTCTCCAGGCATTGCCCATTATTGCTTTTATTTGAAAAACCCTCATTAGAAGTAGGAAAATTCACCAGACCAATTTGCACTGTGAATTTGCAAATTTGGCGATTTGGGTTTTTTTGGCCATCCCTCAAAAATTCCTCTCCTTCCTAGATGTCATCTATAGACTCCATTTACCCAACTTCAGGAACTGATCTCTAGGGAAGAGGGCACCCCTCTCTATACCTGGAAACCCATTTCCCTTTGTATTTTTGCTCAAGTTTCACTTGAATTGTTTCAGATATCGAATCTCTCATCCAAGTTAGTGTGCAGGAAACCATAATCTTTAGTATTAACCTTATCTTGGGAATTTCTTAATTATCTGCTTAAATTACCACAGGGTCCGGGTTTGATCATTTGAATCGACACACTATATCCTAGAACTGATTTGAATCTTCACCAACCACATGATCCTCTAACTTGAGTAACATTATAAGCATAATTAACCACCCCTACTCAAGTATCCTTAATTTGAGGCTTATCCTCCGAGTCTAGGGTTTCAGGCACTCACCTTACGTATTCTCCGTTAAGAGTTTGATATGGTAATTTGTCTTAGATATTTTCTTTTAGGACCGATCTGGGTCTCCCCCATTATCACTTGGGCATCTCTAGTGGCATAAAGAGAAGGAAGTCTTAACCGACGTGACAACCGTCCATCATTTGGGGGTTATGATTTATGTAGGTCACGACTTTGGTTGCTCGTTCCCTTTGCGATCTATTGGATTTCTATATCGGGGAAACTACAAGATTCGTGATAACATTTTTTGCGCTGTTTCCGGGGAGGTAGAGGACTATCTTGGTTCATTTAATGTACCTCCAGCGTCTGTGAATGATTCTACTGTTTATATTCATTCATATCAAATCCGATTTTAAATCCAGTGGTTGCATTTTCAATCATTTAATTTTGTGCAGTCACTGTTTTGTTTTTATCTCTCTTATGACATTTTATTTTTGGAGAACACGACAATTCATTCACCTGGTGGCTCCACAACAAGACTCCCCTGAGGGACCTACCCACGTGTATAACATTTGAAAACTTATCCTATGCTATTGTAATCCTATGCTCTTCTGAATTATATAAAGACTACTGCACATGATGATTATTGTCCTTGCATTTAATGGGGACCACTGGATGTTGAATGCACATTGAATGAGATTTCGACGTCTATTACCGGAAGTTCATTCAAGGTATCCCCGACTGGGCACTAACTTGCTTCTGTGACGACCTTATCTTCAAATAAATGCTCAAAGGCATGCAACAATAAGGCACGCACGGAGTGGTGAAGTTCGTGGATTCAGGAAGCACTGAACAAGGGGATGGAATCAACTTTATTTGTTCTTTGCTCTTTCCACAAATAGTGCCCGGGTGAACCATTTTTGAATTATCTCGTGCTTGGAATAAGCAGAGAACTCGATGTAAAGAGGCACTGCCGCTACTCCTAGGTGTACATGCATTCTCGTATAATAAGGTAGTGCACTCTTACTCTAAGAGAATAAGTTATAATCCATCCATCAAAGATATTCCACTTGGGTTGGTTCCCGTGAGAGCTTGGATCAGACCCACTTCTTTTTCACCTTGTTGACTGCACGCTTACCATCATGAATTACTAATACATACCATTTTGTCTTTTAAAGTGGTATTATCAATATCTTGAGGATCCAGTTGAATGACAACGTCTCCAAGGGGCTAGGATATTTATAAATTGCATATGAAATAGGTGTTTATATGCCACTACTACGGTACAAAACATAGTTGGTACAACAACAATAAGGCAACGAAGAGAGAGGAGCAGGAAGCGGATCTTAAGTAAGAAAAAAGCGGGGGGATTTTGATAGATATTTAGATGGCGGCTCCAAGTAATAAATAGGAGCTACCAGATTGACTAACAAATCTAGGCAAAGATCCAGAAAATAGAGTATCCATCCAATCCCATTCCATTCCAACGGCGACAGCGAGTACAGAGAACACGACAGAAACGAGAGTAACTAGAGGTGGGTAAATCTCAAAGGTTGGTAGCATGCACTTTAACTAGAAGTGTGCCTCATCAAAATGAAGGCACTCCTTTGACTAAAGCAAAAATTTCTAATCAAATTAAAGGGAGCAATCAACAACAAAATGGTCAAACAAAGAAAGTAGTGGTACACCCTAAGAAAGACATCATAACCACCCCAACTTCTCAACCTACTGTCGTCAAAGGAAATATGTGGAAACCACCTCAAAATGCTAGAATTTTAAAAAGATATCCACCCCATGACAACACTATGTCTCAAGAACCAATCAAGATAGACCTTACAAGTAAAATCCCAAATCTAATGGTCTCGATATCACTAAAGAAATTGGTTAAAATCCCATTTGTTAAGGCTCAAGTCATGGGAATTTTAGGGTTATGTTGGTTGTGGAACCTGATATTCTAGATTCAAAGATGTCATTTAGTTGTGTTTGTACCCCAAGTGTACTATACAATCGTTCCCGAACCTTGGGGTTTGGAGGTAGCGCCCCCAAGAAATTTTTGTGGGATGTTTGTCGGCCAACAATTTTGCGGACCCATGGTATTGGGTTAACCGTAGTATTTTCCCATGGTATTTTCCCTATAAAAGAAAAGCATTGTAATACGGTTGGGTAGGGTATTGTATTGTATTGTAGCATTGTAAACAATCTCTGTGATTATGTGAGAGAGACTGTGAGAGTGTGAAGAGGAAGTGCAGCGGTATTGCTGTAGGTTGTATCCCTTCATCTTTCTAAACGGTAATAAAAAGGGTTGGCAATTTCTATGTGGACATAGCCCATAGTTTGGGTAAACCATGTTATATCTATGTCTCTCTGTAATGTGTTTAATGTGTTTTGCATCTTGTTTAATGATTTAACTGTATAATTGTTATTGCTCCACGGTCCTGTTTTCTAACAATTGGTATCAGAGCCAAAAGGTCTATTTGGCCGATAACTTCACAGGAAAGAAGGGTTCTTGGTTCGAGTGTGAGCAATGGCAGAAGAGGGAAAGTTTAGGGTCAAGAAATTTAACAGCCAAAACTATCAGTTATGGAAGATGCAAATGGAGGACTATCTGCACCAGAAGGATATGTACCTGCCATTGGGCGGAAAAGAAAAACAACTGATGACTATGAAGGATGAAGAATGGGAGGTTCTTGATAGAAAGGCACTGGGAACAATACGGTTGTGCCTGGCTTTGTCGGTGGCTTTCAATATTTCGAAAGAAAAAACAACAGAGGGTGTTATGAGCGCATTGGGTAAGCTCTACGAAAACCCTTAGCTTCCAACAAGGTATTTTTAATGAAGCATTTATTTAATATGAAGATGTCAAAAGGTGGATCTGTTGCTGACCATTTAAATGAGTTTAATATACTTACCAGTCTCTTAAGTTCTTTAAAAGTGAATTTTGTTGATGAGGTTAGGGCTCTTCTAATCTTGTGCTCATTGCCAGAAAGATGGAATAGCTTGGTCATGGTTGTAAGTAACTCCGTCCCTAGTTCAAACACTCTTAAGTTTGATGATGTTGTTGGTGTTATTCTTAGCAAGGAAAGGTGAAGAAAAATCACAGGCGAGACATCAGATAATGCGTTGACCATGGAGAGCAGAGGGAGACAAAATGAGAGAGGAAGGAGCCCAAGAAATCACAACAAGTCTAAAAAGGGCAGATCTAAGTCTAGATTCGGAAAAATAGAGTGTTGGAACTGTGGTAAGAAAGGACATCTAAAGAAAGACTACAGAGCACCAAAGAAGAAAGGTGAGAGGCAGCAAGAGACTACTCAGGAAGCGAATGTAGTAGATGATGTGTTACAATATGATTTGATTCTTGCATTAGATAATACTAGCAATTACTGGGTAGTAGATTCAGGGGCTTCATGTAATGTTACACCCCATAGGAAATTCTTTCATGATTATGTTCAATGTGACTTTGGACATGTTTTATTGGGGGATGATGAACCATGTAAAATTTTTGGAAAGGGTAAGCTACAGATTAAGTTAAATAATGGAAATGAATGGCTACTAAAATATGCAAGGCACATTCTTGATATGAAAATAAATTTGATCTCAACAGGGAAATTGGGAGATGGTGGTTGTTTGTTCACGTTTGGAGAAACATGGTGGAAGATCACTAAAGGATCACTAGTAATAGAAAAAAGAGATAAGGTAGGTATGTTATATTTATGTCCTCATAATATTGATTATTATATCTCTGTAGCTTCCATAGAAACATGTAGGGCATTGTGGCATCATAGGCTTGGCCACATGAGTGAGAAGGGGATGCAGATTCTCCACTCAAGGAAACTGATTCTAGATCTGAAGCAGGTAAGTTTGGAATTATGTGAAAACTATGTTTATGGAAAATAGAAGAGAGTTAGATTTCTCAGGGTTGGGAAAAAAAAGAAGAGTGAAAAGTTAGAGCTTGTCCATACAGATGTATGGGGACCAACTCAGGTACAATCTCTTGGTGGCTCTCGTTATTATGTTACTTTTATTGANTAAGAAAAATGTTGAAATGTCTCAGATTTGATAATGGAGATGAATTCTGCAACAAGGAGATTGACAGTTAGTGTTCACACAATGGGATTCATAGAGGGAAGACAGTCCGTGGAACACCACAAGAAAATGGTGTGTTAGAAAGGATGAACATAACGATCATGGAACGTGCAAGGTGTATGATATTGCATGTAGGGTTATTAATTCGTCACAGTAATCTAGGGACTAAAACACAGTCTCATAAGATATTTCAGACAATTAAGCATGAAAATGGCATAATGGTGTTGCAATTGGAGTAGCAGTTCTGTATAATCAATAGAGAACAAGTAATAAAATACAATGATCATGCAAGATGCATGAATTCCAAGACAATTCGAATTCCCAAGAGGTCATTCGAATTGAATGAATGGGTGTAGCTTAACTGAATGTCAAGCCATAGTAAACACACCTAGTTAACCCATGGATCAAGTCCAGATTGACTCAACTGAGTCCTAACTATAGTCGGAGTGCAATGGATGACCGAGTATAACTGAAAGTAGCTCAGACAGATGTCACTGCATGCCAACCAATAAGTGGTAGTGCATCATTAACTCCAATGAATCCCGATGAGGTTAACTGAAGTCAAACTGGTCATCAGAGGTGGTTGGAGGCGCCCTAATTGACTCCAGTTCATAAATATTAATAAAAATAATCAATATAATGAATGGAGGCACCTTCACCACTTAGCTTAACTGATTGTAACAATCAATTAGCAATTAGGTGCATTTATGACACGCAGATCACCCCTGGAGTGCTCCTTGTTTGAAAGAGGAATCCCAGTTAGCCTCCCCGAATGAAGGAGAAGGCTTAGTTGGCCTCCTTGAATAAAGGTAGGCGTGGGTGTGCTCATGCTGATGTCATAGTGTGTTCATCTGATGCCGATTAAGTCAATAAAATTTAGGATAGTGGTTTAACAAGGCCAAATTGACCAAATTAAGTGTGCATGTTGGGTAAATGTCTTCAACACCCCCCCTTAAGCTATACTTAGGAGAAGTAAAACATAAAGTGCATGAAAGATAGGGCCTCAGAAACAAAGGCCATAGGTCACCCTGTACAATAATGTAACTCAAACAATGCTAAAAAATAAATCTAAGTGAGGAAAAGAGGGAACACCCAGTGGGAAAAGTCCCCCCTCAAGCTAAACACTGAAAGTAGTCTGATCACCCTAATGAACTCACCCCCAACAGTGAACGGAGGTAAGAGAACTTCTTTTCTAAAAAGATCTCACCCCCAACAGTGAACGGAGGTAAGTGAACTTCTTTTCTAAAAATATCTTGGTGAAGATGTCTGCAATCTTCTCATCAGTAGGGCAGTATTGCAGAATGATGGTCCTGTCATGCACCAATTTCCTGATATAGTGCATGTGTATCTCTACATGCTTGGTCCTCTTCCTGGTAATTGGATCTGTGGATATCTTAATAGCACTTTGACTGTCACAAAATAGAACAGTGGACAAAGTACTACCAAGATCAAACTCTGAAAGAATGCCTTACAACCAAACAGCTTGGATGCAAGCATTCAACGCTCCTTGGTACTCGGTCTCTGCTGAAGACAATGTTATGGCGGCCCACTTTTTGATAGACAAGAAAATGGGGCCACTACCAAACATGAAGACATATCTGAAAGTATACTTCTGATCAATAGAATCACCTGCCCAATCGAAATCTGTGTAACCAACCAGCTCTAGCTCGGAGTCTGCAGCATAGTGAATGCCGTAGGTCTTGGTTCCCTGAATATACTGGAGGATCCTCTTGGCTGCCTTTCAATGAATATCATGGGGCTACTGCATGTATCTTGACACAACATTCATGGCATAACATATATCGGGCTGAGAATGAGTCAAGTACAACAAGCTACCAATCAGCTGTCGATAAATAGTGTAGCCCATGGGAGGTGTGCTTTTTCCTTCTTCAAGGCTGATCCATGAAAGGAAAGGGAATGGAGCAGACTTACATTCAGCCATGTAAAAAATGACTAACAGGTCTGATATGTATTTTAACTAAGTGACCATTATCCCATCAAAAGTTTGCTCAATTTTGAGCCCCAAAAATTGCTTTAAGAGCCCCAAATCGCTCATTTCAAATGCATTGTGGAGAGCAGTTTTGATGACTGAAATAGAAGCAACTGTGCTACCTATGATCAGTAAGTAATCAACATATAAAAAAATAATAATCAAATGACCATCATACTTCTGTATATACATATTTGGATCTGATCTACACCTTTGGAGGTTTTGCGAGAGAAGGAAGGCATTCATCTTGGAATACCACTCTCTTGGGGCCTGTTTTAATCCGTATAGTGACTTCTTTAGTTTGCAAACCAAATATGGGTCAGAAATGTAGCCCTCAGGTTGCTTCATGTATATCTCCTCATGAATATCTCCATGCAGAAAGGCAGACTTAACATCCATATGGTGCACTTCCCAGTGTTTATATGCAGAAATTGCCAAAAATAGGTGGATGGAGTCCATTTTTGCAACCGGTGCAAAAGTCTCATGGTAGTCCACACCTTGGACCTGGGAGAAAACTTTTGCTACCGGATTTTCCTTGTATTTGTAGATTATGCCATCTGGAGCAACCTTAGTCTGAAACACCCACTTGCATTGAACCAATTTCCTCCCCAGAGGAAGAGAAACTAATTCCCAAGTAGTGTTTTTTTGAAGAGAATTCATCTCTTCATCCATGGCAGATTGCCATCTCGGATCCTTCCGAGCATGGAAGTAAGACTTAGGATCAGAACTTATAATTAAGTAACAAGTTTTGGACAACAAATAATCAGTACAAGAGAGCGCAATACCTGCTCTTTGGAAATCAGACTGGGTTCTCCTTGGATCATCCAGATTGCCAATGTTTTCACCTGCAGAGGAGAGTGTCTGTCTAGCCCAAGTTGGGAGATGATTTTGTACTTTGGGTTATGATTCAGAATCTGATGTTTTCTATTCACTAATATCAGAAATCAAAGGATCCAAATCAGGGTCATCACCCCCAATTCCATCATCCAAATATTCAGTAGAATAGGAAGGAAATTCAACAGTTTTCTCCTTCACTAGTTCTACCTCCTGAAGAGGCTCATCAAACATGACACTCCTTTCAATGATGATATGTTTTTTTTTCTTCTGATATCCAAAAGCTTGAAGCCTTTTGATTCACCAGGATATCCAATAAACAAACATTCTATGCTTTGTGGTTGCAAAGCCCTCCTTTTATCATGTGGAATTCGAGCCCAAGCAATGGACCCAAACACCCTCAGATTCGACACATCCGGCTTGTGTTCGAAGTATGCTTCGAAAGGGGTCTTCCCTTTCATGGATGAGTGTGGCACTCTGTTCTGTATGTATGCTACAGCATTCATGGATTCAGCCCACAAATTAGCAGCCAACTTCTTTGATTCCAACATACAAGTGGTCATCTCCTTGAGAGACAGATTCTTCCTCTCCGCTACACCGTTCTGCTGGGGAGTGTAGGAGACTGAATGTTGGATCTGAATACCACTTTGGGAACATATATACAGAAAATCATTACTGATATACTCCCTACCATTATCAGATCTCAAAATCTTGATCTTTTTTCCAAATGCATTCTCAATCAAAGCCTTCAATTTAGTGATTTTTTCCAAGACTTCTGACTTATTTTTGATAAAAAAGACCCATGTGTATCTGGAAAAGTCATCAATGAAAGTGAGAATGTACCTTGATCCATTTATGGATGTGGTAGGCATGGGTCCACTGATATCAGGATGTATCAGCCCCAAAATGCATGATTCTCGGCTTGCCTTCCCCCGATCGAACTTATGCTCAGGGTGCTTTCCAACAACACAACCCTTACAAATTACGGTGGTAGCTTTGATGACCTGGAGGTCTTCAACCATAGAACTATTCTGTAATTGCTGTAAGTATTTGAAGTTCAGATGGCTGAACTTCTCATGCCATAGTCTACTAACCTCATTTCCATGAGTCAGCAATGCGGTGGGCTTTGCATTCGCCACAAAATGGGAGAATTCGTAGGATTTTGCATGATGGTTTGCAAGGCCTTTTGCTACAAGTTTTCTGGATGCAAGCTCTGCGATCTCTACATCATCTGGGATAAAGGATACTCTCTTGGGAACTCTCGTGTGTATCATTTGATAAACACTTAGGAGGTTTGATGCAAGAGATGGTACATATAGAACATTGGAAAGTAAACTGTGCTCAAGATTTACAGTACCTTGTCCTTCAGATATGATTGTGGAGTCATCTCCCATGTGGATGGGAATGGATTTGTCAGTCTCCAAATATGAGAAAGAGTCTCTTTCAGCCATCATGTGTTTCGAAGCTCCAGAATCTATCAAGAGTGCTTTGGACTTTGAAGTGCTTGCCATGAGAGCATGACCTATTTCATGCTGTGGTTCCTGATCTTCCTGATCTCTCCTTCAAAAGCTTTCCGGAAGATTGATGTGATTTTTTTCAAGAAGAGAACTAGCTTCATCAAGTTTCTTTTTCATGCAGGCATGTTCAGGGTGGAATCCCTTCCCGCAGTATGAACACTTGACTTTTTCCTTTCCATGATGCCCTTTGTTTTTGTTCTTCTTCAAGCCGAAAGGCTCTTCATGCTGCTGGTTTTGAACTTTAGGCTTAGGAGCTTCGAATTTGGTTTTTGGGTTATTCTGCTGCTTTCCTTTACCCTTTAGATATTTGGGCCCCGAAGCATAGAGGGCTTGATCATGGGAGGATCTGATGATCCCCATCTAGACAAGCTTATCATGTTCACTTGTTAGGGACTCAATGAAGGCATTGAGTGAAGGAATATTCCATCAAGGGGTTGTGATCTTCCCCGCACGGAATGTAGAGACAAGCACCGAATAATCAACTCCAAGTTTGGAGAGAATGGCGAGGATGACCCGATCATCTTCCTTCTCCACCTTACACTACTTCAATAGTAAGACAATGTGCTTGAACTTTGTGAAAAAATCAGGTCTCGAAATTGGAAGGCTGGAGAGACATCAACTTGTTTTCAAGTTGGTAAAGTCTCAAATAATCCTGTTTTCCATACAGGGTGTCCCATTTATCCCAAATTTCCTTTGGAGTCTTCAATCCTGAGAGATGGAAAAGAAGATCCCGAGAAATAGAGAGGCACAAGAATTCGAATGCTTCATCTCTCTTGTTCAAGAATATGGCTTTGTCTATCACATGAGTAGGCTCTTCTTCAGTATCCATAGTGACTCGGTAGAGTCCTCTGGCACGTAGCTAGATCTCCATGTCTCCTTTCCACGAGTGGAAATTGAACGGAGTCAAGAGTTCGACGGAAGAAGCCATCTCAAACTGCTGGAGTGAATGATTTCACCTATTAAAACCTATAAATCACAACAAAAGGGGCACCGTAAGGTCAAACAGCTTGCACATTTTAGGCTTTCATCACACCCAATATAATTGATCAAGAAAGCTTGATCAACAATTTCTTTACTTGGGGTATTAAGTGGTAAGCCTTGGCTTCTGGTGTAGTGTTGGAATTTTGAGCTTTTGCTCAATTTTTCATGCAAGATCTGTCAAAAACCATGTTTTTGAGAGATCTGAGCTTCGTCCCTCCGTGAGCTCTGATACCATATTAATATGTCATAGTAATCTAGGGATTAAAACACATTTGCATAAGAGATTTCATAGAATTAAGCATGAAAATGGCATAATGGTGCTGCAATTGGAGTAGCAGCTCTGTATAATCAATAAAGAATGAGCAATACAATACAATGATCATGCAATATGCATGAATACCAAGACAATTTGAATTCCCAAGGAGGTCATTCGAATTGAATGAATGGGTGTATCTTAACTGAATGTCAAGCCACAGTAAACATACCTAGTTAACCCACTGATCAAGTCTAGATTTACTCAACTGAGTCCTAACTGTAGTTAAAGTGCAATGGATGACTGAGTCTAACTGAAAGTAGCTCAAACACATGTCACTGCATGCCAACCAACAAGTGGTAGTGCATCATTAACTCCAATGAACCTCGATGAGGTTAACTGAAGTCAAACTGGTCATCAGAGGTGGTTGGAGGTGCCCTAGTTGACTCCAGTTCATAAATATTAATAAAAATAATCAATATAATGAATGGAGGCTCCTTCACCACTTAGCTTAACTGATTGTAACAATCAGTTAGCAATTAGGTGCATTTATGACACTCGAATCACCCCTAGAGTGCTCCTTGTTTGAAGGAGGAAGCCCAGTTAGCCTCCCCGAATGAAGGAGAAGGCTTAGTTGGCCTCCTTGACTGAAGGTAGGCATGTGTGTGCTCATGCTGATGTCATAGTGTGCTCATCTGATGCCGATTAAGTCAATAAAACTTAGGATAGTGGTTTAACAAGGCCAAATTGACCAAATTAAGTGTGCATGTTGGGTAAATGTCTCCAACAAGGGTTGTGTCATAACCCCAAATTTTCCAAAAAATTTAAATTTTTTAAAATAGTATATATTCTTATTACTTGCAGTCACTAACTGAATTGATTAGTTTTAAGTTACTAGAATTATAACTGAATGATCTTTTGATTATACTTATCCTTAAAGAATAGTTTCTTTTCAGTCATTGATTTGTTTTCTGTTTGCGACTACAAGGGGGAATGTCATGACAGATTGGGCTTACTTAGCTTCCAAGCTAATGCAGCAGTTTTCCTTCTCTTACAGATATACAGGTAATGTTCGGGTCGCTGCTAACAAATCTCTAAAGTATTAAATAACGATTTGCTGTACAAATTCATTCAGTAAAAGTATATGTATGCTATCCAGATTTACCAGGCTTCTAAAGGTAAAGCTTTAACTATAATCTCTTTTAAGATCTTAATGATAGAAAGTTGAATTTTACTAGTAAAGATGATAGCTACTTTTCCTTCATGATAGCATGATTAAGTATCCCTATGGAGTACTGAACCCTTTGATGTGTTTACTGAAATGCAAGTATAAAAGTAAATAAATGTTTCTTATCTAGCACGGTAAATATAACTGGGTTACCATATCAAGATCTAATTCTACTCATCCATAGTTACTGCAACATGCCAAGTTTAGATTCAGAATATGTTTTGATTTGCAACTGCAATTGTAAAGGATATGGTAGTTTAAGTATCAACATATACTTTTCTTACTTCAAGCATTTATCAAGTTTATTGCATAATACAAGTCTTCCTTTAATACTTTGAGGATCTACATTGTTTTGGAATACTACTTCTATTTTCATGATCGAAGTTTGTATGGAAACAAACCTTTTTAAAAACATTCCTAGGTTTATTATACTTATGATTAGAATATTATTTCTATTCTAAAGTCAAAGGTTTGTTGGTAAGATTACAGAACATTTTCATACTGATTATACTCAAATTGCAATTACGATGTTCATGTCCATTCTATCAAGCCAAGAATGCTGAGTTTTCTCAAGCTATAAGTCAGATATTGACTTATAATATCTTCTATAACCATTGGGATTGAAAAAGTCTATTTGTCACCATGAAAATGGTTCTATGAATATTAGCAGTGTTATCTTACAAACAAAGAAAATTCACCAGGTTAAGAGTAAAACCATCATCATGTTTGAATGATCATTTCATATGAATTATTACAATTCTATAAATCTTATACTATT